>CM077675.1:394855317-395354561 GCA_039707655.1 Elymus sibiricus | reverse complement strand
TCTCCTATGTGCTCCCAAATCGAGCGACCGTGCAACTGATTCGTGTCCGAGAAATAGCAAGCCTGAAAAACCAAAGGGAGATAAAGAATATGATTTAAGTAAGAAAATTCCTACGTTCACGAATTGAATAAAGAAAACTATTGTTAATAAGCAGGTTCTTCTATTTGAGAGACTGTAGTACGTGTAGTTTTTTCGAAGAAAAGCACACGTACCCTCTAAAAGTATATGATCTCCATTTCCAAATACAGGCGATGGGACCTTGGTTTGGTAAAGGGCGCATACACTCCGTTGCATAAATTCTACGCGACGTGTCGACGACGCGCTTGCTATGCTCGCCTATTTTTGTTGTCTAGTCTGCGTGCTCGCGTTTAAAGACCGGACAATGGATTAATTCACGCACCCGTGAAGCAATCGATCCCATACTTTTGCTCGTCTTCACGGTGGTACTGTGTACGTTTCAACATGGACAAGGAACCGAAAGTTCACTGTGCGCGTTTCAACATGCACGCAGCGCAAACCGGCAGTGGCAAGGCAACAATCATGTTTAGAGTCCAGCAGGGAGCTCCGTCACTTCGCACAAACTTTTTACTAGTAGCAGATCAGACTCGATCAGGATGGGAGGAGAGCGGTTAATGCTGGATGACTCATCACGGTGAAACTTGCAAGAGAGTCTCCCAGAGTAATTAACACCACCACCCAAACGAAAAAGTGTGGAAATTTCAAGTGCAAATCGAATCGAATTGGGGAGCAGCCAAGCAAGCATCATGCATTTATTGAAGATGCAAGCCAAAATTCCATATTCGCTTTCACAGATCTCAACGCACGCCGCCGGGCGCTCTCTCACGCCGCTCACCTCACCTCACCAAGAAACGCAAACTGCCACAGCTCTATCTTCTCTAAGTACAGAAAAATCACGCAGGGAAAATCCTAGAGGCCAAAATTGGTCCCGCGTACGTCCTGCAGGGTACACGGGCGCGCGGGTGCGCTCGCCACGCCGCGCCTACGCAGCGTCCGCCCGCCGCCGCTCGCCGGCCTCGGCGGCGCACACGGCATCAGGGAACGCGAACGGCATGGCGCTGGCGAGGAAGGACGGCAAGTCGTCGCCGGCCATGATGACGACGACCTTGGGCTCCCTGTCGAGCGGCGCCATCGCGCGGGCCGACGCGTCCTCGCCGGCGCCCCTCCCGCGCCTAGACGACCCGGACGGCTTGCGGCGCGTGCAGACGAGCACCAGCAGCGCCACGGCGATGAGCCCCATCATGAGCGCGAAGCCGAGGAAGAGGTAGGGCGTGGGCGTCCTCCACAGCCCCGGGTGCGCGCCGTGGCCGACGACCGCCGCCGGAGCCCCGGCGACCCCCACCAGCGCCTCGCCTTCTCTGATCGGCCTCATGATGAGCGATGAACCCACACGGATCGATCCCTCTTCTCACTCTCTTTTCCTCTCTTCCTCTCTGTGTCCTGTGCGTGTGCTACAGAGTGGTGGTTTCTCGCTGGCCTGTTCTCTGTGGGTGGCTGTGACGTCTGAGTGGGGGGACTGCTGCGACCGGGGGGAGGAGGAAGGAGGCCGCATTTATAGGCGGCGCGCGGGAGGGAGCGGGGAAAAGAAGCCGCGCGGCGCGGCGCGGCGCGATGGAGCTTTGCTTGGCTTGGCTTGGCTTGCCAGCTCTGCTCTGCGTGCCTCCCCCAGGTGCTCCGCCTGTGGCCTGCGGCTTTGATTTGGTTTCGGCGGTCTCTTTCTGTTGCTGCGGTGCGGCTGCTGGGTTTTGGCCGCTTGGATGGTGGGGGCTGGTTTTGCTTTCCGAGGTCGACATCACTGCTTGGATGCTGGGTCCACTGTAACGTCCACTGTACAATTATAATTTGAATTAATTTGTGCGAATTTATCTAAGGTTCTGGAAGTTTCGGCAGAGATATGTGGTGAAACGACAAGCGGTACGTACTCGCGATTTGACAAGGCCGAGGTGTGAGTGACTGTACTGGTACAGTGGTACTACTGGCAGAGTTCAATGCATAACTCCGGGAGAGATTCAGTGAACCTAGCCATGTGGAAATTAAATCAAATGCATGGTCTCCCGCAAATAAAAAAGAAAGAAATGCATGCATGCTTGCTTGGCCGGCCGCTGAACTTGGTCCAGGAGATCGGGATGATCCACAATCCACGTCCACGCCTTGTTGATCCTAGACACATTTGGAAGCCAGCACAAACCGACGGCGGCGTGACGACAGCGCATTGCGTTGCATGATGATAGCCAACTTTGTACTGCGCCGGAGCGGTTGCAATTTCAATGCCGGCGCGTACTGTTGAGTTGCTAATTAAGCCCATGCACGCACTGCTGGGCCGCTAGGGAAATCAATGGTGGAAATACACCTAGACGGAGATACAGCCAACCTTTCCGTGCAAAAAGGAGGAGTCGACCGCCGACGAACCTGGTCCAGCGGCTCAGGATGATTCGTTCGTGCATGCACCGCTTGGTTCAGCGGGGAGAGGCAATGCAGTGCCGCACACCTAGTAGGACCTTCTCATGACTGTTGGTACATTTTTTATCCAAATAAATGAAGTACGGTCGACAGATCACTCAACAAACATAGTTGACCTACGTACAACGGCCTGAGTTACAGCTCGAACGCACTGACCCAATGGGTACGCCAGGATCCGTTGAGTTCACCGGAGAGAAAACGCGGCCCGATTTGTGTCGACGCAAATAGACCGGTGTGTGTTTTTCAGCCCGTCTCAATCCATTTTTGACTCAAATTTGTATCGGGTTTGGTCGGCGCGGACATAGTACGAACGCGTGCGACGTCCGTCCTTGTCGTCCCTCTGGCCCGTCCGTCGATGACACATCCATCATATTTTTCCTCTCTCTCAAAACCCTTCCGCCCAGTGCCTAAACCCCTCCCACCCTCCTGGCCGCTGGCCATGGCCAACGCATCAAACCCCTTCGTCGCGCCTTCCCGTCCACCACGGTCAACGGCGTGGTCACCCATCCCATGCGCCCAAAGAAGAAGTCTAAGAAGAAGCTCACGTCGGAGGGGAGAGCCAAAGAGTCTACCAAAATGGCATGCCGGAGGAACGTCGAGAAGAAGAAAAATGCCGCCGCCATCATGCAACAAGAGGTCACCGTTGCGGAGAACGAGGCCCTCGTTGCCAAGGTCATGCAACAGGCTTTCCTCATGCTAGGGTACCATCGCGGCGAGCCAGCCATTCTTGCTGCTGCCACCATGGCCACGGCGAGCACGGGACTCGTCGGCTGCCAGCCATCACTTCTGAAGTCGTCACGCGCCTCCACAATGCCGCAGACGCACGTGTGCCCTCTCCAACACGACCAGGCACATCCCGGTTCTCCATCTCGTCGGAGAAATAATTGCGTTGCACAAAATTAGTGTTGAACGGACCAAATGGACCAGTCTATTGGACGCATCGGCTAGATTTGAACAAACGCGGTCGTAAAACGCGTCTCCAGCCTATCCAAGCGAACAAAAACCGGATCAAAACCGTATCCATTTAAGCCGGCGCGTTGGATTGGCCTGATCACATCGGTAAGTGATCAAGCACATGGCCCGCATGCGCATACGTTGTGCGCACGTGCTGATTCGTTTCCTCTTCGCCGCGTCCCGCCGGACAAAGTGAACACGTATCGTAAGTGCACGAGCCGTGTCTCGCACTCCATGCGCTCCATGCCATCGCCACAACATCTATCTATCGACAGCGGCTGCTGTTGGACGAGCTAAAATCAAACTCTTCGAACGCTAACCTACGGAGCATGGCGTTGAACGTACTCTACATCAAAGGACGTGGGTACGCGGCGTCGTCATGCATGCACGCATGCACGAACCGATCCGTCGAGCTGGCCGGCTGACCGGCCGCTTTAGCTTTACGCCTCTCCCCCGGCCACCCGCGATCGAGTCGCCGCGCGCGTTCAATCATCCATCCGATCTCATGGGCAAGCACGCCAGGGCCATGGGGGACAAGGAAGCCAGCTGCCCTGCCTAGCTGCCGTGGCGTGTGCGCGTCTCGAAGCAAACAAGCCGCTACGTACCTAGATTTAGCCATGCATCCACAGCTGGAACTTTCAGCTACTACTACTAGGATGAGTTGCGTCGATCCACCGTCCCGCCCGCGTTGCGTGGTGCCGGCCGCCTTGGACCTCCGTCCAGCTAGCTGGTCACCGGCTACCTAGATCGATCGTTGGTTGCTTTGCAAGCTGGATTCCCACGAGAAATCGACCAAACCATCACTTATAGAAAACAGGGCACTAGTCCCGGTTCCAGAGAGCCTTTAGTCCCGGTTCTGAAACCGGGACAAACCGATCGGGACAAATGCCCAAAACCTTTAGTCCCGGTTTGCTTACGAACCGGGACCAAAGGGGCTCCACGTGGTCTCTGCGGGGCGTACAGGCAGGAGGACCTTTAGTCCCGGTTGGTAACACCGACCGGGACTAAAAGACAGCCACGCGTCAGCACCTGCCAGGAGTTGTGGTTTTTGTTTTTTGCTTTTTTTAAAAGGGGGGGTTTAGGGGTTTTCCTATTGTGTTTCCCCCTTTTATTTTTGTGTTTACCATTTTTATTTTACGCTTTTTATTCGACTCGACGCTAGCTACTACATATAACAATGAAGGAACCGTTACACAACATCGTCATGATCAATATATAGAGAGAAGTGATCTCTCTTTTTCCGTGCTTGGTCGAACAATATGCAACAAGTTTTCGTAAATCTATTCGACGCTATTACATATATTACACGTTCATGCATATATACAATATAACATCTATGACGATCCTAACGTCGTCTATTACCAACATCGCATTCGACATCCTTATGGTATTCTTCGTCTTTAGGTATGACATGCTCAACAAAGAATCCCGCCAATTCCTCTTGAATTGCTCGGATGCGGTCAGTTGGTAGGAGTTCGTCCCGCTTCTGCCAGATCTAATTTAAAGAAGGGGGTCAATATATGAATGAACTTCAACACAATTGATGGTAATAAAATAAAAATGTGAATATTGTTTACGTACTTCAAATTGTTGTAAAGATATGCCCCGGCCCCGCTCAGAGGTCGAGTGGCGAATGAACTCGCAAACGTAGTAGGCACATAAATTAGTCCCGATTGCCTGTAACAAGCACTTTACGAGAATAGAGTTCAATCAAAATGATAACCAAGCATGATAATGGTATTGAAACTAGCATCAATGAGAGATGTGCGGTACTAGAGTAGTACTTACTTTGGGCTGTACAAATTGCAGCTCCGGTTTCCAGCTGACACCCTTAACCTTTTTGGTGAACTTTTTCCAAACCTTGCCCGGCAAAGAAAATGATTACTTGATATCAGAAAATGAACGAAAGTTGCCGATATGGTGCGATAATGATTAAACTTACTTTTGAAGCATTTGCCTCATGTTCGTCCACTCCTTAGGGTCTTTACGTCTCGAGTCCAAGACAGTTACTTTTCCCTCTTCAAGCTGAATGACTAGCAGAATAAAGTGGAAACTGCGCACGCATAACTCGTTAATTGCACTTAACCTCGAGAGTAAGCGAAACAGAATGTACACAAGATAGTAACACTCACTTGAAGTTGTAAGAAAATAGTATTTCCTTTCTGGTTTTTTGTCCAAGTAACGCCTTTAGCAAGTTGTTCTCTGTATCAATGGGAAATTCTTCTAACGTACGTTCATTTATGAAATTTGGGTCAATGAACCCAATGTCATAGATTTGTTGTTGTTTGCATTCGAGGATCTTCAATCTGCATAATATAGTGTGAGGATAATTAATACATGCAATGAACGAGCTGAGTTAGAGACTTAATTACAGAAAACAAAATACTTACAGACAATAGGAACTGACGATAGTTTTGTCGAGGGCAGCTTGATTGTATAACTGAAATATTTCTTCAAATTCAACGAACAACACCTGCTCTGCATTGAAGAAGTGCTCATCTTTAATAGCCACAAAGATATTGTCGGCTCCGTCCTTGCAGGCTTTCAAGTACCATTCATGCAATCATCGCATCATCGTTGGTAGACGGTCGAGCTCCTCACGTGTGACGAGAGGCTTCCCGTTCGCGTATTTTAAGGTTTGTACTACCTCAGCCGTGTCAAGCTGTACCGAGTCGGGTAAGTAATCATCAGCAGTGATAGCAAGATCAGTGTCCACTTTCTGTGGATAATTAGCGATATCGGTAACCACCTTGAGCGGAGGACATGATTGCAGTTCTTGTTCGCCGAGCTAGGGAATTGTTTTCCCACTTCTTGAGCCACTTCTACTTAAGCTTCCCGACCGCCTCGCTTCATCATGTTTCTTTTGAATACATCGGTCATAGTTTGATGGCGGCGGAGGCGGTGGTGGTCGCCTAAGGGCATCCAGAGTTCGCTTCGCTTTCACCGGATCTATTTTCTCCTCTTCAGGTGGGCGTTTCGGTGCAAGCTGACGGTTCACTTCGGCATCCACGATCTCGTCGAGTTTCTCCTCAGACCTCTCGTAGGGTAACTTGGGAGGAGGCTTGAGGCTTGGGCCGTATTTGAATCTCCTCTGTTTCGTACAGCTGCTAGCCGCCGGAGCGGCGGCGCCTCTCTTCCGATGTTGCTTAGGCGGTGGAGGAGGCGGAGTTCGATGACGCGGCGGAGACAGCTTAGGCGGAGTAGGATTCTGATGAGGGGCCTCCTTTGTCGGAGTCCGCTGAGGCGGCGGAGACGGCTGACGCGCCGGAGACGACTCAGGCAGCGGAGACGGTTGACGCACCGGAGATGGCTGACGCACCGGAGACAACTCAGGCACCGGGGCCTCCTCCGCCTGAGCCTGCTGAGGCGGCGTCCAGTATGGAAGCACGATGTGTTCCTTTCTCCATAGACAGGTAGTCCTTAAGGCATATCGAAGAAGAAGCTCCCCTTCACCTGTAGCGTACTCAAGCTCCAGCCCATCAAATCCGTTCATTATTTCATCCACCCCGACAATAGCAAAGCCAGCTGGAACCGGAGTGCAATGGAAAGTTGCATCAGGTCGAGGAGGTAAGACATGGCCGACCGCCGCCTTCAAGGTCAGGTTATGACATTTCGCCATTAGCACACAATGTTCATTTTGCGTGATAGCATCCACGGGGTAGCGAGGAGCCGTGCTATCAGGATGAACGAGCTCAGTGGAAGCCACGCTGCTTCTCCGCTGAGATGGTGGGGTAGCATCGTGGGTAGTCTCCAATGAAGGATCTTCGTGCCGCTGAGATGATTGGCCGGTAGCTCACTGGCTCTCAAGTGCCTCTAGTTTTGCTAATCTTTCATTCAACTTCTGCATTTCGCTTGCTTCCTCTTTCTTCTTTCTCTGTCGGCTTCTGTAACCAGCGCTGTCGGGAAACCCAACCTTCCACGGAACGGAGACTGATGTGTCTCATGTTCGTCCAGGGTGTTCAGGATTCCCGAGGGCAAATGGCAGCTCGTCCTTCTCTCTGTCGGGAATGAACGTCCCTTCCAGCGATTTCTTGATTGTTTCCTCAAGCTTTTTGAATGGTATTGCAAGTTGAGCTTTTGTCCAGACACACTTCCATGTTTCTGGGTCCAATGTTCCCCCAACCCTGAAGAACCAAGTCCTTGCCCGATCTGGCCAGTGCAATGTCTCTGGTTGGACATCTTTAGCAAGCAGGTCTTGCTCAGCTTTGTCCCACGTAGGCCGGGCTTTTCTGTAGCCACCTGACCCCGTAACATGGTGATACTCCTTCCTTGCGGCATTTTTTTTATTTGTAAGTGACATGTTCTTAGCCTTCTCCGATTTCTTGTAGGCCACAAATGCGGGCCAGTGATCTCTCATCTTCTCATATTGACCTCTGAATTCTGGAGTCTTGTCTTTCTCGACAAACTTCCTGTTCAATACTTTCTTCCAGTTCTTGAATAGTTCTGCCATCTTCTTAAGAGCAAACGCCCTGACCTTTCGCTGTATAACTGGGTTATTCGGATCCTCCTCTGGCGGTAGACTGAAATTTCTAATCAGATTGGTCCAAAGATCATCTTTCAGTCTATCATTGACATAAGGAACTTGAGGGTCCTTCTTCTTATTCCATTCTTGGCAGCTGATCGGGACGAGGTCCCTAACAACCACTCCGCACTGATGTATAAATTTGTTCTTGGTCCGGTAGGGAGCAATCGGTTGGCCTTCTGGTGAGACTTCTTCGATCGTGAACTTTTCTTGCGCCTCCAACCTTCTGATCGGGCCTCGTCTCCTTACCGAAGTGGAGCTCGATCCGGATGGCTAATTAAAAGAAGAAAGAAGTGTTAATATATGTACATCCAAAAATTAATGCATCTAGTCAGCAGAGGATTAATTAATATATACCTCGCCGGACTTTGAAGCAGTTATGGCTCCTTCGTCCCCAGTTCGATCACCGGAGCCGTCATGATCTCCTTCGTCCCCAGTTCGATCACCGGAGCAGTCATGATCTCCTTCCTCCTCACCGGAGCCGCCATTCTCTCTTTCCTCACCATCGGTCTCGTTGAGAAACGACAAGCATGTGAGATCGATATCACCCTCTCGTATTATATCCCCCAACAACTGTTCTTTTTCTAAGTCTCTGTTCGCCATAGTTTCTGCAAATATTACAACGTGGCAATATACAACCATGAGAGATGGATTAGTGGAAAACATCATGCAAAGTTCACAAGTTTTATAACGGTCAGTTTCAGACGATCGTCGAGGACTCCTCCCCCCTTTTGTCCTTAATCTTGTTTTGACCACACAAATTGCATATGACCTCGGATTTAGACGATTTTTATATCAAAATCGACCATTTCTAGCTGCCGACCAAGCTACGCGTTCGCCAGGTGGGCGCATCGACCATCCGCCGTCGGTCATCTGGGCACGACCAAGACCGCCTCTCTCATGGTCATTTTGATGGGGATGGTTGGTTTCGGGTTCGGGTATTACTGAAACGGGTTTGAACCCGAGACTGCCTCTCTCATGGTCCTCGAGGATACTTGCGGACCCCCACCCCCGTCATGTCGAAGTTATCATTCTACGAACATATGAAAATTCTCAAGTGCATTATGTTCATATGGTGGGACTGGCAACCTACGAAGCACCGATACAGCGACATTGATACGGGTACGGCGATACGGGATACGGCAATTTCTAAAAACAGCAATAAGGCGATACGGTAAACATATATGCAAGCCATCAGCATCAACATGCAAGCCATGTTCAATGGGCTCACTGTGGGGGCAGGGGCCGGCGCGGCGACGTTGAGGCCGGCAGGGGCGCGGCGACGGCGACGGGGCAGGGGGAGGCGACGGCGGGGAAGGGCGAGGCGACGGCGACGGCGACGGCGACGGCGGGGCAGGGCGAGGCGACGGCGACGTAGGGGCAGGGCGCGGTGACGGCGACGACGGCGTAGGGGCAGGGGCGCGACGACGGCGGGGCAGGACGAGGCGACGGCGACAGCGGGGCAGGGCGAGGCGACGTAGTGGCAGGGCGCGGCGACGGCGACGACGACGGCGGGGTAGGGCGCGGCGACGGCGACGGGGAGGAGGGCGCGCGAGGAGGTCCGGCGCCGGCGATGGTTAGCGGGCTCGGGGACGGTAGGGCGACGGCAAAATTCGGCAGCCTGGCGGCGTCGATGTCGTCGTCGGCGCCGAGGAGAGAAGAAACTGCAATGGATTGGAAAAACTGCTAAGTCCGGCTTATATAGCCCCCCCTGTAGTCCCGGTTGGTGGCTCCAACCGGGACTAAAGGGGGGGCATTAGTCCCGGTTGGTGCCACCAACCGGGACTAAAGGGTTGTGCTTCCCGTACCAAAAGTTTAGTCCCACCTCGCTAGTCGAGAGGGGCTCAGAGTGGTTTATAAGTGATGCGGCCGGTTCTACCTCGAGCTTCTCTCTAATGCGGGCAGTATATGCCTATTTGACGCCCTGTTGGGCCTGCTATCACCGCGGGCCTGCATCCTGGCCCATTTGTAGGGATTCTAGTCGTATGCAGGCCGTTGTGCCTAGCAGGCGGGCCTTTTTTTGCATATATTATGATTTTATTGTTATTTTTTGCATATGTTATTTTTAGTTATATAATTTTAGTTGCATAAATTTTATATAATTTTAGTTGCATAAGTTTTATTTTTTATTGGTTCTTTT
Source organism: Elymus sibiricus (assembly GCA_039707655.1). Lineage (NCBI taxonomy): Eukaryota > Viridiplantae > Streptophyta > Magnoliopsida > Poales > Poaceae > Elymus > Elymus sibiricus. The sequence continues at coordinate 395,344,467 of CM077675.1, read as the reverse complement.
TAGTTGATTCCTTTTACTATTAGAGTTTTATAAAAGATTTTTTAGTTTCTATTAAAGCTTGTAACAAAATATACTTTATGAAAATTCATTTTACTATTAAAGTTTTTAACTAAATATTTTTTCTGCATTCAATATGCACCATTCAAAGCCACATCATCACTTTTCTAACTTCATTTGCTATTTTTCATGCATTTCATGATTTATTTTGAGCTAAGATGACCCTGAGATTGAAAAGCACTGCAAATGAACTCTGAAATGGTTGAAAATTGGCATGGTATTATCATTTCACCCACATAGCATGTGCTAAAAAGTTGAGAGGGTTACGGCAAAAACTGGATGCACTTCGTGTACATACTGGACAATCTCTTTCAAAGTGTGAGGGTTTCGGACGAAAACTCATCTGTTACAAAAGGATTTCAATTTTTTAAACATATTTGAACTCAAGACTTTTTCTGCATTCAATATGCACCATTCAAAGCCACATCATCACTTTTCAAACCTTTTCTGACTTCATTTGGTATTTTTCATGCATTTCATGATTTATTTTGAGCTAAGATGACCCTGAATTGAAAAGCACTGCAAATGAACTCCGAAATGGTTGCAAGGTTGGCATGGTATCATCATTTCACCCACATAGCATGTGCTAAAAAGTTAAGAGGGTTACGACAAAAACTGGATGCACTTCGTGTACAAACTGGACAATCTCTTTCGAAGTGTCAGGGTTTCGGACGAAAACTCTTCTGTTACAAAAGGATTTCAATTTTTTAAACATATTTGAACTCAAGACTTTTTCTGCATTCAATATGCACCATTCAAAGCCACATCATCACTTTTCAAACCTTTTTTGACTTCATTCGCTATTTTTCATGCATTTCATGATTTATTTTGAGCTAAGATGACCATGAGATTGAAAAGCACTGCAAATGAACTCTGAAATGGTTGAAAATTGGCATGGTATCATAATTTCACCCACATAGCATGTCCTAAAAAGTTCATTCATTTTAGTTAATGTTTTAGTTGATTCTTTTTAGTTCATTCTTTTTAGTTAATGTTTTAGTTGATTCTTTTTAGTTCATTCTTTTTAGTTAATATTTTAGATGATTCTTTTTAGTTCATTCTTTTTAACAAATAGATACTTTGATAATTTTAGTTAATATTTTAGTTGATTCTTTTTAGTTCATTCTTTTTAACAAATAAATACTTTGATAATTTTAGTTAATATTATTTTGATTCTTTTTAGTTCATTCTTTTTAGTTAATGTTTTAGTTGATTCTTTTTAGTTAATATTTTAGTTGATTCTTTTTAGTTCATTCTTTTTAACAAATAAATACGTTGATAATTTTAGTTAATATTATATTTAACTGCAGTGATATTGTAGATCAAAGCCATCATCAGAATAGTTGTGGAGAGAAAGTCTTCACTTTTTCTTCGCGTGTGTCCCTTGCTGATTGCGCCGTAACCATGGACAATCTTCATCACATACATCACAATGCTTCAGAAAGCTTGCTAACATCATACTAAATATTCTTACACACAAACCGTACTTAAACAGGGACATAATAGAAATAATAGTTCAGATATCCATTACAGAAAGTACTGCATAATTGAAGATACCAATCCTACTCTTCCGGATTGCAAACCTACTCGTCCGAATCAGGAGACCCCCAAGCACTACATAATAGAGATAAAAGTGTTCGCCATTGAAAACACTACTCGTCGTCCGGATCAGAATACCCCCAAGCAGGAGATACTAGCGGTACGAGGTGACGTTGCCCATAATTGCAGATTCCAATCCTGCGGTACAACTCGTATGCAACGTACCCATCTATTGCTGCATACTCAATGTTGATAGGGTCAAGTGGGGTCTTCTCCCAATGTTGGTGCCCTGACTTGGGGAATTTTGTCTTCATATCAGCGTAGTCCTCGTCGATCAGGGCGGCTGCCATATCAGCCATTGAAGTCTTGTCATGCTCAAGCCTGAACCTGCCCTGAAGATCAATGTGGCATTCAGCTGGTATCTCAATACCCCAGGTGCGCCTCATCTTGATCTTGTCATTCGTTATATCAACGCTAGCAAAATATATGCCGCTGCGAAGGAACTCCATGAGTTTTGGACAGTGCTTGTCACTACTGCAACAACAAAATGGAACAAATGTGTTAAATACTGCTGCAACAAGTATATTTTAGAACAAGTATAATAAGAATCATAACAAGTATATTTTAGAACAAGTATAATAAGAATCATAACAAGTATAATAAGAATCATAACAAGTATAATAAGAATCATAGCAAGTTTCCTATTTCCTATGCATTTCCTATCCTATGAATCAAAAAGAAGCCCCTAAACTATGACATGTTCTCCCACGATGGCCAATATGCAACTACAAGGAAAATTCTTATGCAATTTTCCTATCCTATTCCTATCCTCCTATTCCTATTCCCATGTAATTTTCCTAATCCTCCTATTCCTATGTAATTTTCTATTCCTATGCAATTTTCTAATGAATCAAAGAAAAGCCCCAATTTTCCTATGAATCAAAGAAAAAGCCCCAATTTTCCTATGCATTTTTCCTATGAATCAATGAAACTATCACTACTGGAATCAGGGATTTTGCCGTCAGCCGACTCTTTGCCGTCAGCAGGCGGACGGCAAAGAAAGTCATTGCCGTTTGCTGGCGGAAAGCTGACGGCAAAGGGTGAGCTGACGGCAAAGAATGAATTTGCCGTAGGCTGGTTCTTTGCCGTCAGCCAGCTGACGGCAAAGGGCCAGCAGGGCAGACGACAAAGAAACGGCCCACGGCAAAGGGCAAAGGCAAGCTGGCGCCGCTTAGGTCAGTTCTTTGCCGTCTGCCAGTAGACGGCAAAGGCGACGCCCTAATAACGGCGCCGTCCCCCACCCCTCTGTCCTCTCCCTCTCTCCCTCACTCCCTCATCCCTCCCCTCCCTCTCCCCGCCGCCCCGCCGCCCCCACCCACCGGCTGCCCCGCCGCCCGCCGCCCCCACACACCGGCCGCCCCTCGCCTCGCCACCCCCACCCACCCGCTGCCCCGACGCCCACCCCCGCCTCCCTCCCTCCCTCCCTCCCCCCGACGCCCACCGGCTGCCGCCCCCACCAACCGGCTGCCCCGTCGTCCCGCCGCCCCCCGCCCCGCCACCCCCACCCACCCGCCGCCCCGCCACCCCCACCCACCCGCCGCCACCACCCACCGGCTGCCCCCACCCACCGGACGCCCCGCCGCCCCCGTGCCCCTGCGCACCACCGCCCGCCGCCCCGGCACCCCAGACGGCCCCGCCACCTGGACGCCCCCTCCGGTGAGCTCTCTGTGCCTCCTCCCTTCCCCCCTCTTCCGCATTTTTTCTGTTTTTTTTCATTTTTTAGATTAGAAATTAGCTAGCTAGCTACTGTTAGAAGAAGAAAAGAAGAAGGAAAAAGGACAAATGAAAAGAAGAAGAAGAAGAAGAAGAAGAAGAAGAAGAAGAAGTAGAAGAGGAGGAGGAGGAGATGAAAAGGAAAAACAGAAGAAGAGGAGAAAGTAGAAGAAAAAGAGGAGAAGAAGAAGAGGAGAAGAAAAGAAGAAGAAGAAGAAGAGAAGAAGAAGAAGAAGAAGAAGAGAAGAAAAGGAAGAAGAAGAGGAGAAGAAGAAGAAATAGAGGAGAAAAATATGAAAATAGAAGTGCCAAAGTAGTCATACATAGAGAGATTTTTCTATCGGGATTGAATATTCGTTTTGATCGTGTGGATCTAAATGTGCAGTTTTTCGTCGCTTGAAGGGTCTGGTGTTCGACGGCCTCCCCGTGCGACTACGTCCCCTACATGGTCTAGTGGTGAGCACTACTGTCATCTCCTCCCCGACCCTCCCCTATTTGCTCTGTTCTTGTTGTCATGCCGTTGTCACTTAATTTTATTTTCATGTCAAGTTTCGTAACCTAGGCGTCTCCCGTTCGAAAGGACGACATCTATAAATATGCATGTCTTTGCATATTTATAACCGCCGTCCTTTCGAATTGTCCAACGTTATCCATGGACATCCCGAGTATGTGTAGATTGGGTTCGTTTTCCCGTATGCTCTGCTCCGGATCCGATGCGGAATTTCGTCAGTGCCTCCCTGTTGTTCTCCGGGTACACATCCTCTCTGCTTATTGCCGAGACGTGTATCAGGAGAACAGCGGGGAGGTGCTGCCGAAATTCTGCGTCGGATCCGGAGCAGAGCATGGGAAAACGAACCCAATCTACACATACTGGGGTGGGATCAGGACCTATCTTTACCTATTAGCGTGTAGGTTGCATGGACGTAATAAAACTGACAAACTTGATTAACTGATGAATATATATGCTGAATTATATATATATATATATATATATATATATATATATATATTTATTTATTGTGTGTCCAGTAGCTAGGCAAGATGACTGATCGTGCGTGGATGTACACCGGTCACACCAGTCTGAACGACATGACCAAAGAATGGTTTACAAAGACCAAGGGGTTTGTGAGAGCCGCATTTGCAAATGGCCAGGAAAAAACATGGTGTCCCTGTCCCCGGTGCGACAACTTTAAAAGGCAGACAGAGGGTGAAATGGTTAAACACCTGCAGAAGTGGGGTTTTAGGCCTAATTATACAGTGTGGACTTTTCATGGTGAGTCTGCCCAACGTGCCAGAGCTGAGGTGGTTCGTCATCGCACCGACGAGCATGGTACCGGGATCGAAGACATGGTGCAAGACTTTGATGATGCTCGGGATTCGGACGATGAGATGGAGGAATCTGCAAAGGCATTCTATGAAATGTTGGAGTCTTCAAAACGTCCTCTCCACGAGTACACTGAGCTTTGTTAGCTGGATGCCATCGCGCAAGTAATGGCTCTGAAGGCTCAATTCAACCTGGGCAGAGAATGCTACGACGCGATGATGACAATATTTGGACGCTTTCTACCCAAAGGCCATGTACTTCCTCCAAACCTGTACCAGTCAGACAAAATTCTCCGTGTACTTAAGATGCCCTATGAGAAGATAGATGCCTGTGAGAGTGGATGTGCCTTATTTAGGCTTGAGTATGCGGACTTAAACTATTGTCCCATTTGCAAGTCTTCCAGGTATGTTGTCGTAGACAACGGTATGGGTGAGAAGATGCACACAAAAATTCATGTTCACGTTCTTCGCTATATGCCAATCGTACCAAGACTTCAATGTCTTTTCATGGTCGAAGAGACGGCCAGACAGATGACATGGCATAAATTGGGCAAAAGAACCGAACTAGATGCAGATGGGAATCAGATGTTGGTACACACTTCAGACGCTTTTGCGTGGAAGCACTTCGATGCATTACATAACGATAAAGCGGCAGATCCAAGGCACCCTCGAGTCGCCATCAGCACGGATGGGTTCAATGTGTTTGGTATGACGGCAACCCAATACAGTTGTTGGCCTGTATTTGTCATTCCACTCAATCTCCCCCCCAGAGAGATTATGAAAAGAAAGAACATTTTCCTGACGTTGATAATTCCAGGGCCCAACTATCCGGGGAAGAATATGAATGTGTACATGCAGCCGCTTAAGGATGAATTGCAAGAAGCTTGGGATAATGGGATCAAGACATACGACGCCGCTACCAAAAAAAACCTTCAAAATGCATGTGTGGTACATGTACTCGACGCATGACTTGCCAGCGTATGCCCTATTCGTTGGCTGGTGTGTGCATGGAAGGTTCCCGTGCCCCACATGCCAGGCAGCTCTTCAGTTCCGTTGGCTGCAGGCGGGTCGCAAGTATTCTTGCTTCGACATGCATAGACAGTTCCTGGATCCTCACCATAAGTTCAGAAAAGACAAGAAGAATTTCATCAAAGGTAGAGTTGTCAAAAACTCTGCACCACCCGCGTTGACAGGCCAACAGCTCCTGGATCAGTTAAACGCTCTCGAGCCGGATCCAAAACGTCTTGGGTATTTCAAAGGGTATAATACGGAACACGCATGGACTCACAAGTCATGCTTATGGGATCTGCCTTACTTCAAAGACCTCCTTTGCCCACACAACATCGACGTGATGCACACTGAAAAGAATATCGCCGAGGCCATTTTTGGTACATTGTTCGGCATAGAGGGGAAGTCAAAGGATAATCCTAAGGCTAGAATCGATCAGGAGGCTCTATGTGACAGACCGTTACAAAACATGCGACAAGGGAAAGGAAAGCAGAACTGGACTAAGCCAAAGGCATGGTTCAATCTTGGAAGGCCGGCTATGAGGGAAATGATCTTGTGGGTGAAAATGCAGTTGATGTTCCCCGATGGTTATGCAGTGAATCTAAAGAGGGGAGCGAGTCTTGACAAACTGAAGATATTTGGTCTCAAGAGTCATGATTGGCACATATGGCTTGAGTGGGTAATGCCGGTGATGCTGCGTGGCTTTATCCCTGAGGATGAATGGCTAGTACTGGCAGAGCTGAGCTATTTCTTCCGTTCTCTTTGTGCGAAAGAACTATCGCCTGGCGTGCTAGATGAAATGGAAGAGTTGGCGTCGGAGTTGATATGCAAGTTAGAGAAGATCTTTCCATCGGGCTTCTTTAATCCAATGCAGCATTTGATTTTGCATCTCGCGACCGAGGCAAGATTGGGGGGGCCCGTGCAAAACCGTTGGTGCTTCACAACCGAGAGGATGCAGAAGACGCTTCGAGCAAAATGTAAAAATAAACATAGAATTGAAGCATCGATGGCCGAGGCATTCATTACTGAGGAGGCGGCAAACTTCGTGACAACACACTACGAAGCCAAAAATCGTCATTTGCATAATCCGAAGCCTCGGTACAATGATGGCGACCCAAAAAAAAGTCGATCCAACCTCAAGCCTATTCAAAGGGAAGCTCGCACCAGCCGGTGTTTCTAAAGCAAAAGCGTTGGATGTCGATGAATGGCGGACCATTTCGTTGTATATCTTCAACAACCTAACAGAAGTGCGGCCGTACATCGAGTAAGTTGTCGGTACATTATTGTTTCGCAACTTGTAATTCCTTAGAACTGCTCTTATTCCTGGATATTTGATATAGTCGATACGTCGCCAAATTCTCGGATGGAGTGGTCATCCAAAAGGATTCCGTCGAAGAGTATGAGCTCCTGGCGAAGCATGGAGGCGGCTATCCCGGTTTCATCTCTTGGTTCAAAAAAACGGTAATTAATTACCATTAATGGACCATTACCATTAATTACCATTAATGGACCTTTCGTATTAAACTTGTAGGCCAATTCAGAGTCTATGGACGCCGAGCTGAGACAAGTCGCTAATGGTTTTGACTATAAGGTCCGTTCATTTGACAGATACGACATCAACGGGTATCGCTTTCGTACCTTTGGCAAAGAGCTATCTATGCCCGACCTGAAGACTACAAATTGTTGTGTCTCTGCTATCAGCGAAGGAGGTACAGAGTACTATGGAAGAGTTGAAGCAATTTATGAACTTCTATTCTATGGTGAAAACCCACCGAACGTCGTAGTCTTTAAATGTCATTGGTTCCAGCCGAAGGAGACTAGAAGGACTCATGAACATATAGGGCTAGTCGAAATCAAACAAAGCACCCATTTAGATGTGCCCGATGTCTATATTACGGCTCAACAGGCGACCCAAGTTTTCTATCTACCGTGGGCCTGCCAAACTGATCCAAATCTGAAAGGTTGGGATGTCGTTTATGAAGTGCCGCCACATTTTAGACCACCTCCCCTCAATGAAGTGGATTATGAACCTCACATTAACCAAGACACATATGAAGGAGAATTCTTCCAAGAAACACGTATTTCCAAAAGACGTTTCAAGAACCGCTCTACTTCACCCCGGAACATTGAAGTAGACAGCGACAATGAATCCGACTTAACCCCTGAGCCGGAACAGGAAGAGCCGTAACAAGAAGAGGTTACTGATGCGGATGACCTGTCAATGCTTAACCAATTACATGAAGGAGGCCTTCCACACGTTGTTCCTGATAGTGATGATGATCATGCATTTATTGATGATAGTGATGATGATGATGCATTTATTGATCCCAGAGAATATATAGACGATCAAGATTATTATTAATTCATGTCAGGTAATCAACTTTTAGTTCATGTTACGTATATGATGATACACTTAAATTATATACATTTTATTATTCATGTCGGTATTCAATTTTATGTTGTACTAATTTCGTTTACTATTTGTCATGGCAGTTGTTGAAAGATGGTGGGAAAGGGTCGAGAGCACTCCGCGGCTCCTTCGTCGAAGGGTGGTGGGATGGGTACTTCCATTCCTTCCGACTCTCTCCGGAGAGCGTTGCTCTCTAGTCTGCATACACCGGTGGCCACTCCTTCGTCGACCCCCGTGAGAGGAGGTCGGGGGAAGAAGAGAGGTAGTAGAGGTGGTAGAGGAGGCCGCAGCAAAGGTAGGGTGGCTGCTACGCCTTCCTCGCCGCCACCCCCAGCTGATTCACCCGAGCACAGGACTGCTAGGGTGGACCCGTCTGAGGACGAGGCTACGCGGACTCTGGTCCACGAGCCTCGGGTCGACGAGCCTTCGACCTACACGACTCCTGTCCCAGAGGCTTCGTCCCACGAGACTCCAGAGCAGAGTAGGGATGAGGGCACGTCCCGGCAGACCCCATGGGATACCTGACCGGAGGAGCCTAGTGGCCATGCTGATGGTGGCAGGGATCGTTTTTCTGATAGCGACGAGGAGCTGCCTGAGGGCGCCACCGTCTACCAGCGTGGTATGACACGGCTCCCGCCCGTGCCGGCGACCCGCGAGTTGAGGTGGTTGATTAGGCCTGATGGGGTGAGGTAAGTGCATGTACTCTTTTTTAACCTTTTGCCTTCATGTTTTTTCAAATATCTAATGTGTTGGCATTGTCATACTGCAGGGGTTGGCATCAACCCAAGGATGCCCGCAGGCCCAACAACATCCTTGGTGTCCTTGTCAGGCAAAATTTCCCGGGATTTGTCACGTTGCCCGGTGAGGGTCAGGTTCCAGAGTTAGGACTGACCTGGGAGCACTACTTGGCTGCACCGGCCCCGCCTGAGGAGAGGATCGACGGTGTTTTGTGCCACACGAGGGCGGAGATGGTGATCAGGCATTTTTGGGTAATTTCTCCTCTACACAATTAAAAATCAACAATAGCTAGTTGTTGTACTAATAAGTATTGTGTCGTTTGATTGCAGACCTTCTACAGGTGTCAGGAGGGATACGAGGAGGTCGCGGCAAAGGTTATCGATCAGCAATGCAAGCGCCTACTGCAAAACTTTCGGCACGAGGCTTGGGTGCAGGCTGTTCAAGACTACTATGCCTCGCGGCGTATTAGGAAGGAGAAGTCGACGTGCCGTGGAAAGAAGATGGAGAAGGAGCATTACATGAAGGTAATTACTTATTCTTAAGGCCTTGTACTTAGTTTCCTTCATTTGATTCCTACGCGTAGCGCTCAAATATCTCTTTATTAACTTAGGTGCCCCCGAGATGGTGTGCGGATAAGATGGATTGTTGGGAGACGTTGGTGGATGAGTGGTGCTCAGAACAATGGCTATCCGTCCACAACAATGCCAAGGACCGGCGTAACAAAATGGTTGGTGTGCCACACCATCAAGGGAGCGCCAACTTAAATTAGTTTGGTCTGAACTAGGTATGTGGTTAGCTTCATGATTCATGCAATTCATTCTTGATTCTAGCTTGAGCCCTTTACTAATACTTCGTTCCTCTCTCTCTCTCTTTTAGGCGCATCACAATAAAACGGAGGTGCCACAGATGTACGACCTCTATGCGATGGCCCATACTGCCTCGTACAAGAAGGTCAAGGCATTCTCTGAGTCTGACCTCGATGATCCCTTGAAGTTCAGCAACATCTCCGCCCACAACAAGCTCGTGAGGTACAGAGATGAGGGGAAGGCGAGGAAAGGGGAGGACTTTAACCCGAGCCAGGAGCCTATTGATCGAGAGCTGGTGATGATAGCTGGCGGCGGGAGTCCCCATGGCTCGATTGCCATTGGAGATGGCCTTATACGTTGTCCTAGCAACCTCCGGGAGATCAAGGCGTGCCAAACGAGCTCCTGTCCTGAGATAAGGCCTCGTCCACGGCCAGTCGAGCTCGCCATCGAGGTTAGTTATACGGACTCAGATATCTTTCCTCATTACGTTGTGTCTGTGAACAAAGATGATTACAATGCTAATGAGGAGTTGTGTTGCAGGCTGCTATTCAGAAAGAGAGAGAGGCAACACAGGCGCTTATGGCGGCGAAGGAGAAGGAGATGGAGGAGAGGACGGCAAGGTTGTTGGAGGAGGAGAGGGCACGGTCCGATGCGTCTTACCGGGCCATCTACGAGCTCTTCGTGGTAAGATTCTTCTTCATATTTGTCAAATCTTGCATTTAATGTTCGTTTCATTAATAATGAATATCGTTGACTTGTGAAAACCAAATGTGCAGACTATGTGCGAGAAGACCGGCCAGGCCGCTCCGTCGATGCCAGTCATTACCACGGCTGCAACGGTGAGTTTCATTTTAATGCAATGATCTTTTCAGTGTCATCATGCTAACGAGACATTGCAAATCATCTTTGGTGCAGCTTAACTCCGGAGTCGCATCGCACGACCCTTCTCCAGGGCAGCCTTCTCCAGGTGAAACCGGTCCGAGCAACCGCGGTGCCTCTCCTCCGTGATGAGGAGGACGGTAAGCCCCAAACTTAGCTCGTTTTCTCAAAGAAAGACAAACTTAGCACTTAGACAAACTTAGCTCCTTCCGAAATATTAGTGTTAGGGGAAACGACCATCACCAACTGTCGAAATATTAGTGTTAGGTACTGTCAACCAACATACACCACCATATAAGTGTGAGTGAGTGCGCACCATACACACCATGAGGCAAACCTCGAAAGAACTATCCTTCTTCCTATTTTGCCCAAATGACACAAATAAGCAATAAGAAGAAGAAAACAAGAGGAGAAAGATAGAGAGAAGAAAACCGCTTCTTCATCATCTTCTTCTTATTCTAGTCTTCTTCATCTAACTTTCGTATTTCCCATTTTGCAGATTAGAGTCACTTCACGGAAGCTTGCATTGATGGAGTGCTTGTGATTTTGTATCGATGAACAATGTTAAACTTGCTACATATGTGAAACTTGTTACTATTGTAATATGGTGAACAATGTGACATTTGTTTTGGTATGTTTGTTGGATACTTGTGCTTGTTGTTGGATGATCATCAGTAGGGTTATTGTGAAATATATACATATGTAGCATATTTTGCCTGTGAAATTTGTTGGATATAAGAAAAAACTGGGACAATATTGCTTCTTTGCCGACGGCCACCGTCGGCATAGCTTCTTTGCCGTCTGGCACAGGTGACACGTGGCACTCACCTGTGCAACCTGGGACTGATGCCATTTGGTACGTTTGCCGTCCGGGGGCGGACGGCAAAGGAGGGGCTTTAGGGTGGCAGACGACAAAGGAGATATGCCGACGGTGGCCGTCGGCAAAGCTTGCGGACGGCAAATAAGAGAGATATGCCGACGGTGGCCGTCGGCAACGTTTGCGGACGGCAAATGAGAGGGGGTGGCGAATGGCAAAGGAGCTATGAGCTATGCCGACGGTGGCCGTCGGCAAAGCTTGCGGACGGCAAATGAAGCGGCAGCAGACGGCAAAGGCTCCGTTAGCCACTAACGGGGCTAACTCAAGTTTACGCCGTCCAGCAGCTTTGCCATCTGCTGCCTGACGGCAAAAAAACTTTGTCGTCCGCTGAGCAAAGGCAGACGGCAAAGCACTATTTTACCGGAGTTTCCAGTGACGGAAATTTTGCCGTCTGCGGCCGGACGGCAAAGGCTTTGCCGTCGGTGATGCTACCCTTTGCCGTCCGGTATGGCAGACGGCAAAGTACCTGATTCCAGTAGTGTATGACATGTTCTCGACATTCCCAATCCTCCTATTCCTATGCAATTTTCCTATCCTATGAATCAAAGAAAAGCCCCAATTAAAACTATGACAAGTTTCGTATTACCTTGCCCACTGAAAGACCATGACACGTTGCTTGAAACAAAGTTGGACGACGGCAACATCGCGACCATCGGCCGTGTACTCGAGATCGAGGCCCATGAACTTGTGTTTCTCCTCTTGAAGACATTCCTCGAACATGGAAAGAAAAACCTTCACTTTGGCGCTGTCGTTCGTGTAGACGACATGGAGATTGGTCGTGCCATGTGCGAGCACCTTCCCGTAGCGAGTGATTGGATTCATGGTGGAGGATGGGAGGATGGGGAAGAAGAGAGGAGAGGGAGACGAACAGAAATGGAGGCGCTGGTCGCGTTCACTGTAGCGTCGCGGTTACTGTAGCGTTTGATCTCGTGCGGAACAACTTCCAAGGCGCGGGAATCGAACGGTTTGGACCTTTAGTCCCGGTTCGAGCCACGAGCCGGGACTAAAAGGGCACGCGCCAGGCGAACGGTTGCCACCACCCCTTTAGTCCCGGTTCGTGGCTCAAACCGGGACTAAAGGTACCATCTGAACCGGGACCGATGGCCCCCGAGGCCCGACCGACGCCCTGGCCTCACGAACCAGGACTGATGCTTACATTAGTCTCGGTTCGTAAGTGAACCGGGATTAATGACCTTATCCTGGCTTCAACCAATGCCCTGTTTTCTACTGGTGTATGTACATACTCCTACGATGCGTGCCGTGTGGTGCATGTCTCCAGCGGACCAGCTGATGCAAAAGGAGACGTGAAAAACGGCGAAAAGGGCGGGAAAGGTGGTTGCGCGAGCACGAGTCCACCGCACGTCAGGTGCCGCGCGACCTGGCGTCGTCGCTGAATTGACGATCGCGTCGACATTTCCGAAAGTTGGTCGAGTCAGAAACGATCCGTTCCTTCCACACACACACACATACACATGGGAAGAGAAGGCTAGCTAGAGATGGAAGACGTCGCCGTCGGTTTGTGGAGGAGTGGTTGTTGTGTTTCCGGCTTTTGACATCACCCATGCAAATCCACTCGCGCGGTGTGGTCGCTGAGCGCACTGGTTAGATTAGTTGATGATGACTCTAATGGAGTATGGCCCAGACAAAAGCAAAGCGTGGTGAATTATTAGCTAACTTTACTTTCTGACTGGTGAATTTTAGCTTACTTTGTTGACAGTGTAATGATTAAGCTCGTTTAACCCTCCGCCAAGGCATGGTAAGTCTTAACCGTTCTGGAAGAAAGAATAACTCAGACGCATACCATTCATTAGATCTGTGGTTTCGTCTGGCTCTTGAGATTATCCACTGGTTAACTGAACCATATTTGCTTTATGCTCGCATCACTTTATGTCTATACCAGGGGATGTGATGACACCCTAACAGGAACAAAACATAAGACTAATCATTTTTCTAAGCAGGTCTCTTGTGACCTTATCTAGTTAAGCACAAAGTAAATTCTACTTTGTGGCATGGGCTAAACATGCCTTAAATGGTTAGCTTAATTGGGGTATTGGGGGTGGAACCAGCTCATCCAAGTTCAAATCATATATCTAGCATTGGTCCTCATACGTTGTTTGAATTTATTCCACACTTCTTATGTTATTTTTACGTGGAATAACGTGTCCACGCATTACAAGGTGTCCACGGTGACTTCGTTAATATGAAGAAGTCTCTAGAAGATGCTCACATGGGCATAGTGTGTGTGTGCGCGCACGTTCATAGGGTGATTGCCTGCAAGGTGAGGCCGTCGTGCTTTTCATCATCTCCCTGGTAACCGGTCGGTCCTGCTCATGAGTGCACGAGGGTGAGCGGCTCTGCCAGCCGACGGCGTAGCGTCCTTCGATCTACTACTACAAGGCAGGGTGGCTTCTTCGACAGTGAATGGCGGGTCAGCAGTGTTTGCCTCATGGGATTTGACAAAGCATGTTCTTCCTCCGGCGGCAGGTTGCTCCCTCGGCCTCGTAGCATCAATAGCAGGTCGCGGGGTTTGCCGAGGACTTCGATGATCAAGCTTGCTTGGTGCATTCGAATAGCTGTTTTGTAGCTTCTTGTGTCTTTGCCGCTTTTTCTGCTTTTTGTTCTTTCGTCCAAATTATGTATCTTTGGTGTGGTGGTTCCTTTATAATATAAAGCGTGGAAACCCTTTTTCGTTTTGCATTGCACCTTATGTCATGTCTCACCTAATCTCTAAATATGATGCTACCTAGCTTTATTAACAGTTGCTGGTTATTGGAATACATTATTTTGACCCTTTGCAAAAGTAAAGTTAACCCCAACCATTTGGAAGAGAGAATAACCAGCATGTATACCGCTGGTTAAATCCGTGGGTCGTCCGGCTTGAGATAATCCAAAAGTTAGTTAAACTTGATTAATTAGATTCTCGCATCACTTTACCAGGGAATGAAATGACGTCCAAAAAGGAACAGAACAAAAGATAAATAATGTTTCTAACCAGGACATGGTTCAAGATATATAGAAGAGTCCTCTCCAAGAAGAAAGGGAAATAATTAGAGCATCTCCAGCCGCGGCCCCAAAGGACCCCCCCAGGCCCTTTTTTCATCGCCGGCGCCGAAAAATCGGCCCAGTCGCGCCCCCAGGACCCCGTTTTTCGCCGGTTAGAACCATTTTTTGGGCCGGCGAACCCAGGCCGAACCCAGGGCGCTGGGGGCCTCTTGGGGGGCTCCGCCGGTAACAAACCGGCGTGTGGGACACCACTGTCAGGCGAATCTCGTCCTTTTCCTTGCCCGAGCCACTCCCCCCCGCGTTCTCCTCAATGCCGACCCCGGCGCCCCTCGCCTGTTCACGGCCACTGCGCCGCCGCTAGAAGGCCCCACTTCGCCCCCCCTCGCCGGATTTCGCTTCCCCCGACCCTCGCCCATCCCCGTCCTCCGGCCCAGGCCACGACGGCAGGGCGCCGGCGGCTGCTCGCCCGTCACGCCGACAAGGTGTTCGACGTTTTGCCTGTTCGGCCATGGACTCGGACGACGAGGAGGCGTTCGCGGCCCTGTTGGAGGAAGAAGCCGAGGCCGACACCGCCGACGAGGAGCACCTCATGATACTCGCCTCGCTGGCCGGCCTGTTCGTCAACAACGACAAGCCCCGGCGAGGTGGCTCGGCGCCGGGCCGGCGCAAGAGCAAGCAGAGGCATCGGATGGAGGGGTATTGCATGCTCTACGCCGACTGCCTACCTCAATATGCGCCAGGAGATCCGAGACCCACAAGTGCATCAAGAACTGCAAGACGATCTGGTGGAGCACCTATGGAGGCTCAAGGGCAACGCCTAGCTCGATTTGTTTTAATTTATGTTGGAACTTGCTTCATTGAACTATTTGATTTTGTATTAATTTCTATGATGAACTTTGGTACGAAACATTCAGTTTTTGTTGAATTTATGCCGAAAGAGCGCCGATTTTGTTGATTTTAAAGCCGAAATAGTGCCGAATCTGGGCCGAAATTGGGTCGATTCTACGCCGATAATGGGCCGAAAGCGGTGGTTGGGGGACGACCCTGGGGGCTCGATTGGGAAAACGAGCCCTCCCAGGCCGATTTTAGCGCCGGCTTGGCCCCAGGCGGCGCTATTTCGGCCCCCTGGGGGGCCAACGGCTGGAGATGCTCTTAGAAGAGGATGATGAGGTCCCTTATCTATTTAAGCATATAATCATTCCACTTTGCACTATGTACCTGTAAAGGTTGACATGTTGCACTACATTTTAGTTTTGTTACCACATTGCACCAGATATTAGAAAGCTAAAAATCAACATCGCCCGCTTATTAATTTGATGATCGCTAACATGTGTAGGACCACATATTTTTACGCGTCTTGTGTGTGCTGCCCTAGCCAAATCCGCAGGCCGCTTATGTTAGCCCTCACCCAATCTCTAGATATATATGATGCTAACTTTATTAATTAACGGCTGATTATTAAATTAGTTTGACCTTTGCAAATAAAATGAAATTAAGCATAACCATTCTGGAAGAAAGAATTCAATAGCCCAGGCCCATACCAGTAGTTAAGTCTGTGGATTCGTCCAGCTCTTGAGATTATCCAAAAGTTGATCAAGTCAAGTGTGATTTGATAGTTTTTTGGCATCACTAGCCCAGGGAATAGGTTGACACCCAACCAGGAAAAGGAGAAAAGAAACACAAATTCTCTAAGCAGGACATGATTCAAGAACGGCAAGTCCTCTGATAAGAAAGAAAAAAATAAAGACCAAAGGAGGTATATATGATCTCTGATATAGTCGAGCATATTGTTCATGAGGTTCATATATCTCCACCTGTCATCTCAAACGAAAATAAAATGACCGTATACATACAACGATCTCTGTCTTCTCAGGTACGCAGTACATCATCCGAATGCTGCTCACTGTGCTTGGCGCTTTGGCAGAGGAAATAAATATAGTAGATGAGTGCGAAGCGATTCGCCACACGATGCTCAATCGCTCGGGGTGGCTACCGCGAAGCAAAATATACTCGAGGACAAACCCACTTGGTTTCTTGCGTACGTCGGAAGAGCCGGCCGATGTTTGACAAATCGAAGAGGCGTCACCGTCACGCCGATCCGGCGAGAGCCACGACCGCGATGCGGCGGCCCGACGAGCACTATCCCGGAGAATAAAATGATCACGCCATGCGCACACACACATTCGCCTGTCAGTCTGTGGCGTTCGTCCTGCTCAGCCTACGTACGGCTATTCCTAGGTCAATACTACGTACTGTACTCAGCAGTGCTGCAGTAGTGTAGTTTAGCAGGATAGATAGATGGATACCGCGGCGCCATTTCGCCCCGTCTCGTCGGTGTGCGGTGCTCTCGATTCGCCGCACGATTTTGACGGTGAAAGGGGCGACGACGCCGCATGCCTGAGGGAGAGTGACGGAGTACCGGAATTTGTTCTTGCATGTTACACGTCGATGTTGCACGTCCCGATCGTGTGCTCAGGAGTGGCTTCCAGGTGCGCCATCGTGTCGTTTGGTGTGGTCTGTGGTGTGGAGGATGGCTTTGCTGCCTAGAAGGTGTCTCTCTTGTGCTCCTGTTTGCTTAGCAGGCGGTAGTGCGGCACCATTTTTTTTTTTTTGGTAATTTGGCATGAAGCGGTTCCACATCTTCAGTGGTACACGGTCGAGATTTTGCGGACGCGCGAAGACACGTTTTAAGTTCCGGTGAACACGCGAACCAACCTATGGTTGGATGGTTAGAGGGACTGTGGTATCCCCAGCCCACCAGGGTTCAAATCCTGGTGCTCGCATTTATTTCTGGATTTATTTTAGGATTTCCGGCGATGTGCATTCAGTGGGAGGAGACGTTCCCGTCGACGACGAGGCGCCTATGGTGACTTCGTAAATTTCAACATGATATGCCGGCTCAGTCATTCGGAGGTGCTCATAGGGGTAGGGTGTGCGTGTGTGCGTTCATAGGGGTGAGTGTATGCGCGTGTGTATGAGCGCTTGCGTCTGTACTGTGTTCAAAAAAAAAAAAGTTCCGGTGAACACGTGTATAGTTCGTGCTCTGATTATACGGCACGGTCTTGTCCTCTCGTCTTCTACTCTTGTATTTTGGTTTTTCTTTTTTTGTCTTTTACATTTTTCAAATTCATGACTTTTTTGAAAGCATATTTTTTTAAATTCGTGAGCTTTTTCAAAAACCATAGTTTTTTTAAAAGAAACCAAGAAGTTTTTAAAATTCATGAACTATTTTTAAACTCATGATTCTTTATTTACAAATGGAAAAAGCTTGTGTTCAACCGACGGATCGGTGTGTTCCGTCCGTCTCCTTCTACGCTGGTCACGTGTCCTCTCAGCCCCACGCCTTATCTCCTTATCTACAGAAAGGTCCACAACATCACACCTTATCCTCTCTCTCTCTTTACTCGTTCGCCGCTGGATCCCAAGCGCCCACTCGTGCCGCCGCCCGCCGGTGAGAACCCACGCCCCGCCTCCTCTTCCTCTGCATCTCCTCCTCTTCCCCTCTTCTCCCTCTCCCTCTCCTCTAACCTCGCAGCCATCTATCCCTCTCCAGATCGCTGTTGGAAATATGCCCTAGAGGCAATAATAAATTGGTTATTATTATATTTCTTTATTCGTGATAATCGTTTATTATCCATGCTATAATTGTATTGATTGGAAACTCAAATACATGTGTGGGTACATAGACAACACTGTGTCCCTAGTATGCCTCTAGTTAACTAGTTCGTTGATCAAAGATGGTCAAGGTTTCCTGGCCATAGACATGAGATGTCATTTGATAACGGGATCACATCATTAGGAGAATGATGTGATGGACAACACCCAAACTATAAACATAGCATATGATTGTGTCAGTTTATTGCTATAGTTTTCTGCATTTCAAGTATCTGTTCCTATGACCATGAGATCATGCAACTCACTAACACCGGAAGAATACCTTGTGTGTATCAAACGTCACAACGTAACTGGGTGACTATAAAGATGCTCTACAGGTATCTCCGAGGGTGTCTGTTGAGTGGGCATGGATCAAGACTGGGATTTGTTACTCCGTGTGATGGAGAGGTATCTCAGGGCCCACTCGGTAATACAACATCACAATAAGCCTTGCAAGCAATGTGACTAAGTGTTAGCCACGGGATCTTGTATTACAGAACGAGTAAAGAGACTTGCCGCTAACGAGATTGAACTAGGTATAGATATACCGACGATCGAATCTCGGGCAAGTAACATACCGAAGAACAAAGGGAACAGCGTACGGGATTAACTGAATCCTTGACATAGAGGTTCAACCGATAAAGATCTTCGTAGAATATGTAGGAACCAATATGGGCATCCAGGTCCCGCTATTGGTTATTGACCGTAGAGGTGTCTTGGTCATGTCTACATAGTTCTCGAACCCGCAGGGTCTGCACACTTAAGGTTCGGTGACGTTTCGGTATAGTAGAGTTATGTATGGTGGTGACCGAAGGTTGTTCGGAGTCCCGGATGAGATCATGGACGTCACGAGGAGCTCCGGAATGGTCCGGAGGTAAAGATTGATATATAGGAAGTCCTGTTTTGGTCTCCGGAAAAGTTTCGGGTATTTCGGTAGTGTACCGGGAGTGCCAGGAGGGGTACCGGGGACCATCGGGAGGGGTGTCTCGACCCAAAGGACCTCATGGGCTGTGGGAGGAGTCAAACCAGCCCCTAGTGGGCTGGCCTACCCCCCCCCCCCCCACTAAGGCCCATGTGGCTTTGGGTGGAAAAAATCCAAAAGAGGAAAGGTGGAAAGGGTTTCCAAGTGGAGAGGAGGAATCCTACTCCTAATAGGATTGGAGTAGGACTCCTCCACCTCCAATTTCGGCCAAACCTTGAGGGTTTGAGGCTGCATCCTCCCCTCCCTCCCTCCTATATATACTAGAGGATTTAGAGGGAAGAGCTAACCCTAATTGCCACGTGCTCCCTCTACTTCATCTAGATCGGTTTCTCCTCTAGTCTAGTTTCAGCGGTGCTTAGGCGAAGCCCTGCCGGAATTGTTCCACCACCATCGCCGCCGCGCCGTCGTGCCGCCGGAGAACTCTTCTAACTCTCCGCTCCCTCTTGCTGGATCAAGAAGGCAGAGATCATCATCGAGCTGTACGTGTGCTGAACGCGGAGGTGCCGTCCGTTCGGCGCTAGATCGGAAGGACCGTGATCAGGATCGCGAGACGATTCGTGATTTGATCGCGGGATGGATCGTGATGGGATCACGGGACGGATCGAGATCGGATCGCGAGATGGATCGTGATGGGATCGCGGGACGCTCGGCGATTTGGATCGCGAAGACGTTCGACTACATCAACCGCGTTTCTTAACGCTTCCCACTTAGCGATCTACAAGGGTATGTAGATCCACTCTCCCTCTCGTAGATGCTCATCACCATGGATAGATCTTGCGTGTATGTAGGAAATTTTTTGTTTCCCATGCAGCGTTTCCCAACAGTGGCATCATGAGCTAGGTCTATGTGTTGATGAGATCTCGAGTAGAACACAAAGGAGTTTGTGGGCGTTGATATTCAGATTGCTTCCTCCCTTGGTCTTTTCTTGATTCGGCGGTATTGTGGGATGAAGCGGCCCGGACCAACATTACTCGTACGCTTACGAAAGACCGGTTCCATCAACTGACATGTAACTTCGTTGCATAAAGATGGCTGGCGGGTGTCTGTTTCTCCCACTTTAGTCGGATCGGATTTGACAAAGGCGGTCCTTGAGAAGGTTGAATAGCAATTTTTGTATCACCGTTCTGGTTTTTGCGTAGGTAAGAATTGTTCTTGCTAGATACCCGTAGCAGCCACGTAAAACTTGCAACAACAATTAGAGGACGTCTAACTTGTTTTTGCAGGGTATGTTGTGATGTGATATGGCCAATTACATGATGAGATATATGTGATGTATGAGATGATCATGTATTGTATAGAATATCACGACTTGCATGTCGATGAGTACGGCAACCGGCAGGAGCCATAGGGTCGTCTTTAATTATTTTCGCCGTTTTTGCTTTACTTTATCGCTATGAGTTAGCAATAGTCGTGGAAGCAACAGTCGGCGCGACAACCTCATGGCGACACATTGATGGAGATCAAGATGATGGAGATCATGGTGTTATGCCGGTGACGATGGAGATCATGCCGGTGCTTTGAAGATGGAGATCAAAAGCACAAGTTCATGGCCATATCATGTCACTTATGATTTGCATGTGATGTTAATCCTTTTATGCATCTTATTTTGCTTAGGACGACGGTAGCATTATAAGGTGATCCCTCACTAAAATTTCAAGATAAAATTGTGTTCTCCCCGAGTGTGCACCGTTGCGAAAGTTCGTCGTTTTGAGACACCACGTGATGATCGGGTGTGATAGACTCTACGTTCACATACAACGGGTGCAAGCCACTAGTGGAAAAACGGGATTTAGTTCCGGTTTAAAACGGCCTTTAGTGCCGGTTCAGGAACCAGCACTAAAGGGTGGGGACTAAAGCCCCCCCCCCTTTAGTCCCGGTTCAACACGGCCCGGCACTAAAGGCCCTCCACGTGGCGCTGTCTGGGGCGGGGGATGCAGGACCTTTAGTGTAGTCCCGGTTGGTAACATCAACCGGGAGTAAAGGAAAAAATTTGATTTTTTTTTGAAATTTTTTATTTTTTATTATTTTGTTTTCTGATTTTCGAATCTTTGAATTATTTGACAATTTAATCTCTAATCACCCCTCCTCACTGCTCCACACTCATTTCAAATCGTCTAACTTCCCGGCCGGTCACCCATCCTCTCACTACTCCAGCCCCAGCACGCTTAACTTTCAGGTTCTATCTCCCCTAGTTTCCAAGTCTGCACTTGTTGTTTTCCTGACAATAGTAAGCTATCAATCCTATTAACCTTTAGGTCTTGATGTCACATGATTTAATTTTTTGAACTCCAAACAATTATTAAAATAAACAACAATGATTAACAAACAACAATGATTAATTTAAAATTTTAAAAAAAGGAAAAAATTTCAAAAAAATCAAAAATTATCAAAAAACAAAAAAAAAATCCAAAAATCCAAAATAATACAAAATGGTCAAAATAAAATAAGTAATAATAATATTGAATTTCAATGAAAATAAAATAAGTATTATTATTATTATTATTATTTTGCCATTTATTCATTTAAAATGGCATAATTAATATCTTTAAATCTGTAAATCAAAATTCGACAAATAATATATCCATTATTATCAGAAAAATATGAGCATGATGTCACACGCTTCACCGTTTGAGTTTGAAACTATTATTCTAAAAAACAATATTATATAGTAACACTAATATTTATTGAATAAATAGTTTGACCACAGTTTGACCAGAGTTTGACCACATTTCATTTTTTTAAACTTATATTAACTGAAGAATTTTTGTGTGTTCAATATGAACCATTCAAAGCCACATCCTCAAATTTCAACCCTTTCTGACTTCATTTGCTATTTTTCATGTATTTAATGATTTTTTGAGCTAACTTAGGCCGAAATGGAAAAACACTACAAATGAACTCTGAAAAGGTTGAAACTTGGCATGGTATCATCATTTCACCCAAATAGCTTGTGCTAAAAAGTTCAGAGGGTTATGGCAAAAACTGGATGCACTTTGTGTACAAACTGGACCATCTCTTTCGAAGTAACATGGTTTCAGACGAAAACTCAGCTGTTATCAAGACATTTTATTTTTTTAATCTTATTTCAACTCCAGAATTTTTGTGTGTTGAATATGATCCGTTCAAAGCCACATCCTTAAATTTCAACCCTTTTTGACTTCATTTGCTATTTTTCATGGATTTAATGATTTTTTGAGCTAAATTAGGCTGAAATTGAAAAGCACTAAACCCGGGACTTAAAACGTCCGAAAACCCTAAACCCGAGACTTAAAACGTCCGAAACTCTATTATAAACAGTAAAATTAAAGGTTCAAACCCTAAAACCTAACCCTAAACTTAGAAATCTAAACCCTAGCCCCTAAACCCTAAAACGTCTAAAACGTCCAAAAACTCTATTTTCCCTTTGGAATTTGGTGATTTTAAAAAAAAATCAAAACGGCAAACTTGTTATTTCTTCGGACAAATCTTTTTTTCTGCAAATTTTGATATATTATTTGTATTTTTCTAAATTAGAATGATTTAGTTATGATTTTTCTAAGATTTAGGGGCTCGCAGGCCCCCCCCCCTTTAGTCCCGGTTGGTATCTCCAACCGAGACTAAAGATAGACCTTTAGTCCCGGTCGAAGACACCAACCGGGACTAAAGGGCTGGGGGAAAAAATTTGAAAAAAATTTGAAAAAAAAATTGATTTTTTTTCCTGTCCCGGTTGGTATCTCCAACCGGGACTAAAGGGGGGGGGCCTTTAGTCCCGGTTGGTGATACAAACCGGGACTAAAGGGGCTCGTGGGGGCCCCAGCTGACACCAGCCTGCCACCACCCCTTTAGTCCCGGTTTGTATCACAAACTGGGACTATAGGTAGCAAATGAACCGGGACTAA
Organism: Elymus sibiricus; assembly: GCA_039707655.1. Taxonomy (NCBI): domain Eukaryota; kingdom Viridiplantae; phylum Streptophyta; class Magnoliopsida; order Poales; family Poaceae; genus Elymus; species Elymus sibiricus. The sequence goes on along the minus strand of CM077675.1, from coordinate 395,321,540 downwards.
TGATGCTGAAATCAAACCGGGACTAATGGTCACATTAGTCCCGGGCCGTAATCAAACCGGGACTAAAGGGGCGGACGAAAGGTCTGTTTTCTACTAGTGAGCCAGTGTTACACGTGCGGAACACTCGGGTTAAACTTGACGAGCCTAGCATGTACAGACATGGCCTCGGAACACAAGAGACCGAAAGGTCGAACATGAGTCATATAGTAGATATGATTAACATGAAGATGTTCACCATTGAAACCACCTCAACTCACGTGATGATCGGACTTGAGTTGGTGGATTTGGATCATGTGTCACTCGAATGACCGGAGGGATGTCAATTCGAGTGGGAGTTTTTAAGTAATATGATTAACTAAACTCATTATCATGAACATAGTCAAAATGTCTTTGCAAATTATGTTGTAGATTACTAGCTCGCGCTGTAGCTCCCTTGAATTTTTATATGTTCCTAGAGAAATAGAGTTGAAAGATGATGGTAGCAATAATGCGGACTGGGTCCGTGATCTGAGGATTTTCCTCATTGCTGCACAGAAGGCTTATGTCCTTAATGCACCGCTCGGTGCGCCACCCCCTCAAGCGTCGTCTGTAGATGTTGTGAACATCTGACAGGCACGTTCTGATGACTACTTGATAGTTCAGTGCGTCATGCATTACGGCTTAGAATTGAGGCTCCAAAACGTTTTGAACGTCACGAAACATATGAGATGTTCTAAGAGCTGAAATTGGGATCTCAGGCTCGTGCCCGTTTTGAGAGGTATGAGACCTCCAACAAGATTCTTTGCCTGCAAGATGAAGGAGCATAGCTCAATCGGTGAGCATGTGCTCAGATTGTCTGGGTGCTACAATCGCTTGAATCGAGTGGGAGTTGATCTTCCAAATAAGATAGTGATTGATATAGTTCTCCAAGTCACTGTCACTAAGCTACTAGAGCCTCACGATGAACTATAAAATGCCAGAGATAGAAATAATGATCCCTGAGCTATTCGCGATGTTTGACACCGCGAAGGTAGAAATCAAGAAGGAGCATCAAGTGTTGATGGTTAGTGAAACCACTAGTTTCGAGAAGGGCAAGGGCTAGGAGGGAAACTTCATGGATGGCAAGTCAGTTGCTGCTCCAGTGAAGAAACCCAAGGTTGAACCCAAACCAGAGACTAAGTGCTTCTATTATGAGGAAAACGGTCGCTGAAGCGGAACAACCCTAGATACTTGGTAGATAAGAAGGCTGGCAACGTCGATAGAAGTATATTTGATATACGTGTGTACCTTGCTAGTACTCCTAGTAGCACCTGGGTATTGGATACCGGTTCGGTTGCTAAATGTTAGTAACTCGAAATAAAAGCTGCGGAATAAATGGAGGCTAGCTAAGGGTGAGGTGACGATGAGTGTTGCAAGTGTTTCCAAGGTTGATGTGATCACCATCGCACGCTCTCTCTACCTTCGGGATTAGTGATGAACCTAAATAAATGTTATTTGGTGTTTGCGTTGAGCATGAACGTGATTAGATCATGTTTATTGCAATACGGTTATTCATTCAAGTTAGAGAATAATGGTTATTCTGTTTACATGAATAATACCTTCAATGGTCATGCACCCAATGAGAATGGTTTATTGAATCTTGATCGTAGTGATACACATGTTCATAATATTGATGCCAAAAGATACAAAGTTAATAATGATAGTACCACATACTTGTGGCACTGCCGCTAAATGTCATATTGGTGTAAAACGCATGAAGAAACTCCATGCTGATGGATCTTTGGACTCATTCGATTTCGAATCGGTTGAGACATGCGGACCATGCCTCATGGGCAAGATGACTAAGACCCCGTTTTCCGATATGATGGAGCGGGCAAGTGACTTATTGGAAATGATACATGTTGATGTATTCGGTCCAATGAGTGTTGTAGCGTGCGGTGGATATCATTATTTTCCTACCTTCACTGATGATTTGAGTAGATATGGGGATATTTACTTAATGAAACACAAGTCTGAAACATTTGAAAAGTTCAAACAAATTCAGAGTGAAGTTTGAGATCATCGTGACAAGAAGATAAAATATCTACGATATGATCGTAGAGGTAAATATCTGAGTTACGAGTTTGGTATACAACTTAAGACAATCTGGAAGTTGTTTCACAACTCACGCCACCTGGAACACCATAGTGTGATGGTGTGTCCGAACGTCGTAGTCATGCTCTATTGGATATGGTGCGTACTATGATGTCTCTTATCGATTTTCCACTATCGTTTTGGGGTTATGCATTAGAGACAACTACATTCACTTTAAAAAGGGGCACCATCTAAGTCCGTTGAGATGACACCGTATGAATTTTGGTTTGGCAGAAACCTAAGCTGTCATTTCTTAATGTTTGGGGCTGCGACGCTTATGTGGAAAAGGTTTTCAACCTGATGAGCTCAAACCCAAAGCGGACAAATGCATCTTCATAGAATACCCTAACGTAACAGTTGGGTAAACCTTCTATCTCAGATCCAAGCACAAAGTGTTTGTTGCTAAAACGGGTCCTTTCTCGAGAAAGAGTTTCTCTCGAAAGAATTGAGTGGGAGGAAGATATAACTTGATGAGGTTGTTGAACCTTTGTTTCAACCAGAGAGTAGCGCAGCGCAGAAAGTTGTTTCTGTGGAGCCTACATTAGTTGAAGAGGAAGTTAATGATGATGATCATAAAGCTTCAGATCAAGTTACTATCGAACCTCGTAGGTCGACAAGGACGCGTACTGCTCCTGAGTGGTACGGCAACCCTGTCTTAGAGGTCATGTTATTGCACAACGATGAACCTACGAGCTATGGAGAAGCGATGATGGGCCCGGATTCCGAGAAATGGTTAGAGGCCATGCAATCCGAGATGGGATCCATGTAAGAAAACAAAGTATGGGCTTTGGAAGTATTACCTGAAGGGTGAAAGGCCATTCAGAACAAATGGATCTTTAAAAGGAAGACAGACGCGGACGGTAATGTCACCGTCTATAAAGCTCGACTTGTGGCAAAGGGTTTTTCAAAAGTTCAAGGAGTTGACTACGATGAGACTTTCTCACCCGTAGCGATGCTAAAGTCTGTTGGAATTATGTTAGCAGTTGTTGCATTTTTCGATTATGAAATCTGGCAGATGGATGTCAAAACATCATTTCCTTAACGGTATCCGTGAGAAAAGGTTGTATGTGATACAACCGGAAGGTTTTGTCAGTTCTAAGGATGCTAAAATATATGCAAGCTCCAGCGATCCTTCTATGGACTGGAGCAAGCATCTCGGAGTTGGAATATACGCTTTGATGAGGTGATCAAAGTTTTTGAGTCTATACAAAGTTTATGAGAAACTTGTATTTACAATAAAGTGAGTGGGAGCACTATAGAATTTCTGATAAGTATATGTGGATGACATATTGTTGATCGGAAATGATGTAGAATTTCTGGAAAGCATAAAGGGTTGTTTGAAAAGGAGTTTTTCAAAGGAAAACCTGGAATGAAGCTACTTAAATATTGGGCATCTTGGTCTATAGAGGTAGATCAAGACGTCTGATAAAACTTTCAATGAGTACATACCTTGACAAGATTTTGAAAGAGTTCAAAATGGATCAGTCAAAGAAAGAGTTCTTGTCTGATTTGTAAGGTGTGGAGTTGAGTGAGACTCAAAGCTCGACCACGGCAGAAGAAAGAGAAAGGACGAAAGTCGTCCCCTATGCCTTATCCATAGGCTCTGTATAGTATGCCATGCTATGTACCGCACCTGTGTGTGCCTTGCCATGAGTCTGTCAAGGGGTACAAGAGTGATCCAGGAGTGGACCACTGGACAACGGTCAAGATTATCCTTAGTAACTAGAGGACTAAGGAAATATTTCTCGATTATGGAGGTGATAAAGAGTTCGTCGTAAAGGGTTACGTTGATGCAAGCTTTAACACCAATCCGGATGACTCTGTGTAGCAATCCGGATACGTATAGTGGAGCAGCCATTTGGAATAGCTCCAAGTGGAGTGTGGTAGCAGTGTCTACAGTATGACATAGAGATTTGCAAAGTACACATGGATCTGAATGTCGCAGACCCGTTGACTAAAGACCTCTCTCACATGCAAAGCATGATCGAACCCCAGAACTCATTGGGTGTTAGATTCATAACAATGTAAAACACATGGTGATGTGAACTAGATTATTGACTCTAGTGCAAGTGGGAGACTGTTGGAAATATGCCCTAGAGGCAATAATAAATTGGTTATTATTATATTTCCTTGTTCGTGATAACCGTTTATTATCCATGCTATAATTGTATTGATTGGAAACTCAAATACATGTGTGGGTACATAGACAACACTGTGTCCCTAGTATGCCTCTAGTTAACTAGTTCGTTGATCAAAGATGGTCAAGGTTTCCTGGCCATAGACATGAGATGTCATTTGATAACGGGATCACATCATTAGGAGAATGATGTGATGGACAAGACCCAAACTATAAACATAGCATATGATCGTGTCAGTTTATTGCTATAGTTTTCTGCATGTCAAGTATCTGTTCCTATGACCATGAGATCATGCAACTCACTGACACCGGAGGAATACCTTGTGTGTATCAATCGTCACAACGTAACTGGGTGACTATAAAGATGCTCTACAGGTATCTCCGAGGGTGTCTGTTGAGTGGGCATGGATCAAGACTGGGATTTGTTACTCCGTGTGACGGAGAGGTATCTCAGGGCCCACTCGGTAATACAACATCACAATAAGCCTTGCAAGCAATGTGACTAAGTGTTAGCGACGGGATCTTGTATTACAGAACGAGTAAAGAGACTTGCCGGTAACGAGATTGAACTAGGTATAGAGATACCGACAATCGAATCTCGGGCAAGTAACATACCGAAGAACAAAGGGAACAGCGTACGGGATTAACTGAATCCTTGACATAGAGGTTCAACCGATAAAGATCTTCGTAGAATATGTAGGACCAATATGGGCATCCAGGTCCCGCTATTGGTTATTGACCGTAGAGGTGTCTTGGTCATGTCTACATAGTTCTCGAACCCGCAGGGTTTGCACACTTAAGGTTCGGTGACGTTTCGGTATAGTAGAGTTATGTATGGTGGTGACCGAAGGTTGTTCGGAGTCCCGGATGAGATCCTGGACATCACGAGGAGCTCCGGAATGGTCCGGAGGTAAAGATTGATATATAGGAAGTCCTGTTTTGGTCACCGGAAAAGTTTCGGGTATTTCGGTAGTGTACCGGGAGTGCCGGGAGGGGTACCGGGGACCATCGGGAGGGGTGTCTCGACCCAAAGGACCTCATGGGCTGTGGGAGGAGTCAAACCAGACCCTAGTGGGCTGGCCTAACCCCCCCCCCACTAAGGCCCATGTGGCTTTGGGAGGAAAAAATCCAAAGGAGGAAAGGTGGAAGGGTTTCCAAGTGGAGAGGAGGAATCCTACTCCTAATAGGATTGGAGTAGGACTCCTCCACCTCCAATTTCGGCCAAACCTTGAGGGTTTGAGGCTGCCTCCTCCCCTCCCTCCTTCCTACATATACTAGAGGATTTAGAGGGAAGAGCTAACCCTAATTGCCACGTGCTCCCTCTACTTCATCTAGATCGGTTTCTCCTCTAGTCTAGTTTCAGCGGTGCTTAGGCGAAGCCCTGCCGGAATTGTTCCACCACCATCGCCGCCGCGCCGTCGCGCCGCCGGAGAACTCTTCTACCTCTCCGCTCCCTCTTGCTGGATCAAGAAGGCGGAGATCGTCATCGAGCTGTACGTGTGCTGAACGCGGAGGTGCCGTCCGTTCGGCGCTAGATCGGAAGGACCGTGATCAGGATCGCGAGACGATTCGTGATTTGATCGCGGGACGGATCGTGATTGGATCGCGGGACGGATCGAGATTGGATCGCGAGATGGATCGTGATGGGATCGCGGGACGCTCGGCGATTTGGATCGCGAAGACGTTCGACTACATCAACCGCGTTTCTTAACGCTTCCCGCTTAGCGATCTACAAGGGTTTGTAGATCCACTCTCCCTCTCGTAGATGCTCATCACCATGGATAGATCTTGCGTGTGCGTAGGAAATTTTTTGTTTGCCATGCAGCGTTTCCCAACAATCGCATGGTCATGGGTTATTGTGCTCGATGTCATACGAGGAGGGCATGCATTGCCGCCTCTCGCCGGCCGGCGAGCACTTCTTTCCTCCTCCTTGATCCCCACTCCAGCACTTCCCGCGTGTCGGGCTCGAGGCCTGGCGTCACAACAGCTGCTCCCGCAGCATGAAGGCAATCGCAGGCCCTGTTTCTGCAACAGTGGTGTTGTTACAAATCTCGGCGCCATTGACTACTGTACTGGCACTGTTTTGTAAAAATAATCCTGCAACAAGACCTCTGTTGCAAAAAAAATCTGCAACAAAATGGCCATTGCAATTTTTTTCTTGAAGCAAGGCCTCTGTTGCCAAAAAAAAATCTGTAACAACTGCTGCACAAATAATTATTTGCAACAAAACCGGTGTTGCAAAAAAACTGCAACAAAATCTATGTTTGAATTTTTTTTTTGCAACTTGACCTATGTTTGCAAAAAAAAATCTGCAACATGATCCGCGTTGCAGAAAATTTCTGCAACACGACCCGTGTTGCAATGGTAGAAAATAAAGCACGACCGCTCAATCCATCAGATCTGACGAAGCCGGGACAAAGCAGTTGTTTCTGCAACGCGACCGTTGTTTCAGGAATTAATGAGTGCGGGAGGGAACAAGCGAGGCGTGCCAGGAGATCGATCGGACGGCTGCCCGCGCGTAGATCCAACGGCCATCGAGGTGGCGGACGTATAGCGCACGTCGGCCGGTGGACGCGTAGGAGTCCCCTTTAAAAATCATGATTCTTTTAAATTCATTAACTTTTCCAAATTTGTGAACTGATTTTACATTTACCAAATTGAAAAAGATAAAAAAACTGTTTTTTTCCAGTAGACTGCAAAAGACGAATGAAAAAAACCATTGAATACGCCGAGCGAGCGAAGCCACCAGCGATAACTGGGTCGTAGCCCATGCAGGCGTCCTCTATGTGCGCTAATTCGTGGAACTAGATATTGCGCAGGAATCTCGCCTCCTCTCGCCAGATGAGCTCGATCTACGCGCCAGGCTCAAACGCCGAATAATCAGCTTGGCGGTGCTCCAGAGGGCCCGGAAAAGCCAATGCACGAGGATAGCAAATTTAAAAGAAGGCGATGCTAACACCAAGTTCTTCCACCGTCGCATAAATGAACGGAGAAGAAAGAACCACATCTATCGCATCAAGCTTGGCAGCGGATGGGCTACAGACCATCGTGAAAAGGAAAAAATTATCCATGATCACTTTTCGGTGGTCATGGGAAGGGGTGATGCGAGCAATGTGGACTTCAACTGGGAGGCACTAAACGTCCAGCCTGCCAACCTACAATCCCTTGATGCCTCCATTACGGAGAAAGAGGTCTGGGAGGCCATTAAGGAGATGCCCAGTGACAAGGCCCCTGGCCCGGATGGCTTCTCGGGGGCCTTCTTCAAAAAGTGTTGGCAGGTTATCAAACCTGATATCATGCGAGTTATTGGCCGGTTTGACTCCCTTCACACATCCAACCTCCAATGGTTGAATTCTGCCAATGTTGTGCTCCTGCCCAAGAAGGATGGTGCGGAAGGCATTGCTGACTATAGACCCATTAGCCCCATTCATGCCATCGCCAAAATCATCGCTAAAGTGCTTTCGATGCGTCTTGCTCCTCACATGGACACTCTTGTCTCCAACGCCCAAAGAGCCTTCATAAAAAAGTGAAGCATCCACGACAACTTCATGTATGTTCGTAACTATGCTCGCCGACTCCGCAAGCGCAAGACGCCTGCCCTACTATTCAAGCTGGATATTAGAAAGGCATTCGACTCGGTCAAATGGGAATACCTCCTAGATCTCTTGCAAAGGAAGGGCTTCCCGAGCAAATTCCGGGACTGGATCGCTGCACTACTATGCTCGTCATCTTCGCGCTTCCTTCTCAACGGTCTCCCGGCCCCCCCAATCAGACATGGACGCGGATTCCGCCAAGGAGACCCGTTTCGCCCTTACTCTTCGTGCTTGCCATTGACCCGCTCCATCAAATTCTTGAGCTGGCAACCAGAAAGGGCCTTCTGCATAAGGTTAGGGGACGTGGAACGCTGCTGAGAACCTCCCTTTATGCTGACGACGCTGCTATTTTCATGGCTCTGATTAAAAATGACATCGACAACCTCTCCACCATCCTGGCGGGCTTTGGTGAGGTCACGGGACTATGCACTAACTTCCACAAGAGCTCGGTCGTGCCCATCCGGTGTGCCAACGTTGATCTTGACCATGTGCTCAGTGGTGTTCCGGTAGCCAGAACAACTTTTCCGATGAAATACCTGGGCCTACCTCTCTCGGTCTGGCAGCTTAAATCAGTGGACTTCCAATACCTGGAGGACACGGTGGCTAACAAGCTCTCCACCTGGGACGGCCAAAACATCACCACCATTGGACGCACGACCCTAGTCAAATCGGTCATATCCTCCCAGGCAGTTTATGCCATCACGCCTCTAATCGTGCCGCCCAGCTCCCTCCTCAAAATCAACAAGCTCGAGAGAGCCTTTCTCTGGTCAGGTTCGGATAGAACCACGGGGGCCAAGTGCAAGGTAAACTGGAAGGTGGTATGCCGCCCCAAGGATAATGGATGACTTGGGATCCTCAACACTACCAAATTCGCAAGGGCGCCGCGCCTCAGATGGCCTTGGTATGAATGGAAGGAGCCGAGTAGACTTTGGGCGGGTCTTGGGAACCCTTGCACGGAAGAGGATATGGATTTCTTCTACGCCTCCACGACCATCATCTTGGGCAATGGAGCCAAAACGCCTTTTTGGGACTCCCACTGGCTACTTGGGAGGAAGCCCAAAGACATCGCTCCTTTAATATTCGAGGCCTCCATGCGCAAGACTTGGAAAGTTAGGGATGCCCTAAACCGAAATGCTTGGATTCTGAAGATCAAGCGCAACACCGTCGTCACCGCCAACCACATATGCCAATTCTTCACCCTGTGGATGCTTCTGCAAGACATTCACCTTGATGATCAAACCGTCGAAGACATTGTTTGGAAGCACGCTAACGACGGGGTTTATTCGGCGACCACCGCGTACAGAGCTCAATTCCTTGGGCTCACGCTTTGGCCAATGGACTTCATGATCTGGAAAGCTTGGGCTCCTCCAAAAGTGAAGTTCTTTGCATGGCTTGCTATCCAAGATCGGATTTGGACCGCCGATAGACTGGAAAAGCGTGGTTGGGAAAATTGTGGGCTTTTCCCGCTCTGCAAGCGAGAAGGCGAGACGGGTGCCCATCTCTTCTACAAATGTCGTTACACCATTAGGCTGTGGAACTCAGTCATTCTCAAGTTCTCCCTCACCCACATGAACACCTCCTCCTGGCATTTGGATGGATCCGTCTTAGAATGGTGGGACAAGAGGACCGACTTGCACAACCCGAATCGACGAGCTCTGGCCTCCCTCACCATGCTTGTCTCCTGGACTATCTGGAACGAACGCAATGCTAGAGTCTTCCGTAACAAGAGCGCACCACCTCCCATACTGCTGAGGGCCATCATTGACGACGCCAAGCTTTGGGTTACCGTGGGTGCCAAAAAATTAGGGTCTATTGTAATCAGCGAGTAATTGTCATGCGGAGCTTGTGGGCGATCTGTAACACTCTAAAACTCTTCTCTCTTATTTAAATGAATGAGGCAAATCTTTTGCCTCCGTTTCGAAAAAAAAAACTAATGAAAGAGTGCTCTTTCGGATCCTCTTCAAAGGTGATTCTTGATGCACTCTCAGCCGTGATCATGTGTCACCTTCTGAACGCTTTCTTCGTTTTTTTTGTTTTTTTTATGCATGTTTTTTCGGTTTGTAGATGATTTTTTTGTGTTTTTTTAATTTTTCCTCGGCTTGTCTTAGGTTTTGGACTAAGGAATAAATTTCAGGAAAAAAATTGACACAAAAAAACGTGTTTCTTCCCTTCTGCGAGAGGCACGGATTTACTTTTCGTAGAGGCACGAAATTGCTTCCGGGAGAGGTACGATCGTGCCTTTGGCAAAAGGAAAAAACATGTTTTTTTATTGCGAGAGGCACGGATTTACATCTTGTAGAGGCACGGATTTGGTTTCGCGAGAGGCACGGCCGTGCCTTTCGGAAAAGAAAACGCGTTTCTTTTTCTCCCGCGAGAGTGCCTCTTGCGAATGGAAAAAAACATGTTTTCTTTTTTTCTTCCTATCACGAGAGGTACAGATTTGCTTTCGCGAGAGGTCGTGCCTCTCAGAAAAGAAAAGAAAAAACGCGTTTTTTTTCTTCCGCAAGAGGCAAGGATTTACTTCTCGTACGTGTGCCTCTCACAAAAGGGAAAAATGCCTTTTTTTCCAATCATGAGAGTTACAGATTTACTTCTCATAGAAGCACAGATTTGCTTCTGCGAGAGGCACGATCATGCCACTCGAAAAGGAAAAAAAATTCCTTCCGCGAGAGGCCCCGATTTACATCGTATGGAGGCACGGATTTGCTTCTCGTCTGAGCACGGATTTGCTTCCGTGAGGGGTGTGGTCGTGCCTCTCTGAAGGAAAACCGCGTTCCCGTTTTGGGGTTTTTTCGTGATTTTTTTGTCGAAACCTATCAACATGAGGTCTACTTTTGAAGACCTTGACGCGAGGAATCCAACAATGAAAACGGTTCAAGATTTGAACGCACGGTTTGAGAGACAAAACATTTTGAATAAACGAATCTATGAAAAAGAAAAAACTCCCATTTTACGACAAGTGACGTAAATGCAGTGCGACAATTGTCCCAACCTGAGAAGGTGTGAGTGACCTTTGCAAAGATTACTCCTTAACTAGCGATATCGTACATTTAGGCCATCTCTTGTCGGGCCGCTTTTTTCCGGCGGATTTACGGGACACTCCAAAAAATCGGCCCAACCAGGTCCGGTAAAAACAGCCTCACCCGTAAATTTTTATGGGAGTCCTGTAAACCGCCCCCGAATCCGCTATATATGAAGCGCCGGATCTTTTTAGGGTTCCCTTCCTCCTCTTCACTTATCCTCCTCCACCAAATTTCTTCTTCTTCGGCGACAAATTGATTCTTCTCCGACATTGTTTTGCGGTGAGTAGATCCACCGGAAGCAAGCCCCAATGTCATGCGCGGGTGGCGGGAGGGGTAGCCGAGGGGGGCTCGGCGGCCACAGCGGGCTAAGCCGCCTCGCAAGCGCCGCAACGACGCTGAGGCCAGGAGCTCCTCCCTTCGCCCGCTAGTGGAGGAGTGGCGCAAGGAGCAGACGCGCATGCACGATGCCCGCTCCCGCAGCGCCGAAGCATAGGCGTGGACCTTCTGCCCCACGCTCAAGCGTCTCCAAGCGATGGAGGTCGCATGGTTCGAGGTGAAGGAGGTGGCCGCCGTCGACGACGAAGCTGCAGCGGCGCGGCTGGAGGCGTTGAAGAAGGAGTAGCTCACCTACGTGCTCTCCAACTCCCTCATGGAGCACCACCGTGGCATCGGTAAGTCCGATGATGGTGATGACGAGTAGATCCCGTTTAATTTCTATTTCATGTTAGTATGAACTATGTTTAAGTATGAACTACGCTGTTGTTTCAGTCCGAACTATGTTTTAATTATGAACTCCGGTTATGCTTAAGTATGAACTATGTTTTAGTATGATGAACTCTGATGATGTTTAGTGGCGCGAACTGCTAGTTTGAATATGCGGTATATGTTTGAGGGGTCTGTTCTGTCTCAGCGTCCGTCGTCCTACAAATTTCGTTTCCGGAATACCGTAAATGATTTTTGCGGATGGACGTTTCTCGGATCTACTAGAGATGCCCTTAAAGTCGGATCCTATTCCACGGGTAGGGTAGGGTATACCCCTTGCAAAGATTAGTGCTAGGTCAGTACCAACCATCCCACGTGTTGACAAGTGCAACATCGTATGTACACCAGCAAGGAAGTTTTTTTTTCCCGTATATTCGTTTATTTAAAACATTTTCTTTTAAACCGTGCATTCAAATACTGAATTATTTTTACTGTTAAATTTCTTGCGTCAAAATCTTTGAAACTAGATCATCCAGGAGAAACACAATCATAAGTTTTATCCTAGAAGCACAAATGTGATTCGCACAAAGAAATACAATTTTATTCTCCTCCAAAACAAAGGGAAACAAGGACAAAATGGAGAATTAAAAAGGAAACCCTCTAAAATCTGAAAAAGTGTAAAAATACATCTAGAGTGAGCGTCCAACACACGACACGTGCAAGCAGTTGGACGCATCACTTGACGCACTACCAGACTAACAAAAATGACCCTGAAGGTCCCCCCAGAAGCGCGACAGCTATATCTCGCTCCAAGCCAAGAAAAGGCTTAGAGCGCGTCAGCTACTTCATAGCAAATAATTGATGAAGGTGACAGTTGATCAGCGATATGGTAACGGAGTAATCACCAGTCAGTTTGGCACAACGCGATATGGTAGCTTGTCTGCCAAAGGAATTTTTCATGTCTTGTTGTTTTCAGGGCTGACCTGTTTAGGATATTTTCGTTCGTCTCGCTTCTTGTTCGCTCGATTGCTGTCATGTGCGTGGGCTTGCTCCGGTTTTGTGTTTCTTTCTTTTTTTCTTTTGTTTCCTTCCCGTTTTTCTTGTTTCTTCATCGGTTTTGTACGGTTTTCCGTTGTTTTGTTTTTACACCGCTTCTTTCACTGGTTTACAATTTTTCTTTTCTTTATTTCTTTAATTTTTTCTTTCTTTATTTGGTTTTTACTGGTTTTTATTTGCCTTTTGTTTTTATATGTTTTTTCTACATTTTTCGTATACACTAGGAACATTTATATACTCCTTTAACATTTTTTAAATACATGATTAGCAATTTTTACAACTTATATATGTTGATGTCTACTTTTTTCATACCCATTGTACATTTTTCGTATACACCAGGAACATTTTATATATACATATTTCATATATTGGAAATACATGATTAACATTTTTTAGAACAATTATTTTTACATGTCCGTTTTTCCATAAACATATTTTTCTGTATACAAATGGAATAGTTTATTTAGAGACGTTTAACATTTTCCGAATACATATTTACATTTTTTAGAACATACAGGTTTTGATGTCTAAAATTTTCATATACATTCTACAGTTTTTGTATAAATCTTGGAAAAAATTATATACATGTTTAACATTGTCCATATACACGATTAACCTTTTTAAAAACATATTTTTGATTTCTACATTTTCCATACACGTTGCAAATTTTTTGTACACATTAGAAACATGTTTTCCTTACATGTTTAACATTTCGTAAATGCATGATTATAATATTTTAAATTAAATCAAACACATCTTTTTTATTTTTTCCATATGCATTGTACACTTAGGTGCACACAAATAACATTTTTTAATTGTATGATTAAGATTTTTTAAATTTTGTGTATAAAGTAAATTAAATAATAGACATACTTGGAATATTTTGAAATATAAGGAAAAAGAAACAATAAAACAAAAATCTATGCAAAAAAGTGAAAAAAAATCTGTAAAAATAAGCGCTGAAGGCCTGTGTCTGCACTGGGCTGACCTAATCGGGCGGCTGCCTTCAACGAGACATCCTAATGTCTCGTTTGAAGCGAGACATGCCTCCCCCTTCGAGGGTATAGCGACCAAAAGCATACACCATAGAGAGAGCGCCTACTATATGGGTTGGCCTATTTTCGATTTCCTTCTTCCCTTAACGTCCTTTTATTTTGTTTTTTCTTCTTATTTTTTCCATTTCCAAATTTCAGTTTTTTTGTATTTTTTAAAGAAGGAAAATTTAAATCTTTGAACATTTTTTAAATTTGGAAATATTATTCAAATTAGTTAGTAATAGTTTTTGAATTTTTAAACATTTTGAAAAATCTCGGGACATTTTCTGCCTTCATGATTTCTGAATTAGAACCATTTTTGTAAATCCAATAATTTCAATGTGTGAACATTTTATTAACTTTAAAGATTTCTTAATTTGTGAACTCAAATCAAATAATATTATTCAAATCCATGAACATTTTTTCAAATATTTGAAATCTTTTTGAAATTACTTGGATTTTTTAAATCCGAGTTCTTTTTTGAAATTCTTGATTGTTTTGAAATCTGGGATTTTTTAAAAATTGTGTTTTTTTTAAATTAATGTATAGTTTTGTAATTCAGTAATTTTTTTAAAATTTATAATGTTTTAAAATTCTTGAACATTTTTATGGGGCAAGCGGGCGGGGGGGGGGGGGGGGGGGGGGGGGGCTCGTTTGTTGCGCGCGCCGCTCTATGCGGGAACTAGGATCTCTCACGCTTATCATGATTGTAGGATGAACATATTTTTATTCTGGGCCATTAGTCGTGGGACGTGTTCAGCTGCGACGAAATGTTGCGGCACCTAATAAGGGCAAATACAACGCAGGCGCTAAGGCAGGGGCGCTAGGAATTAAATCCTGGTAGGTGTGGCAGTTTCCAAGCTATTCCCTGTGCTTTTTTTAGCATCGATGCCAACCTAGGAGTCCAGCGCTTAGAAATCACGTACAAAATCCATCTCCTAGCGCCTGCTCCTCGCGCCGATGCTTGCGGAAAAAAAGCTCAGGATCTTAAGCGCCTGTGTAAGCACCGCTGCATTGAAGATGCCCTAACGGCTAAAGGATCCATCGATCTTGTACTAGTTCCACCCATTTTCGCTAAAGGTTCTCACAGAAAAAAAAACACCGTTTTCCTTTGGAAAAACCAACTGCGCATGAGACTACCTGAAAAGGTTCAGTCCTCGACTCATCGTTGAAGTACTTTGGCAGCGTATGCTTGCACACAGCATATCACATAAGACAGAAAAGATATGAGTACCTAATATTCCAGAAATAGAGAAAGCTTGTAATTTACCACTTCCTCCAATCCAAATTAATTAAGGCAACTTTTGTTAGTACTATACTAAAGTTGCGTTAATTAATTTGGATCGGAGAGATTACAGCGTTCTGCTTCGCGCGAAAAAGAGGTGTACACTTCCTTTTAAAATAAAC
This sequence comes from Elymus sibiricus, assembly GCA_039707655.1. Classification (NCBI taxonomy): domain Eukaryota; kingdom Viridiplantae; phylum Streptophyta; class Magnoliopsida; order Poales; family Poaceae; genus Elymus; species Elymus sibiricus. The sequence goes on along the minus strand of CM077675.1, from coordinate 395,306,476 downwards.
TTACACCGATTCTGAGTACTGTTATCCTCTATTCTTAAATAGCTACAACCCACTACCTAATTTTCCTCTCCATGCAACAATGCCACATCATCAAGCCATATGAAGTCTAAATCTCTTCATGCAAAACATACCACCTCATGCATAATTTTTTCCAGAGTATTAAGTCATGTAAGGCATTTCTATATATATTTTACATAATTTTAGTCTTACATCACTTAATCATACATTTTTTCACAAGATTCCCGCAACAACGCGCGGGGCATCGTCTAGTTACTAAAACACAGAAGTCTTCATGGGTTTTGCACATGACAGTTCTTAAAGAACATGCTTTAAAGGGCAGCATCGCCTGCCAAATTTACCAGGATAGCACCAGTAATTATACATATATTAATGAAGTAAGTAATTAAAGGGTGTGCCAAAGCTAGACTGAAGTAATTATACATTACACCACGCTACATGCTTCTAATCCTACTAGTAGATAACAGAGGAGGAGGGATTAGTTTGTGATTTGGCTCAATGGCTCAAACCTAAACGACAAATCCCAGACTAATCCGTCCTCTCCAAACGACCCCAGGAGCTAATACGAGTACTAAACACTTGCGACTCATAGTGTCACGGGTGTTTGACGTCTTGCGTGTACATGTAATCCGTGTGGATCTCCTCCCATTTCGTCGGATCACGCTGCAGCTGTCCCCTCTGGGCACCTGCCTTGCCCCCTTCCTCACCCCAAGGTTCCTGCAGCTCCATCAAGATTACACCATCAAGTCAGTTATAACAGATTGCAAAGCATCTAGGGAGAAAAAAAAACTTAGTATACAGCTATACACTCAACTTGCATGTTTATGCATGCCTAGATAATCAAGGAGCATGAGCATATCAAGAACGATGCTGCTGCTCCGGCCAACAGAGACAGGAAGAATATGTATATACTACCATATGCGCTGCTCTCAATACATATGCATGCTGCATGCGTGCTTGTAAAGCAACTACGGAAATGGTCCAGAGAGAAGTCGTTTGCTCACCAGGGTGGCTGCGCCGTGGCCATGGCCATGGCTCTGCTTGTTCTTCTCCTGCACCACTGCCCCTACGAGATTCCTGGAGTGGGCATCTCGGGCCAGCAGCAGGAGAGCAAGGCATACAAGGCAGAGCCGCACCGTGGCGGCGCTTCTTGGATGCATCTTTGATCCTCTCTCACGAAAGAGGGGAACAGTTGCTCTTCTTCTAATCTCTCCTCCTTTCTTCCCTCTGCCCTAGTTGCTTCAATGGTCAACACATGAGCAGGAAGAACATATTTATAGGCAACGGGAGGTCGGAGAGGGGCGTTGAGGCTCTTGGGAAACAGCTATACTACATGCGCAATGCGCATGCATCGGCTCGGTTGTGATGATGCAGTACGACAGTACGAGTAGTAAAACCCAAGTTTGATGCGTGTGCCGCCTTCTTCCTTGGGGCGCTGAAATGGCCCGACAGCCCGTCCACCCGGCAATACTTCGTGTCGCAAGCTGTACTCCATTTTATCACAGCGAAAATTCAGGCATATTTGCACAACATTAGTTGAAACTCTACCCATATTTTGATGTCTTATCGTTTCGTTTCAATGATGAAACTAATCGGGCGGGGTCGAGAAACTCCTCAATCCTAAAAAAAACTTTGGCCATATTTTTTGGACGTTCAAAAATGACCTAGTAGCGCTCGCATTCACCGTAAAAAACACTTGACTACAGTAGCGTTGTGAACGTTGACTCTGCAACAGTGCAATTCATTGGTCGACCAACGCCTACCACACGTCCAAGGTACTGTAAAAAACAATGTGGTTGACCAGGTGGAGATACGGGCAACGGGAGACACGAGCGAGGAAGACGAGAAGCGAAGCGTAAATGGGGTCGGACGCCGCGCCTGATTTGCGTCGGGAGCGTCGCGCCGAGAGGCTAATCAATGGGCCGCCCGTGCAAAGTCAAACCTCGAATCTTACGCAGGTAGGCTATGGCACAGTCCACGATGGAGCCTGCGCTTCCATTCCCTTCCATGGATCTCCTTGCAGCTGGCTTCCGGGGTGACGCCGTCGGGAACCGGCCGTCGTTCTCTCCCACGGGGGACCGGTTTAGCAAATGTCTATGCATCGCGCACGCGCGGATGCATGCTATGCCAGTGTCTCGTGTGACTACCTCTGAATTTGTAACACTCGGAGCATATGCGACACTCGTATCAGACTAGACTCTGTATTTGGCTATTTTTCGGTGCATAACTAGACTACGATCATGATCAATGAGTAGTACGGCCGGAGGGCTATTTCTCCATGACCAAGACACGGTGAGACTAATGAGTACCCCATCCGTTTCCTTTTTTCTTATAAAATTTAACTAAAGTCAAACTTCAAAAAGTTTGATCAATTCAGAAGTAGAAAAAATATCGAAATCAATATTATTAGATGCATCCTAAATTAAATTTCATACTATATAACTTTAATATTGTAGATGTCAATAATTTTTTTATAGATTTGACCAATTATGCAGTTTGACTTTCAACCAAATTTTGTACTACCTTCCGGTTTATAGGGCTGAATTCAAAAATCTCACCAACCAAGATAGATGATGAGTGGTGAAATAGTTTTTGTAGTTTGCAAAGATACTCAATTAATGTTCTCGTTTTACTCAAAAGGTTGTGTTTACCAATGCATTAATTGTAATGCATGCATGCATGAACAAGAACTTTAACATCCATTGGTCGATGTTCTCTTAATCTTTGTATGAAACGATTTAATGCACCTTGTAATCTGAACATGTGATGGGGAACAATCAAATTGAGACTTATGAAACGGAAAAACTAAAATTTTGAGATAAGCCCTATAAACCGGAAGGGAGGGAGTATGAAGTAAAAAAGGATCGGGGAAGTAATTTGCTGGCTACATGCACATTAATGTACTATTTCCCATGCATACAACCAATGAAGGGGGCATGTACAAGAGTGATCTCGCTTTCCTTCATGCAACCAATGAAGGTGGTCGGTTTTTTCCTCCCCATTGGCCTTCCCCATCACCTCCTTAACCATCGTCCTTGTCCGGCTAGTCACAGTGGGAGTGACTTAGATAATACTCCCTCCGTTTCTATTTAGTCTGTATATAAAATTTGGTCAAAGTCAAACTTTTTAAAGTTTGACTAACTTTATAAGAAAATATATGAACATTCACAATATGTAATCAATACTATTAGATGCATCATGAAATGAATTTTCATATCATATAGCTTTAGTATTATAGATGTTGATATTTTTTGATATAAATTTGGTCAAACTTTGCATAGTTTGACTTCAAACAAATCTTATACACCGAGTAAAAGAAACGGAGAGAGTAACATAACACACCTCTATGCAAGTTTGCTTATGTGGCAAGTAGTTAATGAGGAGAGATGTTTGAGGTAACATAATATTTTATTGTAATATAACGCAATCCAAAGAAAAAAATGAGCGTACATCTAAATGAATGAAGACATGCGGGTTGCTACACATATGTTACTACCAATTATAATGGTAGTAACATATGCATGTTACTAGTCTAACTTACTTCCCACTATGACCAGCCGCAAGAGAGTGCATCGGTGAGTTTCACTCTCTCTCCTTCTCCCACTTAGTTGTAATGTTTTTTTTGAGAAATCACCAGGGGAGAATTCTCCCCCTGAATATATTGCTCAAAAGTGGCCAAAGCCAAGAGTCCCCCTTAAGCTTTGGCTCATCCAGTTTATAAGGAAAACGTTTCTTAAACCGAAACAAGTTTGCCCCGTTTATCGGGGAAACCGGGCCAAAAAACGTACAAGTAGTAAGGATAAACAAAGACGAGAGAGAAAATAAGGACGCCCAAGACAAGGCATGCCTAGCTAGTAGACATAAGGACCAATGCCATGGAACACACATGTAGATGTGGGGTGTCGTCGAGGGCTCACAATACCAAAACTTTGCAAGTTGCCTACCGCACCACACTGCAGTGCGTACGGAGCCCCACAACGCAACTCAGGAGCATCCACAATCAACAAGTGCAGTGCAACTGAACACGAACCTTGACTGAGAGCTCCGTCCCATAAATTTGGACCGATTAGCGAGTTGGCGAGGCATCTTGCGCCATCAATGAGCAAAGATGATCCCGGACATCACCAAAAGCACAAAGCTCACCGCAACACATCGGCATTATGGGAGGGTCTTGAGCATGCACAAAAACATGAGCAAGATGCCCTCATCAGAGGAAATGGATGGCTGCCCTGCGGCACCAAAGACACTGCCACCGAACTCCAAAGAACTCCACATAACAACCATCGTCGCCTCCAAGCGGCCGCACCACCACCACCAACACCCCCAGCGAGCAACACACACTCATCAACCATGCGAACCCCAAGATGAAGCCATCAAGATGGGTCGTGATGCCGGTTGTGCCGCCATCATCCATACAAGGGAGACCTGGACTAGGGGTTTCCTCGGGAGTGTCAATGAGAAGGGCTAAACAACATGACAACAATGCTTCCAAGAAGGTTAATGGCGCCCACGGGCGTCGCTGTTGCCAGCTCCAGAGGAGCAAAGCTTTCGCCACAGTTGATCAGAACAACCTCTCAAAGGACTGGTTGAGTGTCTGGGTTGCTCACCTGAAACACCACAGGGGCATGGGAGCCCCACCGTCGCATATTAGGTCCAGGCCATCGCAGATCGAATCCGGATGATTCCAATCTGCCCACGCCATGCGTAGCCGGACCATGCGAAGGTCGCCACATGGCAACCACCACATGTCCATCGCGGCAAGCCCTAACAGCCCCACGCGACGCACATGGGAACTTACAGCCACATGATGTACTAGAGCACCGGACGGACCATCGGTCGCCGACACTGACGACTTAGCTGGACTGCTGAGAACGCCCCGCCAGATCTGCAACCATCTCCACCCGCCTGCTGTGCGTGGTCATGCGCCCAGCAGTGAGCCGCCATCCCACTACTGAGAAGCAGCCACCAGCGCGCTCCACAACATTTCGCAAGATTACAGGTCATCCAATTCAGATCTGGGTGGCACCAGACATGGGAGCTCCGGCATGATTTGGCGTTGAGCACCAAAGGCACACAACCGTGCACAACACCTCTACATGCTGCCAAACTAGCGCCGCTGCTCACCATGGGTAGCCCGTTGCGCCCCACGCCGCCTTGCGTTGATGTAGTGCTCCTCCGCCGCAAGCAGGTCCCCGTCATCGCCGTTAGCCGCATGGGTTTCGCCCGGCGGTGTTGTCCGGCGGCGGCGAGGGGGGAAGGGGGAGGTGTGGGTTGTGGCGGCTAGGTTTCTAGGAGCCGCCTGAGTCACCCAACGAGAGCGACGCGGAGGCATTTTACTTGGTTGTAATGTTGTGTATGGAAATTTTGTTATTATGGTGTCTACTATCATGGGCAGTGAATATGTTGAAGTTCCATGTTCATGGTTGCTCTTGTAAAATTGTCAAAAGGAATCTTCTGTTGTTGTCATAGAGAGAGACATGCTATTGTGAGTTTGTTATGATTGTGATGAATTATGTAGAGAAATCAACATGCTTATTTTGTGATTGTTCATCCCTATGTAGAGAGTTTCAGGTCCAATACCAAATCTATGACAATGGATCTATGTCAGAGTGCAAGCTCAGGACACGAGAGATCAAGAATACCTTGTATTTTTGTGTTTGGCCAGGGGATAAAACGCTCTGGATTCTTTGAGCAAGCAAGGTAAAGGACATTAGGATTTTATACAGATTCAGGCCACCATTGATTGCGTAATACCCTACGCCATATTCTTGATTAATATGAAAATGGGGTGTTAGAAGTGCTGGAGTGTTACAATGTGGTGCTCGGGGTACTAGCAATAAGTGCCCGAGCATGGCTATTTCTTCTCTTCTCCTCCTACCTAGCCACCTTGATCTTCGTCTTGCTTGTGATGTGAGTAGCTGTGTTTGCTAGTTGGTGATGCTAGTCCAACCCCCTCCCCCTAAAATGGCCAAGATCCTCCCCTTATATAGGCTTGGGCAATACAATATCAATCAATTAGTAGGTGTGAATGGATACAAAAGAAAGTAGGCACCTGCCTTGTGTATTTACAATTTGTCTTTCGTATTTACGGAGGTACGAGTGATAAGCTGGCACTGCAGTTTGTCTGGTACTCGAGTGCTTCTAATAGCCGCCCAGGCTTGTGGGCCACTCCTTTCATCGTCTTTCCTTGATGTGACATGCGGCGCCGCTTCCCGTAGTAAAAAAGGTGACTGGGACCTGCCGCTCTCCACTGAGCAAGAATGTATGCACCTTATCGCACCGAGCTGCTCAAACCTCTTGTAAATGATGATGGCGGTCTACGATACATAGACCTATGGTGGGCTACGCACCGTAGCATGTATCTATTAAATGCATGGTCGGGGATGTGGCCATGTAGCCACATGGGATCCATCTACATGCAAGGCACGTACACTGGAGTGGCTAGTCCTCGAGGCACCGAGCACTGCCCCTAGACGTCACTACTAATGTTTTTCAGCTTGGTCCGATCAAATGAGGATTTACCAGATGGTAAATCTTCACGAAGTTTTGCATGCCACCTGATACGACCCCAACGTATCGATAATTTATGAAGTATTCATGCCATGTTTACAATGATTTTAATGATTTTGGTGCACATTTATATGATTTTTGGGAACTAACTTATTAACCTAGTGCCCAATGCCAGTTTCTGTTTTTTGCCTTTTTTTTGTTTCGTAGAAAATCCATACCAAACGAAGTCCAAATGCAACGAAAATTTATGGTGATTTTTTTGGAACATAAGAGACCCCCGAAGCTTTGAGGAAGGACCAGAAGACCCCCGACGAGGCCACAAGCTCACCCTGTGTGCCCCAGGGGGTAGAGAGTGTCGTCCGAGCTTGTGGCCCCCTCTTAACTCCAATTCGCGTGATTCCAGTGCTGAAAATTCCTATAAATCTAGAAACCCCGAGAAAGAAACCTAGAACTTTTATGCCGCCGCCGTTGTTCCGAAGTGATCTCATACGAAGCCCTTTTCCTGCACCCTGCCGGAGGAGGGAATCATCACCGAAGGCCATCTTCATCATCCCGGTGGTCTCCAAGACGAGGAGGGAGTAGTTCACCCCCGAGGCTAAGGGTATGCACCAGTAGCTATGTGTTTGATCTCTCTCTCTCTCTCTCTCTCTCTCTCTCTCTCTCTCTATCTCTCGTGATCTTTATAGGGCACGATCTTGATGTACCATGAGGCTTATTAATGTAGTGGAATCATATGGTGTTCTTCCCTTTATTGTGATGAATTGAGTCTTGCCCTTTGAGGTTACAATTATTATCGGATTGAATATAAGAGGATTTGAGATAACTTGATATGTCTCTTGCATTTGGATACCCGTGGTGACAATAGGGTATTCTATTGAGTCACTTGATGTATGTTTTGGTAATCAACTTACGGATTCCCATAGTGACATTAGGGTAATCTAAGCACATAGGTTGATACACGTTTTCATCCTACTTTCTCTGATAGAAACTTTGGGGCAACTCTTCGAAGTTCTTTGTGTTGGATTGAATATTATGAATCTAAAATTGTTTGATGCATGTCAAATAATTAACTCACGGTTACTTGTGATGACATTAGAGTTGATTGATGCATATCATATGGTGTTATTGTAGTACAAACTCTAGGGATGTTTGTGACACTTATAGAAATGGCTCAACAGATTGATCGGAACGAGAACTTTGAGATGGTTTTCTACCTACAAAAATTTCATCTTATGTTCTCCGTTATTGATAAGAACTTTGGAGTGACTCTTTGTCACATATTAAGGATTGATATATGATTCAATTATGTTAGCATTGTTTAGAGATTGCACTAGTGAAAGTATGAACCCTATGCCTTATTTCCAAGCATTGGAATACCGTTTGAGCTCACTTTTGTTACTTGCTACCTTGTTGTTTTTATTATTTCATATTATAAAAACGTATATGTACTATCCATACTACACTTGTATCACCATCTCTTCACCGAACTAGTGCACCTATACAATTTACCATTGTATTGGGTGTGTTGGGGACACAAGAGACTTCTTGTATTTGATTGCAAAGTTGTTTGAGAGAGACCACCATCATCCCACACCTCTCGCGGATTGATAAACCTTAGGTCATCCACTTGAGGGAAATTTGCTACTGTCCTACAAAACTCTGCGCTTGGAGGCCCAACACAGTCTACAAGAATAAAGTTGCGTACTAGAAATCCAGCTAAGTTCTGGTGTCGTTGCCGGTGAAGTGAGTGCTTGAAGGTATATCTTTAGATCTTGCAATTGAATCTTTTAGTTCCTTGTTTGTTCACTAGTTTGGTTTTACAAAAGAAAACTACAAACAAAATGGAAGTGAAATTTTTCCAAATTGCTTTTCTTTATAAAGTCTTTCTTGAAAATGATGGATCGTAAAATTATGCCAAAGTGTTAGAAGAAGAATTCAATAAATTGCATGGCATAAAAATCCTTGAATAATAAGCATGAGTGCAATGTTGCTAGTATTAATTCTTTGAATATCCATGGTGCTAATGATATGCAAAGTCATAAGCTTGGGGATGTTATGTTTGATGAAGATGATATGTTTAGCCCCCCTACTTGTGATGATAATATTTACTATGATGAAAACATGCCTCCTATTTGTGATAATTAAAATGATGAAAGTGGGGTTCGAAGAGTTTCAACTCTAGGAAGTAACGATCCCACTATTTTAGAGTGTGTTGAGTCTTATGGCAATAATTATTAAAGTGGATTTTGAGAGGTCATGACTTTATTTAGTGATGATTCCACTATTTCAGAAGAGGTTTCAATTGATTATGATGAGAACAAAGTTGTTACTCATCATGATTATTGTGATGAAAATTATATTATAAAAAGTAGTGCTAACTACTCTTATAAAACTTGTCATAATTATGAATACCCATTTACTGAACATTACTATTTTAATGTGGAATCAATTTATGGTGTTCAAGTTATCTATGATACTCCCAGTATTATGAATGAGACGAAATTTGCTTGTGTGGGTAGTAATAAATTTTCTATGCTTGTGGATCATGAAAATAATGTTTTCTGTGATAGTTATATTGTTGAATTAGTTCATGATGCTACTGAACATTATTATGAGGGAGAAACAGATGCTTGTAGGTATCGCAATAATATCAAGTTTCTTTCCTCTTTATGTGTTGAAAGTTTGGAAGTTATACTTGTTTTATCTTCCTATGCTAGTTGATTCTTGCTACAATAAATTGTTTGTTTACAAAATCCCTATGCATAGGAAGTGGATTAGGCTTAAATGTGCTCGTCATACGCTTCATGATGGTCCCTTTATGTTTCAATTCTTTACTTGTATTTGAGGATTATTAAAATGGGATTTCTATTTTCATGCCCCTCGTTGCTTAGTTCTCCTCAGTTTTGCCCATGCTCTTTGGCAGTCCTCACTTTTCCCCTCCGCTGCGCGGCCCACCCTAACAAAAACCCAAACGGGGGTTTGCCGTTGGGTCAAATCCTATGACCTTTACTTGGCGCTGTTACTGACGCATGGGACACCCCTCCCCTGGCCGCGGGAACGCGTCGTCGGGCATATACTAACTTGTGGGACACCTTTGTCAGTAGGGCACGCTCGTAGATGGTTGGTGGTGTCACTGACGTGTGGGACACCCCTGACAGCGGCAGCGCGGTCGTCGGTGTTGAGTGCATATACTGACTTGAGGAACACCTCTGTCAGCGGGAGGACACTCGTAGATGGTTGGTGGTGTCACTAACGCGTGGGACACCGCTGGCAGTGGTAGCGCAGTCGTCGATGGTGGGCGACGCATGGGACACGTCTGTCAGCATGGCGCGCTCGTAGATGGTTGTTGGTTTCACTGACGCGCGTGACACCCCTAGCAGCGGCAGCACAATCGTTAGTGGTGGGCGCAGTTACAGGTGCGTGGGACACCTCTATGAGCGGGGCGTTCTAGTAGCTGGTTGGCGGTTCGGTGTGACGCGTAGGACACCCACACCAAAGGTGGGCCCATGTGTCAGCATATGCGTGGTGGTTTGTGGCAGATTTTGGGAAAAAAGAGGGGGCTTATTAAGCCAGGCAGAGTACTTGAAACCAAGACCAGACGCTCAAAGAGAGGCACAAGGGCCCATCGACCAAGTATGTGTATGTGTCTTTTGAAACATTCCTAACCTTTTTTATTTACAAAAGGAAGCGAAGGATGGACCCACCGTTCAACCACTCTATGTATTATACCATCTAGGGTGTGAATTGTTTTCCTTTTGTTCAAACCATTTGGTGTGGTGGATGCACTTGTGTCAACCAAATTGGTTTAGTCCTGAATATATTGGGTTGGTGGATGAACATGGGAGTAGCAAAGTGACAAGCTTCAAAGCAAAGCATTTTTTCTCATTTTCCAAGTCCTAGAAATGACTTTTTTGTGAAGGAAGTGCCTCAAATAGTTTTGACATTTGTTCTATTTCATTTTTCACCAAAAGTAGGTCACATTGGATAACCACTGACCAAGTTTCAGTAATTTTAGAGTACCACTACTACATTCCATCTATTTAGTTGACTTTTAGTGAATTTTCAGAAACTGCCCAAATTTGAATTACAAGTGTGATGTAGCTTGGTCCTGAAAATTGCAAAAAATCCTTTTATGCTCTAATGTTGGTACTGGGTGAACCAGAAGGATGTGCCTCAAATAGTTTTAAAATTTGTTCCATTTTATTTTTTCACCGAAAGTAGGTCACATTGGATGGCAACTGTCCAACTTTAAGTAATTTTAGAGTACCATTGCTATATTTCATCTATTTAGTTGACTTTTAGTGAATGAAACTGCCCAAATTTGAACCAGAAGTGTGATGTAGTTTGGTCTTGAAAATTGCCAAAAATCATTTTATGCTCTAATGTTGGTACTGGATGAACATGGGACAAAGAAAGTAGAAATTCCAAACCTTTTTGTATCAATGGGCAACACTTCATGTTTGACCCCATTTTGGAAAAAAGAGAGAAAATGAAAAAAGGCTGAAAAATGAAATTCCTTTGCCTGGAGCCATCTTGTGGCACTAGTTTATGGGAATTATATTAAACTTGCAATACAACATGCTTGAAAAAAAACTTCACAAAATGGCCTATCTAGTATGAACTTGTGAGGATTCTAAGGCATATGCACATGGAAATGACCACATACACAGCCTAATCCATGATTATTTGTCAAAATTTGACACAACAACTCGTGTTACCATTGTGGACAATGTTTCCATAGGGCCCCGCAATTACTTGGTAACAAAAAGCAAAATTTTCATTTTCCAAGTCCCAAAAATGATTTTTTGTGAAGCAAGTGCCTCAAATAGTTTTGAAATTTGTTCAATTTCATTTTTCACCAAAAGTAGGTCACATTGGATGGTCACTGACCAAGTTTCAGTAATTTCAGAGTACCATTGCTATATTCAATCTATTTAGTTGACTTTTAGTGAATTATCAAAAACTGCCCAATTTTGAACTACAAGTGTGATGTAGTTTGGTCCTGAAAAATGCAAAAATCATTTTATGCTTTAATGTTGGTTCTAGATGAAAATGGGACAAAGAAAGTAGGAATTCCAAACCTTTTTGTATCAATGGTCAACATTTCAAGTTTGACCCCATTTGGAAAAAAAGAGAGAAAATGAAAAAAGGCTCAAAAATGAAATTCCTTTGCATGGAGCCTGCACTAGTTTGTGGGGAAAATATTAAACTTGCAATACAACTTGTTAGAAAAAAAATCTTCACAAAATGGCCTATGTAGTATGAACTTGTGTGGATTTTAAGGCATATGCACATGGAAGTGGCCACACACATGGCCTAATCCATGATTATTTGTCCAAATTTGTGGACAATGTTTCCATAGGGGTCCGCAATTATTTGGTAATAAAAAGCAAAATTTTTATTTCCAAGTCCGAGAAATGACTTGTTTTGTGAAGGAAGTGCCTCGATTTGAAATTTGTTCCATTTCATTTTTCACCAAAAGTAGGTCACATTGCATGGTCACTGACCAAGTTTAAGTAATTTCAGAGTACCATTGCTATATTCCATCTATTTAGTTAACTTTTAGTGAATTATCAGAAATTTCCCTAAGTTGAACTACAAGTGTGATGTAGTTCATTCCTGAATATTATCAATGGTCAACACTTCAAGTTTGACCCCATCTTGAAAAAGAGAGAAAATAAAAAAGGCTCAAAAAATGAAATTCCTTTTCATGGAGCCGTCTTGTGTGCACTAGTTTGTGGGGGAAATATTAAACTTGCAATACAACATGTTTGAAAAAAACCCTTCACAAAATGGCATATATAGTGTGAACTTGTGTGGATTCCAAGGCATATGCCTATGGAAATGACCACATGCATGGCATAATCCATGATTATTTGTCCAAATTTTGCACAACTACTTGTGTTACCATTGTGGACAATGTTTACATAGGGGTCCGCAATTTTTTGGTAATAAAAAATAAAATTTTCATTTTCCAAGTCCTAGAAATGACTTTTTTTGAAGGAAGTGGCTCAAATAGTTTTGAAATTTGTTCCATTTCATTCTCACCAAAAATACATCACATTGGATGGCCATTAACCAAGTTTCAGTAATTTCAGAGTACCATCGCTATATTCCATCTATTTAGTTGACTTTTAGAAAATTATCAGAAACTACCCAAATTTGAACCACAAGTGTTATGTAGTTTGGTCCTGAAAATTGCCAAAAATCATTTTATGCTCGAGTGTTGGTGCTGGATGAACATGGGACAAAGAATGTAGGAATTCCAAACCTTTTTGTATCAATGGTCAACACTTCAAGTTTCACCCCATTTTGGAAAAAAGAGAGAAAAATGAAATTCATTTGCATGGAGCCATCTTGTGTGCACTAGTTTCTCGAAAAAAATATTAAACTTGCAATACAACATGTTTCCAAAAAAACTTTCATGGCCTATCTAGTATGAACTTATTTGGATTCCAAGGCATATGCACATGGAAATGACCACATACTTGGCATAATCCATGATTATTTGTCCAAATTTGGCACAACTACTGGTGTTACCACTGTGCACAATGTTTCCATAGGGGTCCGCAATTATCTGGTAATAAAAGCAAAAAATTCATTTTCCAAGTCCTAGAAATGACTTTTTTTGTGAAGGAAGTGCCTCAAATAGTTTTGAAATTTGTTCCATTTCATTTTTCACCAAAAGTAGGCCACATTGGATGGCCACTCACCAAGTTTCAGTAATTTCAGATTACCATTGCTATATTCCATCTATTTAGCTGAGTTTTAGTGAATTATGAGAAACTGCCCAAATTTGAACCACAAGTGTGATGTAGTTTGGTCCTGAAAATTGCCAAAAATCATTTTTTGCTCTAATGTTGGTGCTGGATGAACATGGGGCAAAGAAAGTAGGAATTCCAAACCTTTTTGTATCAATGGTCAACACTTCAAGTTTAACCCCATTTTTGAAAAAAGAGACAAAATGAAAAAAGTCTCAAAAAATGAAATAAAAAATATTAAACTTGCAATACAACATGTTTGAAAAAAACTTCACAAAATGGCCTATCTAGCATGAACTTGTGTAGATTCTAAGGCATATGCACATGGAAATGGTCACATACATGGCCTAATCCATGATTATTTGTCAAAAATTAGCACAACTACCCGTGTTATTATTGTGGACAATGTTTCCATAAGGGTCCGCAATTATTTTCTAATAAAAAGAAAATTTTCATTTTCCAAGTCCTAGAAATGATTGTGTGTGAAGGAAGTGCTTGTAATAGTTTGAAATTTGTTCCATTTCAATTTTCACCAAAAGTAGGTCACATTGGATGGCCACTGACCAAGTTTCAGTAATATCAGAGTACCATTGCTATATTCCATCTATTTAGTTGACTTCTAGTGAATTATAAAAAACTACCCAAATTTGAACTACAAGTGTGATGTAGTTTGCTCCTGAAAATTGCAAAAATCATTTTATTCTCTAATTTTGGTTCTAGGTGAACATGGGACAAAGAAAGTAGGAATTCCAAACCTTTTTGTATCAATGGTCAACACTTCAAGTTTGACCCCATTTGGAAAATGAAAAAAGGCTCAAAAATGAAATTCCTTTGCATGGAGCCATCATGTGTGCTCTAGTTTGTGGGGAAAATATTAAATTGTAATGCAACATGTTTGAAAAAAACCCTTCACTAAATAGCATATGTAGTATGAACTTGTTTCAATTTAAAGGCATATGCACATGGAAATGGCCACATATATGGCACAATCCATGATTATTTGTCCAAATTTGGCACAACTACTGGTGCTACCATTGTTGACAATGTTTACATAGGGGTCCATAATTATTCGGTAATAAAAAGCAAAATTTTCATTTCCTTGTCCTAGAAATAACTTTTTTTGAAGCAAGTGCCTCAACTAGTTTTGAAACAATTTCCATTTAATTTGCACCAAAAATAGGTCACATTGGATGGCCACTCACCAAGTTTCAGTTATTTCATAGTATCATTGCTATATTCCATCTATTTAGTTAACTTTTAGTGAATTATCAGAAACTGCCCAAATTTGAACCACAAGTGTGATGTAGTTTGGTCCTGAAAATTCCCAAAAATCATTTTATGCTCTAATGTTGGTGCTCGATGAACGTGGGACAAAGAAAGTAGGAATTCCAAACCCTTTTTTATGAGCGGTCAACACTTCAAATTTGACTCCATTTTGGAAAAATAGTGAAAATGAAAAAATGCTCAAAAAATGAAATTCCTTTCCATGGAGCCATATTGTGTGCACTAGTTTGTGGGAAAAATATTAAACTTGCAATACACCATGTTTCGAAAAAAACCCTTCACAAAATGGCATATCTAGTATGAACTTGTTTGGATTCCAAGGCATATGTGTTGGGGAACGTTGCATGGGAAACAAATGTTTTCCTACGCACACACAAGATCTATCCATGGAGATGCATAGCTACGAGAGGGGGAGTATATCTACATACCCTTGTAGATCGCTAAGCGAAAGCGTATATAACGCAGTTGATGTAGTCGTACGTCTTGACGATCCAATCGTGGTCCGTCCCGATCTAGCGCCGAACGGACGACACCTCCGCGTTCAGCACACGTGCGGCTCGATGACGTCTCTGCCTCCTCGATCCAACAAGTGATGGCGTAGTAGTAGATGGGTTCTCAACCAGATCGACGGTGTGGTGGAGGTTGTGATGGAGCAGTGCCAGCAGGGCTTCGCCAAGCGCTACCGGAAGCACGAACGGAGGAGAAAACGATTTAGGGAGAGAGGGAGGCGCCAAGGGCTTGGTGTGTACTCTTGGGGCGTCCCCTCCCCTCTATATATAGGTGGAGGGCATGGAGATCAGCCCCTCCAAGCCCTAGGGCACAACCAAGGGGGAGGAGTTGGACTCCTAGTCCAAGTCCCTCCCTTTCCATACACAGGTCGACTTTCCACCTCTCCCAAGCCACATGGGCCTTGAGGGACTTGTGCGCCTGGCCCAATAAGGCCAAGGCGCCTCCCCTCAGCCCATGCAAACACTTGGGATGTGGTGGAACCCTTGGTGGACTTTCAGACTCCTCCGGAAGTTTCCGGAACCTTCTAGTAGCTTCCTGGTACAATACCGAAAAACCCCGAAACTTTTCCGGTAGCCAAAATACGACTTCCCATATATAAATCTTTACGTCCGGACCATTACGGAGCTCCTCATGATGTCCGGGATCTCATCCAGGACCCCGAACAACATTCGGTCACCAACATACATAACCCAATAATACTATATCATCACCGAACGTTAAGCGTGCGGACCCTACGAGTTCGAGAATCATGTGGACATGACCGAGACACCTCTTCGGTCAATAGCCAATAGCAGGACCTGGATGCCCATATTGGTTCCCACATATTCCACGAAGATCTTTATCGGTCGAACAACGATGCCAAGGATTCAACCAATCCCGTATGCAGTTCCCTTTGTCCAGCGGTATGTTAGTTGCCCGAGATTCGATCGTCGGTATCTCCATACCTAGTTCAATCTCGTTATCAGCAAGTCTATTTACTCGTTCCGTAATACAAGATCCCATGAGAAACTCCTTAGTCACATTGCTTGCAAGCTTCTTGTGATGCTGTATTACCGAGTGGGCCCAGAGATGCCTCTCCGTCATACGGAGTGACAAATCCCAGTCTCGGTCCACGCCAACTCAACAGACACCCTCGGCGATACCTGGAGAGCACCTTTATAGTCACCCAGTTACGTTGTGACGTTTGATACACACAAGGCATTCCTTCGGTGTCAGGGAGTTGCATGATCTCATGGTCGTAGGAACAGATACTTGACATGGATAAAGCAGTAGCAATAAACTAACACGATCAAATGCTATGCTTATGGTTGGGTCTTGTCCATCACATAATTCTTCTAATGATGTGATCCCGTTATCAAATGACAACTCATGACTATGGTCAGGAAACCTTGACCATCTTTGATCAACGAGCTAGTCTAGTAGAGGCTCACTAGGGACATAGTGTTGTCTATGTATCCACACATGTATCTGAGTTTCCGATCAATACAATTCTAGCATGGATAATAAACGATTATCATGAACACGGAAATATGATAATAACCACTTTATTATTGCCTCTAGGGCATATCTCCAACAGTCTCCCACTTGCACTAGAGTCAATAATCTAGTTCACATCGCCATGTGATTTACATCGTAATGAATCTAACACCCATTGAGTTCTGGTGCTGATCATGGTTTGCTCGTGGAAGAGGCTTAGTGAACGGGTCTGCAACATTCAGATCCGTATGTACTGTGCAAATATTTGAAGAGGCTTAGTGAACGGGTCTACAACATTCAGATCCGTATGTACTGTGCAAATATTTATGTCCTACTCCTTGATGTAATCGCGGATGGAATTGAAGCGGCGCTCTATATGTCTGGTCCTCGTGAAACCTGGGCTCTTTGGCTAGAGCAATGGCACCAGTGTTGTGACACAAGAGAGTCATCGGATCTGGTGCACTGGGCACAACTCCGAGATCTGTCATGAACTGCTTCATCCAGACTCCTTCCTTCGCCGCTTCCGAAGCAGCGATGTACTCCGCTTCACATGTGGAATCTGCTACCACACTTTGCTTGGAACTGCACCAGCTTACTGATGTCTACTACGCAACCTTCTTCTTGTAGACTCGTGTTGGGCCTCCAAGCGCAGAGTTTTATAGGACAGTAGCAAATTTCCCTCAAGTGGATGACCTAAGGTTTATCAATCCGTGGGAGGCGTAGGATGAAGATGGTCTCTCTCAAACAACCCTGCAACCAAATAACAGAGAGTCTCTTGTGTCCCCAACACACCCAATACAATGGTAAATTGTATAGGTGCACTAGTTCGGCGAAGAGATGGCGATACAAGTGTAATATGGATGGTAGATATAGGTTTTTGTAATCTGAAAATATAAAAACAGCAAGGTAACTAATGATAAAAGTGAGCACAAACGGTATTGCAATGCTTAGAAACAAGGCCTAGGGTTCATACTTTCACTAGTGCAATCTCTCTCAACAATACTAACATAGTTGAATCATATGTAAATCGAGGGCGACAAAGAGTTCACTCCAAAGTCACAAATAGCGGAGAACAAACAAAAAAATTATTGTAGGGTACGATACCACCTCAAAGTTATCTTTTCCGATCAATCTTATGAGCTATCCCTATAAGTGTCACGAACAACCCTAGAGTTCGTACTAAAATAACACCTTAAGATACACATCAACCAAAACCCTAATGTCACCTAGATACTCCAATGTCACCACAAGTACCCATGGGCTTGATTATACGATATGCATCACACAATTTCAGATTCATCATGTTCAATCCAACACAAAGAACTTCAAAGAGTGCCCCAAAGTTTCTACCGGAGAGTTAAGACGAAAACATGTGCCACCCCCTATGCATAGATTCCGAAGGTCACGGAACCCGCAAGTTGATCACCAAAACATACATCAAGTGGATCAATAGAACATCCCATTGTCACCACGGATATCCCATCGCAAGACATACATCAAGTGTACTCAAATCCTTAAAGATTCAATCCTATAAGAAAACTTCAAAGGGAAAACTCAATTCATCACAAGAAGATAGAGAGGGGAAAACTCCATATGATTCATCTATATTAATAAAGCTCGCGGTACATCAAGATCGTGTCATCTCAAGAACACGAGAGAGAGAGAGAGATCAAACACATAGCTACTGGTACATACCCTCAGCCCCGAGGGTGAACTACTCCCTCCTCGTCATGGAGACCACCGGGATGATGAAGATGGCCTCCGGTGATGGTTTCCCCCTCCGACAGGGTGCCGGAACGGGCTCCCGATTGGTTTTTCATGGCTCTGGAGGCTTGCGGCGGTGGAACTCCCGATCTAGGTTTGTTTCTGGGGGTTTCTCTATTTATAGGAATTTTTGGCGGCGGAAACAAGTCCAGGGGGGCCACGAGGCAACGACAAGCCAGGGGGGCGCGCCCTAGGGGGGGGGGCTTGGGTTGTGACTGCCTCGTGGCTCTTCTGGCCCAACTCCGATGCTTCGGGGGTCTCTTTTGGTCCATAAAAAATCACCGTATATTTTCAGCCCATTCCGAGAACTTTTATTTCTGCACAAAAATGACACCATGGTAGTTCTGCTAAAAACAGCGTCAGTCCGGGTTAGTTCTAATAAAATCATACCAAAATCATATAGAATTATTGTAAACATGGCATGAATACTTCATAAATTATAGATACGTTGGAGACGTATCAGCATCCCCAAGCTTAATTCCTGCTCGTCCTCGAGTAGGTAAATGATAAAAGAAATAATTTATGAAGTGTGAATGCTACCCAACATGTCCATCATATTCTTTTCTTCTTTGTATAGCATGGACATTTGGACTTGTAAATGATTCAAAGCAATAGTCTAGTTTTAACATAATGACTTCAATACTCAAGCATGTCAACAAGCAACCATGTCTTTCAAAATATCAACACTAAAGAAAGTTATCCCTAGCCCATCATGCTCAATCATTGATCCATTCATGAAACACACTCAAATATTAGCTATGCCCAATGCTCAAGTACGATCATAGTGCCCCCTAGTTGGTGCTTATAAGAGAAGATGGGGACTCAAAGCAAAAATAAAAATTGCATAAAGTAAATAGATAGGCCCTTCGCAGAGGGAAGTAGGGATTTGTAGAGGTGCCAGTGCTCAAGGTTTAAATTGAGAGAGAAAAATATTTTGAGTGGCATGCTTTTCCTGTCAACGAAAACGACAAAGTAGCTCACAATACTTTCCATGCTAGATACATTATAGGCGGTTCCCAAACAGAATGGTAAAATTTTTACTCCCCCTCCACCAATCAATCACACTCCACGGCGAGCCGAATCCACGGGTACCGTCCATACAAACAACAATCCTGGGGGAGTTTTGTTTCATTATATTTTGATTTGATTTTTGAGCATGGAACTGGGCATCCCGAATACCAGCCACTTTCTCGTGAATGATAGTGAATCGACACATATCGTGAGAATAACACACCTAGCATGGAAAAATATTGGATACTCCCCACCATTTCATGAGCGGTACGGTCACACAAAAGAGAAAATTTATTTTGAAAATTTAGAGGTGGCACATACAAATTTGCTTGGAACGGCATGGAAATACCGTATATAGGTAGGTATGGTGGACTCATAAGGCAAAACTTGGTTTAAGGATTTTGGATGCACAAGTAGTATTTCTACTTAGTACAAATAGAGGCTAGCAAATAGATTGGGAAGCAACCAAACCAAGGAACGAAAAATTCACATAAGTGAGCATTGAGTCATAACTAACACCGAATAATGCACAACAAGTAGGATGTAACTTCATTGCATAACTATTGACTTTCGTTCTTGCATAGGGAATCACAAACCTTAACACCAATATTCCTACTAAGCTTAATTACTCACTAACATGACTCACATATTACTATCATCATGTTTCAAAATTATTACAAAGAATCAAGTTTAATTTGTCCCATGATCTTCATGAAAGTTTTTATTATATCCTCCTTGGATATCTATCACTTTGGGACTAGTTTCATATATTGCCATTGCTTTTTTTTGACAAGCTCAAACAATTTTAAATGAAGCACATGAGCATAAAGATTTCATCCCTCAAAAAGGTATAAGTGAAGCATGAGAGGAAATGACAAGCTACTCTCAAAAGATATAAGTGAAGATCAATGAGTAGTCAAACAATTAAGTAGCTATGTGAGGACTCTCTCTCTCTCAATAAAAAATTTCAGATCTTAAGCAATTTATTAAACAGCAAGCAAAAGAAAAATAGCACTCCAAGAAAAGCACGCATCAGGTGAACGAATAAAAATTTAGGCTCAACATAGGCTAACCGATAATTGTTGATGAAGAGAGGTGGAATGCGTAGCATCCCCAAGCTTAGATGCTTGAGACAACTTGAACTATTTACTTGGGGTGCCTTGGGCATCCCCAAGCTTGAGCTTTTGTATCTCGTTCAATCCTCTCATATCCCGGTTTCACCTATTCTCAAAAACTTCATCCACACAAAACTTGAAAAGAACTCGTGAGATAGGTTAGTACACATAATAATAAATCAACTCTTTATGTACTGCCAGGACAAGTTGCACAATAATTATCAAACATCATCTACTGTTTACTATCATTTCCACAATTTATATCTACAAATATAGGCTATGGAAACTATAGGATAAGTAGATAACAAAACTATGACAGCAATCTGTCCAAACAGAATAGTCTGTAGAAATTTATGAAAACAGTGTACTTCTGTAACTCAAAAAATTATGAAAATTTAGTACATGCTATAAAATTTATATGAGATCACTGTGTAAAAATTTCAGAAACTTCCAACGTTCCAGTAAAATATGAAAATTCAAACACTACAGCCAAAGTTTCTGTTTTTACACAGCACTCATCAAAACATGCAATGCAAGCATCCTAAAGGCAATTCTTGGAACTTTTTATTGAAAAACAAGATTATAAATAACACCTAACAGAGAACAAGAAAATAAAATGACGCTCCAAGCAAAACTCATATTATGTGATGAATAAAAATATAGCTCCAAGTAAGATATACCGATAGTGTTGAAGACAAAAGAGGGGATGCCTTCCGGGGCGTCCCCAAGCTTAGGTGCTTGAGTATTCCTTGGATATTACCTTGGGGGTGCCTTGGTAATCCCCAAGCTTAGGTTCTTGTCACTCCTTATTCTCCTCATATCGGTGTCTCACCCAAAACTTGAAAACTTCAATCACACAAAACTTAACGGAACTTCGTGAGATGGGTTAGTATAATAAATAAAGATCATTCACTTAGGTACTGTCAAGACAAGATTAATAATTGTTCTCACATAATACCTACTGTATTCTATCATCCCCATAATTTATATCACTCAATATAAGCTATGGAAACACTAAAACAAGCAAACTATGCATGCAAAACAGAATCTGTAAAAAACAGAACAGTCTGTGAAGATCTGTAGTGTAACCATACTTCCTTGTCTCTAAAAATTCTTACAAATTAGGACAATCTAGGAAATTTGTATATCAAGACCGTGTAAAAAATTCAGATCAAAAGAACGTTCCAGTGAATTTACAAAATTCCTGTAGTTAGAGCAAAAGTTTCTGTTTTTGCACAGAATCAAGTTAACTATCATCCACACTATCCCAAAGGCTTTACTTGGCACTTTATTGAAACAAAAGCTATAAAACATGATTATACAGTAGCTTAATCATGTGGACACAGAAAAACATAAAGTAAAAGTGTTGGGTTGTCTCCCAACAAGCGCTTTT
The DNA here is from genome assembly GCA_039707655.1 of Elymus sibiricus. Classification (NCBI taxonomy): domain Eukaryota; kingdom Viridiplantae; phylum Streptophyta; class Magnoliopsida; order Poales; family Poaceae; genus Elymus; species Elymus sibiricus. The sequence continues at coordinate 395,284,634 of CM077675.1, read as the reverse complement.
CTTTAATGCCTTTTAGCTAGGCACGATGATTTCAATGATGCTCGTATAGGAATAGTAATTGAAACATGCAAGAGAGCATCATGAATCTCATGACAAGCACATTTAAGTCTAACCCACTTCCTATGCATAGGGATTTTGTGAGCAAACAATTTATGGGAGCAAGAATCAACTAGCATAGGAAGGCAAAACAAGCACAACTTTAAAACTTTGAACACATAGAGAGGAAACTTGGTATTATTGCAATTCCTATAAGCATATGTTCCTCTCTCATAATAATTTTCAGTAGCATCATGAAGGAATTCCACAATATAACCAGCACATAAAGCATTCTTTTCATGATCTACAAGCATAGAAATTTTATTACTACCCACACAAGCAATTTTCTTCTCATCAATAGTAGTGGGAGCAAACTCAACAAAATAACTATCATGTGAAGCATAATCCAATTGAAAATTAAAATCATGATGACAAGTTTCATGGTTATCATTATTCTTTATAGCATACATGTCATCACAATAATCATCATAAATAGGAGGCATGCTTTCATCATAATAAATTTTCTCATCAAAACTTGGGGGACTAAACATATCATCTTCATCAAACATAGCATCCCCAAGCTTGTGGCTTTGCATATCATTAGCATCATGGATATTCAGAGAATTCATACTAACAATATTTCTATCATGCTCATCATTCAAAGATTTAGTGCCAAACATTTTAATAACTTCTTCTTCTAACACTTGAGCACAATTTTCCTTTCCATCATTTTCACGAAAGACATTATAAAGATGAAGCATATGAGGCAACCTCAATTCCATTTTTTTGTAGTTTTCTTTTATAAAACCAAACTAGTGAAAAACAAGAAACTAAAAGATTTAATTGCAAGATTTAAAGATATACCTTCAAGCACTCACCTCCCCGGCAACGGCGCTAGAAAAGAGCTTGATGTCTACTACGCAACCTTCTTCTTGTAGACTCGTGTTGGGCCTCCAAGCGCAGAGTTTTATAGGATAGTAGCAGATTTCCCTCAAGTGGATGACCTAAGGTTTATCAATCTGTGGGAGGCGTAGGATGAAGATGGTCTCTCTCAAACAACCCTGCAACCAAATAACAAAGAGTCTCTTGTGTCCCCAACACACCCAATACAATGGTAAATTGTATAGGTGCACTAGTTCGGCGAAGAGATGGCGATACAAGTGTAATATGGATGGTAGATATAGGTTTTTGTAATCTGAAAATATAAAAACAGCAAGGTAACTAATGATAAAAGTGAGCACAAACGGTATTGCAATGCTTAGAAACAAGGCCTAGGGTTCATACTTTCACTAGTGCAATCTCTCTCAACAATACTAACATAGTTGAATCATATGTAAATCCCTCACGTGCGACAAAGAGTTCACTCCAAAGTCACAAATAGCGGAGAACAAACGAAGAAATTATTGTAGAGTACGAAACCACCTCAAAGTTATCTTTTCCGATCAATCTTATGAGCTATCCCTATAAGTGTCACGAACAGCCTTAGAGTTCGTACTAAAATAACACCTTAAGATACACATCAACCAAAACCCTAATGTCACCTAGATACTCCAATGTCACCACAAGTACCCATGGGCTTGATTATACGATATGCATCACACAATTTCATATTCATCGTGTTCAATCCAACACAAAGAACTTCAAAGAGTGCCCCAAAGTTTCTACCGGAGAGTCAAGACGAAAACATGTGCCAACCCCTATGCATAGATTCCCAAGGTCACGGAACCCGCAAGTTGATCACCAAAACATACATCAAGTGGATCAATAGAACATCCCATTGTCACCACGGATATCCCATCGCAAGACATACATCAAGTGTTCTCAAATCCTTAAAGATTCAATCCGATAAGAAAACTTCAAAGGGAAAACTCAATTCATCACAAGAAGACAGAGAGGGGAAAACTCCATATGATTCATCTATATTAATAAAGCTCGCGGTACATCAAGATCGTGTCATCTCAAGAACACGAGAGAGAGAGAGATCAAACACATAGCTACTGGTACATACCCTCAGCCCCGAGGGTGAACTACTCCCTCCTCGTCATGGAGACCGCCGGGATGATGAAGATGGCCTCCGGTGATGGTTTCCCCCTCCGGCAGGGTGCCAGAACGGGCTCCCGATTGGTTTTTCATGGCTCTGGAGGCTTGCGGTGGCGGAACTCCCGATCTAGGTTTGTTTCTGGGGGTTTCTCTATTTATATGAATTTTTGGCGGCGGAAACAAGTCCAGGGGGGCCACGAGGCGACGACAAGCCAGGGGGGCGCGCCCTAGGGGGGGGGCGCCCCCTTGGCTTGTGACTGCCTCGTGGCTCTTCTGTCCCAACTCCGATGCTTCGAGGGTCTATTTTGGTCCATAAAAATCACCGTAAATTTTCAGCCCATTCCGAGAACTTTTATTTCTGCACAAAAACGACACCATGGTAGTTCTGCTAAAAACAGCGCCAGTCCGGGTTAGTTCTAATAAAATCATACCAAAATCATATAGAATTATTGTAAACATGGCATGAATACTTCATAAATTATAGATACGTTGGAGACGTATCACTTACCGCTCCACCATTCAGAATATATACATATCTGGTTTGAGACTTAGAGTCATCCGGATCTGTGTCAATGCTAGCATCAACGTAACTGATACGTCTCCAACGTATCTATAATTTTTGATTGTTCCATGCTATTATATTATTTGTTTTGGATGTTTTATATGCATTAATATGCTATTTTATATTATTTTTGGGACTAACCTATTAATCTAGAGCCTAGTGCTAGTTTCTGTTTTTTCCTTGTTTTTGAGTATTGCAAATAAGGAATATTAAACGGAGTCCAAATGGAATAAAATCTTCGGAATAAATTTTCTTGGACCAGAAGCAACCCAGAGGACTTGGAGACCAAGGCAGGGGAGCCACCGTGTGGCGACAAGCCACAGGGGCGCGCCCTAGGGGGGTGGGCGCGCCCCCTGGCTTGTGGCCCCACGACAACTCCTCCAACCCTATTCTTCGGCCTATAAATTCACAAATATTCCCTGGATACCAAAAAGAGCCACGAAAACACTTTTCCGCCGCTAGGAGCCTCGGTTCCCGTGAGATCCAATCTTGGAGCCTTTTCCGGTAATCTGCCGGAGGGGGATTCGATCACGGAGGGCATCTACATCAACTCCATTGCCCATCCGATGATGCGTGAGTAGTTCACCACAGACCTTCGGGTCCATAGCTAGTAGCTAGATGGCTTCTTCTCTCTCTTTGCTCTTCAATACCATGTTCTTCATGGAGATCTATCCGATGTAATACTCTTTTGCGGTGTGTTTGTTGAGATCCGATGAATTGTGGGTTTATGTTCAGAGTATCTATGAATATTATTTGAGTCTTTTCTGAATTCTTATATGCATGATTTCATATCTTTGCAAGTCTCTTCGAGTTATTGGTTTGGTTTGGCCAACTAGATTGGTAATTCTTGCAATGGGAGAAGTGCTTAGTTTTGGGTTCAATCTTGCGGTGTCCTCACCCAGTGACATATTAGGGGTAGCGAGGCACGTATTGTATTGTTGCCATCGAGGATAAAAAAGATGGGGTTTTCATCATATTGCTTGAGTTTATCCCTCTACATCATGTCATCTTACCTAATGCGTTACTCTGTTCTTCATGAACTTAATACTCTAGATGCAGGCAGGAGTCGGTCGATGTGTGGAGTAATAGTAGTAGATGCAGAATCGTTTCAGTCTACTTGACACGGACGTGATGCCTATATGCAAAATCATTGCCTTGGATATCTTCATAATTATTCGCTTTTCTATCAATTGCTCGACAGTAATTTGTTCACCCACCGTAATACTTGCCATCATGAGAGAAGCCTCTAGTGAAACCTATGGCCCCCGGGTCTATTTTCCATATTATACTTTCAGATCTAAAACCAAAAATACCAAAAATACCTTGCTGCATTATTTTTACTTTTGTTTTACTTTCCGTTCAAGCAATCTATTCTATCTATCTCTATCAGATCTCATCCTTGCAAGTAACCGTGAAGGGATTGACAACCCCTTTATAGCGTTGGGTGCAAGTGTTTGATTCTTTGTAAAGGTACATCTATTGGGGACTTGCTTGTATCTCCTACTGGATTGATACCTTGGTTCTCAACAACTGAGGGAAATACTTATCTACTTTGCTGCATCACCCGTTCCTCTTCACGGAAACCAACGCATGCTCGAGAAGTAGCAAGAAGGATTTCTGGCACCGTTGCCGGGGAGATACATAGCAAGTCAAGAAAAGAAATTTCCCGTCAACTTGTCAATTTCTGACGTGGTTGCCGGAGAGATCTACATCAAGCCTACCAAGTACCCATCACAAACTCATCTCTTGCATTTACATTATTTGCCATTTGCCTCTCGTTTTCCTCTCCCCCACTTCTAAAATGATTTTCCAAAAAGATTTGCCTTTTTATTCGTCCGTCTTCCGTTCGTCTTTTCGTTTGCTTTTTGTTTGCTTGCGTGATAGATCATTTCGTTGCCACTATGCCTGAATCTGGGGAGGCTTTCATTGAAAAGGATAGTAATAGTCTTGAAGGAAACCTTGACAATCTTGCTAAAAATAACTCTCATAAAGCACCTACTATCATGCATACAAAAAAAATTCGCATAGGTAGCGGTAATATTATTGGAAAAGGTGTTATTCAAGATTTCTTTACTTGTGCTGGTACGCTACCCACCTTAGGAGGGTCTATCCTCAATAAAACTAATAGTCTTGCGGACGCCATAACACTATTAATAATTGAACTTGAGAGGCAATTTGTTCATATGCATCCTTGCATACAAAGGATTTTTCTTGAGTTCTCTAATATTCAGATTGCTTCCGTTAAGCTTGCCGCCACTATATTTCTAGCCCACGAGTTTAGATTCATCCTGAAAGAGGCTAGTGAAATATTCGCTCATTATAAAATTAATGGTGGATGTCCCCCTATAGAGGAGATCCTTTTTAATCAAGTAGAAATAATGAGATTGCAATCCCCGGATTACGTTGCTTATAATGAAAATTTGAGGAAGAGGGTCCCTATCGAGGTTTTGATTGATAAGATTTCTGAACTCAATGATAATTTTGCTATACAAAATAATGGATTAGAGTTCATATTAAGAGATAGGCTTATGACCTTCCACCAAAGGAAAGCTTACAACGATGAATTGATCATACAATATATGGGGCCAAGGGAGGAACCTATCCCCCCCGCACTAGATCTCAAGGATCCATATCCTATTAAATTTAGCCCTTTTGATTATTTTTGCTTGCCACAAAGAAAGCTTGCTGCTAAAAGAAGGGAGTATGAGATGAGCATGGACGATCTCCCTTACTATTATGAAAATACCTAGATCTATTGCGTTTTGCCTAGCTAGGGGCGTTAAACAATAGCGCTTGTTGGGAGGCAACCCAATTTTATTTTTGCTTTCTGTTTTTTGCTTCTGTTTTGCTGTGTTTTGCACATTATTACTTCTGTAATAATTGTGTTTTCTTGTTTAAATTAGTGTTTGTGCCAACTAAGACCTTTGGGATGGTCTACGGTGTTTGTTGATTTGATTTTGCTGAAAAACAGAAACTTTTGCTCTCAGTCCAGGAATTTTGTAAATTCACTGGAACGTTCTTTTGATCTGAAATTTTTATACAAGATTGATATACACATTTCCCTGATTTTCCTAATTTTTCAGAATTTTTGGAGTTACAGAAGCGTTCGAAGTCTATAGATTGCTATAGACTGTTCTGTTTTAGACAGATTCTGTTTTCTTTGTGTTGTTTGCTTATTTTGATGAATCTATGGGTTGTATCGGGGGGTATGAACCATGGAGAAGTTAGAATACAGTAGATATTACACCAATATAAATAAAGAATGAGTTCACAACAGTACCTAAAGTGGTGATTTATTTTGCTTATACTAACGGATCTCAAGAGTTTTCTGTTGAGTTTTGTGTTGTGAAGTTTTCAAGTTTTGGGTAAAGATTTGATGGACTATGAAATAAGGAGTGGCAAGAGCCTAAGCTTGGGGATTCCCAAGGCACCCCAAGCCATATTCAAGGATACCAAAAATCCTAAGCTTGGGGATGCCCCGGAAGGCATCCCCTCTTTCGTCTTCAATCCATCGGTAAATTTACTTGAGGCTATATTTTTATTCACCACATGATATGTGTTTTGCTTGGAGCGTCTTTTATGATATGAGTCTTTGCTTTTTAGTTTGCCACAATCATCCTTGCTGCAGACATCTTTTTGAGAGAGACACGCTGAATCGTGAATTTATTAGAATACTCTATGTGCTTCACTTATATCTTTTGAGCTAGGCAATGTTGCTCTAGTGCTTCACTTATATCTTTTTAGAGCACGGTGGTGTTATATTTTATAGTAATTATTGAACTCTCGCACCTCACTTATATTATTTTGAGAGTTTCTTAAAATAGCATGGTAATTTGTTTAGGTTATGATTTTAGTCCCAATATAATGGGCATCCAAGAGGGATATAATAAAAACTTTCATATTAAGTGCATTGAATACTATGAGAAGTTTGATTCCTTGCATATAGTTTTGAGATAATGGAGATGGTAATATGAGAGTCATGCTAGTGAGTAGTTGTGAATTGGAAGAGATACTTGTGTTGAAGTTTGTGATTCCCGTAGCATGCACGTATGGTGAACCGTTATGTAACGAAGTCGGAGCATGATTTGTTTAATGATTGTCGACCTTTGTGTGAGGGTCGGGAGCGCGCGATGGTTAACTCCTACCAACCTCTCCCCTAGGAGCATGCGTCTAATTCTTTGTTTGATAACTAATAGACTTTTGCAATAAGTATGTGAGTTCTTTATGACTAATGTTGAGTCCATGAATTATACGCACTCTCAACCTTCCACCTTTGCTAGCCTCTCTAGTACCGCACAACTTTCGCCGGTACATCAAACCCACCGTCCTCAAAACTGCCTCTATATATTTTCCTCAAAACAGCCACCATACCTACCTATTATGGCATTTCCATAGCCATTCCGAGATATATTGCCATGCAACTTCCACTGTTCCGCTTTTCATGACATGCACCATCACTTTCATATTGCATATAGAGTTAAATTTTGTCATAGGTATCGAGTTGTAATCTTCCTTTTGAGTTGTAAGTAAATAAAAGTGTGATGATTTTCATTATTAGCGCATTGTCCCGTGTGAGAAAAGGATGATGGAAGCCATGATTCCCTCACAAGTTGGGATGAGTATCCGGACTTTACAAAAATAAAAGAGGCCAGCGAAGCCCAAATAAAAAAAAGAGGCCAAAGATGCCCACCAAAATAAAAAAAAGGAGAAAAAAAAATAAATGAAAAAAAATGAGAGAAAGAGAGAAGGGACAATTGCTACTATATTTTTCCACACTTGTGCTTCAAAGTAGCACCATGATCTTCATGATAGAGAGTCTCCTATTTTGTCACTTTCATATAACTAGTGGAGTTTCATCTTGCATGACCACTTAGTTTTCTTTTTGAGCTTTCATACACTTATAGCTCTAACTGCATTTGTTGCATGGCAATCCCTACTCACTCACATTGATATCTATCGATGGGCATCTCCATAGCCCGTTGATACGCCTAGTTGATGTGAGACTATCTTCTCCCTTTTTCCTTGCAACCTCCACCATATTCTATTCCACCTATAGTGCTATATACATGGCTCACGCTCATGTATTGCGTGAGAGTTGAAAAGGTTTGAGAACACCAAAAGTGTGAAACAATTGCTTGTCTTGTTCATCGGGGTTGTGCATGATTTAGATACTTTGTGTGGGGAAGATGGAGCATAGCCAGACCATATGATTTTGTAGGGATAACTTTCTAAGGCCATGTTATTTCGAAAGGACACAATTGCCTTGTTGGTGTGCTCGAAGTATTACTGTTTTTATGTCAATATTACACTATTGTTTTGAATCTTACGAATCTGAATATTCATGCCAATAAAGAATATTACATGGATAAATATGTTAGGTAGCATTCCACATCAAAAATTCTGTTTTTATCATTTACCTACTCGAGGACGAGCAGGAATTAAGCTTGGGGATGCTTGATACGTCTCCAACGTATCTATAATTTTTGATTGTTCCATGCTATTATATTATCTGTTTTGGATGTTTTATATGCATTAATATGCTATTTTATATTATTTTTGGGACTAACCTATTAATCTAGAGCCTTGTGCCAGTTTCTGTTTTTTCCTTGTTTTTGAGTATTGCAGATAAGGAATATTAAACGGAGTCCAAACGGAATAAAATCTTCGGAATAATTTTTCTTGGACCAGAAGCAACCCAGAGGACTTGGAGACCAAGGCAGGGGAGCCACCGTGTGGCGACAAGCCACAGGGGCGCGCCCTAGGGGGGTGGGCGCGCCCCCCTGGCTTGTGGCCCCACGGCAACTCCTCCAAGCCTATTCTTCGGCCTATAAATTCACAAATATTCCCTAGATACCAAAAAGAGCCACGAAAACACTTTTCCGCCGCCAGGAGCCTCGGTTCCCGTGAGATCCAATCTTGGAGCCTTTTCCGGTAATCTGCCGGAGGGGGATTCGATCACGGAGGGCATCTACATCAACTCCATTGCCCCTCTGATGATGCGTGAGTAGTTCACCACAGACCTTCGGGTCCATAGCTAGTAGCTAGATGGCTTCTTCTCTCTCTTTGCTCTTCAATACCATGTTCTTCATGATCTTCATGGAGATCTATCCGATGTAATACTCTTTTGCGGTGTGTTTGTCGAGATCCGATGAATTATGGGTTTATGTTCAGATTATCTATGAATATTATTTGAGTCTTTTCTGAATTCTTATATGCATGATTTCATATCTTTGCAAGTCTCTTCGAGTTATTGGTTTGGTTTGGCCAACTAGATTGGTAATTCTTGCAATGGGAGAAGTGCTTAGTTTTGGGTTCAATCTTGCGGTGTCCTCACCCAGTGACATAGTAGGGGTAGCGAGGCACGTATTGTATTGTTGCCATCGAGGATAAAAAGATGGGGTTTTCATCATATTGCTTGAGTTTATCCCTCTACATCATGTCATCTTACCTAATGCGTTACTCTGTTCTTCATGAACTTAATACTCTAGATGCAGGCAGGAGTCGGTCGATGTGTGGAGTAATAGTAGTAATTGCAGAATCGTTTTGGTCTACTTGACACGGACGTGATGCCTATATGCATAATCATTGCCTTGGATATCTTCATAATTATTCGCTTTTCAATCAATTGCTCGACAGTAATTTGTTCACCCACCGTAATACTTGCCATCATGAGAGAAGCCTCTAGTGAAACCTATGGCCCCCGGGTCTATTTTCCATATTATACTTTCAGATCTAAAACAAAAAATACCAAAAATACCTTGCTGCATTATTTTTACTTTTGTTTTACTTTCCGTTCAAGCAATCTATTCTATCTATCTCTATCAGATCTCATCCTTGCAAGTAACCGTGAAGGGATTGACAACCCCTTTATAGCGTTGGGTGCAAGTGTTTGATTCTTTGTGTAGGTACATCTATTGGGGACTTGCTTGTATCTCCTACTAGATTGATACCTTGGTTCTCAACAACTGAGGGAAATACTTATCTACTTTGCTGCATCACCCGTTCCTCTTCACGGAAACCAACGCATGCTCGAGAAGTAGCAGTAACCCTTTACGACGAGCTCTTGATCACCTCCATAAACGAGAAACATTTCCTTAGTCCTTTTCAGGTACTTAAGGATATTTTTTACCGCTGTCCAGTGTTGCATTCCTGGATCACGTTGAAACCTTCCAGGCATACTTATGGCAAGGCTGACATCTGGTCTCGTGCACATCATCGCATACATTATAGAGCCTATGGATGAAGCATAGGGGATACCACTCATCTTTTCTGTATCCTCTGTAGTCGTTGGGCATTCAGTCTTACTCAACTTCACACCTTGTAAGATAGGCAAGAACCCTTTCTTGGACTGATCCATATTGAACTTCTTCAAAACCTTATCAAGATATGTGCTTTGTGAAAGTCCTATTAAGCGTCTTGATCTATCTCTATAGATCTTTATGCCTAATATGAAAGCAGCTTCTCCGAGGTCTTTCATTAAAAAACTCTTGTTCAAATACATCTTCACGCTTTCCAAAAGTTCTATATTGTTTGCAATCAGCAATATGTCGTCCACATATAATATTAGAAACGCTATAGAGCTCCCACTCACTTTCTTGTAAATACAAGCTTCTCCATAAACTTGTATAAACTCATACGCTTTGATCACCTCATCAAAACGAAGATTCCAACCGCGAGATGCTTGCACCCTTCCATAAATGGATCGCTGGAGCTTGCACACTTTGTCAGCATTTTTAGGATCGACAAAACCTTTTGGTTGCATCATATACAACTCTTCCTTAAGGAAACCATCAAGGAATGCTGTTTTGACATCCATCTGCCAGATCTCGTAATCGAAAAATGCAGCTATTGCTAACATGATCCTGACGGACTTAAGCATCGCTACGGGAGAGAAAGTCTCATCGTAGTCAACTCCTTGAACTTGTGAAAACCCTTTTGCAACAAGTCAAGCTTTATAGACGGTGACATTACCGTCCGCGTCCGTCTTTTTCTTAAAGATCCATTTATTCTGTATGGCCTTACGATCATATGGTAAGTCCCCCAAAGTCCACACTTTGTTCTCATACATGGATCCTATCTCGGATTTCATGCCCTCTAGCCATTTGTTGGAATCCGGCCCCACCATCGCTTCTTCATAGCTCGTAGGTTCACTGTTGTCTAACAACATGACCTCCAAGACAGGATTGCCGTACCACTCAGGGGCGGTACGATTCCTTGTCAACCTACGAGGCTCAGTAGCAATTTGATCTAAAGTTTCATTATCATCATCATTAGCTTCCTCTTCACTTGGTGTAGGCATCGCAGAAACATATTTCTGCGTCGTGCTACTATCCAACTGAAGTGACGGTTCAATAACCTCATCAAGTTCTACCTTCCTCCCACTCAATTCTTTCGAGAGAAACTTTTTCTCAAGAAAGGACCCGTTTTTAGCAACAAACACTTTACCCTCAGATTTGAGATAGAAGGTATACCCAACTGTTTCCTTAGGGTATCCTATGAAGACGCATTTGTCCGCTTTGGGTTCGAGCTTATCAGGTTGAAACCTTTTCACATAAGCGTCGTAGCCCCAAACTTTAAGAAATGACAGCTTAGGTTTCTTGCCAAACCATAATTCATACGATGTCGTGTCAACGTGTCGGAATCGGGGCTCTGGGGACCTAAAGAGGTTCGAACACTGGGGTGCACTCGCTCTCCTACCCTACTCTGCTTCACAACCTCACGGCGACTCTCCGGTGATTCAAGCTAAGGAAGATGAACAAGGGACACACAGTTTTTACCCAGGTTCGGGCCACCTCGCGGTGTAAAACCCTACTCCTGCTTGGTGGATTGCTCGAGGATGACGATGAGTACAAAGGTCTGTTCTTGCTTGCCCGAGGCCCTCTCTTTATGGTGGCCGGTTCCTGCCCTTATGTTGGCCTCGGTCCTCTTCCCCCGAAAACACAGGACGGGAAGGATTGCCACAATGGCCAGTTTGAAGGGGGACAGGACTGCAGCCTATCCTGACAAAAGTGGTCTTCGCCTGCCAAAGTTCTCCGTCATGACGTGCTCGGGGGCTCGGGGGTGACATCCATCGTGCCGAGCCCTCGTCTTGGTCTTCTTGCGCAAGAAAGGAAACCTTTGGGGATTGCTTTGGGAACCCGCGGGCTGGCGTTGCTCTCCTATTACCAAAGAGGAAACTCTCTCAGCCCGCGCCAGCTGGTGCGACCCTGGGGCCCGCTCTCTGCGAGCCGCGTCAGCCATGTGAAGGAGCAGGGCCGCTCGACCCCGCCAGGCCACCCTCAACGGACCCTTCCCGTGAGGGCTCCAGGAGGTGGCTCTACAAGGGGGGGCTCGGGAGGCTTGTGGTGGCGTGGTTGCAGTACGCCTCGCGAGGCACGGGCTCTCACGAGGACCTTCCTCATGAAGATGGTTGGTGGGCCACTCAGTGCTCAGGGCCAACGCCGCGCCCGGGCCGCGGGTAGACGAGCCTGGGTACCCCAAGTCCCAGAGGCCCGACAGTAGCCCCCGAGCCTGCGGTGCGCATGAATCCGCCTGTTTGTGGGGGGAGATGCCACGCGGGCCCTAATTGCCTGCGGGTCGGGCGCGACGCGCGAGTGCCTTGGGGCGTGGGGTGCCCCACTTTTCACGAGTCCTTGGTGGCTTCACAAGCTGACATAAAGCCCGTGTGCGGCCGGGGGCCATCTTTGCTACTCCTTGTGTTGCCTCTGTATTCCTGCACCTTCCTCCTCTGCGCAGAACCGCTCCAGATCCAGCCTCTCGCGAGGTTCCTCCCTCGCTCTTCCTGCGGTTTTGGCATCCGGATGGCGCCCGTCGGCAAGAAGGGAAAGGCCACGGCCTCCGCCGCAAGCCCTGCCTCCATCGGGCCGGCACTCTTGCCCTCCACCATCTCTGACAAGGAGGACTTGGGCCCGGTGCTCCCGCTGGTAGCCGGCAGGTTGAATGAGGGGCGAGCAACTGAGATCTGGCCGGGCTCGGCAGCGTTGAGCAGCCTGCCGGAGACCGCCTACCCCTTCTTCTACCATAGCGTATACGTCGGGCTAGTCCCGCTGTATTCCAGGTTCTTCTACGCCATCCTCTCCCATTACCAGATCCATGCTTGCATCTTCAGCCCAACTCCATCCTCCTCTTGGCCATCTTAGCCTACTAATGCGAGGCATTCGTGGGCGTGAGGCCTTCGGTGGTGCTCTTTCGCAACTTCTTCAGTTTGCGGTTCACCGCCCCTGACCAACGCTCCGTGTGCGTTTCCTTTGTCGATGTCACGGGTGCGAGCATTCACCTGAAGGCTGGGAAGAAGGTGGAGGGCTACCGGCAGCGTTGGGTCTTCATGAACGCGTGCTGGGCCAGCTCGCTCCCGGCGGCCCCCTCGCGCCAACCCGCGTAGATCCCCATGTGGGGCCATGAGAAGCTCACTGACCCAAGGGCGGAACCCGTCCTGGAGTGCATCACCGCACACGACAGTGCCTCTCTGACGGGGGCGATGATCATCAAGGAATTCTTGGGGTAGCGTATCACACCGCTCGAGGCGCGCTCGCAGCCCCTGCGGGAGTTCGCCGGCTCGAGGGACCCGATGAGGTTGCACGTCAGCGGCCTGACGCACGACGAGCTGGATGCATCCATAGGGGCTCTACTTGGCTTCGACCCCGAGGGTCTCCCGGAGGTAGCGCCGCCGCTGTTTGGCTGTGAAGACCTGGAGGAGCTGGTCGGGGAGATGGCCGTCTTCGACGAGTGGGGGCTCGTCGGGTCATGCAGGATCCCCTCCATTGCGGTGGCGTCCTTCGGCGATGGCGATGGTGGCGAGGACTCAGAGGCGACCGAAGGAGAGGGGAGCGCCGGCCGAGTGTCGTCGCCCAGCCTCCGTGCATCCCTGCGCGGCCGCGGGGATGACGACGCTGCCTCGGCTGAGCAGCGCCAAGTTATTCCCCCAGGCCCACAGGCTTGGAAGACAGAGCGGGGTATCGAAGACGCTGCGCCCACACTGGCAGCGGTTGCGTCTCCTCGGGAGGCCTCCCAGGCCGCTAAGGAAGGGGGGGGACTTGGCCTGTCCTGCCAAGGGCCGTGCCGAGCGCCCCTCAGGCGGCGTTGAGACGGCGCACGAAGGCGGCGCGGGCATGCCTTCTGCCGTCGCGAAGAAGAGGAAGTGGGCTGCCAGGGACGAGTAAGTGCCTTAATCCGCTCCCACGTCGTGCGTCTCTATCTGGTTGTTCCAGCTAACCCTTTCCCCGGTGCAGGTGCTCCGGCGGCGGTGAGGAGAAGAAGAAAAAGGCGAACGCCGGGGCGAAGGTGACATCCGTTCGGAAGGCGGCCTCAACTCTTGGCCGAAGCCTTGGGGGGTGCAGGGGCGGACTACGCCAGCCTGGCGTCGTGCTTGGTCGTGCGGGCGCCGCAGTGGTGCCTAGCGTCTCCCCGGCGTGGTGAGGGGGGCCATGCCCCAGGGCCGCGACGGCTCAGCCCCCGACACCACCTGCCAAGGCCGTGGGGATTCAGCCTCAGGTGCCACCCGCTGAGGCCACAACTGCTCAGCCCCCAGCGCCACCTGCCGAGGCCGCGGCTCCTCAGCCAGCTGGAGAGGGAGGGGCGCCTCAACCTTCGCTGGTCATTCCGGCCCCTGCAGCCAGCCACAGCGCAGGGCGCGACTCAGACCGCCCTCGGGTGGCGGTCATCCCAGGGGCCCTTGAGGCCAGCGTGACGGTCTCCTCAGGCGAACCGCGGGGGCCAAGCACGGGGGAGAACCTAGAGCCCCCGGCGCCTCAAGGGCAGGGTGCCGGGGCCCTTCTTGCTACAGCCGCAACAAGCGCCGGGGCGCTAGCTCTCGGGCAAACTCTTGCCCTGATGGACCAGCACGCCTTGCCCAGGCGCGGGGCTCTGACCGACGCCCAGGACGCGCTTGACCAGCTCGGGGCGGACTTCCAAGATGCTGAGGCGCGTCTCTCTGCCGAGTGCTTGAAGCTCGCCATGGGGTGGCGTCAACTTGACGCCTCCACTAGGGAGGCTCACAGCAGGGCCGAGGCCACCCTTGCGGAGGGCAAGAAGGAGGTCGCTGAGGCAAAGGCCGCTTGTGAGAGGGCTCTTGCCGAGAAAACAGCGCTCGCTACGTGCTTCAAGGAAGCGGAAGCCGGCCTGAAGGCGCTTCAGGAGCAAGCCGCGCAAGCGCCACGACTCCAGCTGCGGGAGGAAGATGTCAAGACCCGTGAGGCAAAGCTCGCGGATCGCGATGATGAGCTCGCGAAGCTGACGGCCTTGCAGGCCACGGAGCGCGGGCGCATGGAGACGCTACAGCGTGAGGTGGCCGAAGCCCAAGAAGCTCACGCCAAGCAGGTGATACGTCTCCAACGTATCTACTTTTCCTCACCCTTTTGCCCTAGTTTTGGACTCTAATTTGCATGATTTGAATGGAACTAACCCGGACTCACGCTGTTTTCAGCAGAACTACCATGGTGTTGTTTTTGTGCAGAAACAAAAGTTCTCGGAATGGAACGAAACTTTTTGGAGAATTATTTCAGAATATATGTAAATTATTGGAGCCAAAATCCACCGAAGAGGGAGGCTAGGGTGGCCAGCACCCACCAGGGCGTGCCAGGCCCCCTGGGCACGCCCTGGTGGGTTGTGCCCACCTCGTGGCCCCACTGACCCTAATTCCGCCACTATAAATTCCTATTTTCGGAGAAAAAATCAGAGAAAGTTTCATCACGATTTACGATACGGAGCCGCTGCCACCTCCTGTTCTTCATCGGGAGGCCAGATCTGGAGCCCGTTTGGGGCTCCAGAGAGGGGAATCTTCGGTCTTCGTCATCACCAACCTTTCTCCATCGCCAATTCCATGATGCTCCCCACCGGGAGTGAGTAATTCCTTCGTAGGCTTGCTTCGGTGAGGAGTTGGATGAGATTCATCATGTAATCGAGTTAGTTTTGGTAGGGCTTGATCCCTAGTATCCATTATGTTCTGTGATTGATGTTGCTATGACTTTGCTATGCCTAATGCTTGTCACTAGGGCCTGAGTGCCATGATTTCAGATTTGAACCGTTTATGTTATCATCTCTATATCCATGTTCTTGATCTGATCTTGCCTAGTCATATGCACCTATTACGTGTTATGATCCGTCAACCCCATAGTGACAATATTTGGGATACTTCGCGGTGATGACCGTAGTTCGAGGAGTTCATGTATTCACCATGTGTTAATGCTTTGTTCCGGTTCTCTATTAAAAGGAGGCCTTAATATCCCTTAGTTTCCTTATGGACCCCGCTGCCACGGGAGGGTAGGACAAAAGATGTCATGCAAGTTCTTTTCCATAAGCACGTATGACTATTTACGGAATACATGCCTACATTACATTAACGAACTGGAGCTAGTTCTGTATCGCCCTAGGTTATGACTGTTATATGATGAATATCATCCAACGAGTTACCGATCCAGTGCCTACGAGCTTTCCACTTATTATTCTTGCTAAGTTACTATTGCTGCCGCTGCTTGATACGTCTCCAACGTATCTATAATTTTTGATTGTTCCATGCTATTATATTATCTGTTTTGGATGTTTTATATGCATTAATATGCTATTTTATATTATTTTTGGGACTAACCTATTAATCTAGAGCCTAGTGCCAGTTTCTGTTTTTTCCTTGTTTTTGAGTATTGCAGATAAGGAATATTAAACGGAGTACAAACGGAATAAAATCTTCGGAATGATTTTTCTTGGACCAGAAGAAACCCAGCAGACTTGGAGATGAAGGCAGGAGACCTGCCGTGGCATCACAAGCCACCAGGGCGCGCCCTAGGGGGGGGGGCGCCCCCCTGGCTTGTGGCCCCACGGCAGCCCTCCTAACCCTATTCTTCGGCCTATAAATTCCCAAATATTTCCTAGATACCAGAAAGAGCCACGAAAATACTTTTCCGCCGCCGGAAGCCTCTGTTCTCGTGAGATCCAATCTTGGAGCCTTTTCCAGTAATCTGCCGGAGGGGGATTCGATCACGGAGGGCATCTACATCAACTCCATTGCCCCTCCGATGATGCGTAAGTAGTTCACCACAGACCTTTGGGTCCATAGCTAGTAGCTAGATGGATTCTTCTCTCTCTTTGTTCTTCAATACCATGTTCTTCATGATCTTCATGGAGATCTATCCGATGTAATACTCTTTTGCGGTGTGTTTGTCGAGATCCGATGAATTGTGGGTTTATGATCAGCTTATCTATGAATATTATTTGAATCTTCTCTGAATTCTTATATGCATGATTTCATATCTTTGCAAGTCTCTTCGAGTTATTGGTTTGGTTTGGCCACCTAGATTGGTAATTCTTGCAATGGGATAAGTGCTTAGTTTTGGGTTCAATCTTGCGGTGTCCTCACCCAGTGACAAAGTAGGGGTAGCGAGGCACGTATTTGTATTGTTGCCATCGAGGATAAAAAGATGGGGTTTTCATCATATTGCTTGAGTTTATCCCTGTACATCATGTCATCTTACCTAATGCGTTACTCTGTTCTTCATGAACTTAATACTCTAGATGCAGGCATGAGTCGGTCGATGTGTGGAGTAATAGTAGTAGATGCAGAATCATTTCGGTCTACTTGACACGGACGTGATGCCTATATGCATAATCATTGCCTTGGATATCTTCATAATTATTCACTTTTCTATCAATTGCTCGACAGTAATTTGTTCACCCACCGTATTATTTTCCTTCATGAGAGAAGCCTCTAGTGAAACCTATGGCCCCCGGGTCTATTTTCCACATTATATTTTCAGATCTATAAACCAAAAATACCTCACTGCAATCTTTTTATTTTTGTTTTACTTTTCGTTTTAGCAGTCCTATCTATCTATATCTATCAGATCTCATCCTTGCAAATAACCGTGAAGGGATTGACAACCCCTTTATAGCGTTGGGTGCAAGTGTTTTATTATTTGTGTAGGTACATCTATTGGGGACTTGCTTGTATCTCCTACTGGATTGATACCTTGGTTCTCAACAACCGAGGGAAGTATTTATCTACTTTGCTGCATCACCCTTTCCTCTTCAAGGTAAAACCAACGCATGCTCAAGAAGTAGCAAGAAGGATTTCTGGCGCCGTTGCCGGGGAGATCTACATCAAGCCTACCAAGTACCCATCACAAACTCATCTCTTGCATTTACATTAGTTGCCATTTGCCTCTCGTTTTCCTCTCCCCCACTTCACCAATTTGCCGTTTTATTCGCCTTTTTCTCGTCGGATCTCTTTTTGTTTGCTTGTGTTTCCATGTGCCTTCTATTTGCTTGCATCTTCGCTTGCTAAAAATCTATTGATATGGATCCTCATCCACTTGCTAATCTTTTCAAAAGGCCAAATTATGATGAACCAATTGCTAGTGAGTTGAGTGCACTTGATTATCTCTATGAAGTTTTGTTTGAAAATCATGAATCTGAAAATTATGATGAAGTGTTGAAAGAAGAAATTTATAAGTTGATTCATGATATCTCCTTGATTGAAAAGCATGATTGCAAGGATGTTACTATAAATTCTATTAATGTCAATTATGCTAATGATATGCAAAGTGCTACTTCTCGAGCATGCGTTGGTTTCCGTGAAGAGGAACGGGTGATGCAGCAAAGTAGATACGTATTTCCCTCAGTTGTTGAGAACCAAGGTATCAATCCAGTAGGAGATACAAGCAAGTCCCCAATAGATGTACCTACACAAAGAATCAAACACTTGCACCCAACGCTATAAAGGGGTTGTCAATCCCTTCACGGTTACTTGCAAGGGTGAGATCTGATAGAGATAGATAGAATAGATGGCTTGAACGGAAAGTAAAACAAAAGTAAAAATAATGTAGCAAGGTATTTTTGGTTTTATATCTGAAAGTATAATATGGAAAATAGACCCGGGGGCCATAGGTTTCATTAGAGGCTTCTCTCATGATGGCAAGTATTACGGTGGGTGAACAAATTACTGTCGAGCAATTGATAGAAAAGCGAATAATTATGAAGATATCCAAGGCAATGATTATGCATATAGGCATCATGTCCGTGTCAAGTAGACCGAAACGATTCTGCATCTACTACTATTACTCCACACATTGACCGACTCCTGCCTGCATCTAGAGTATTAAGTTCATGAAGAACAGAGTAACGCATTAGGTAAGATGACATGATGTAGAGGGATAAACTCAAGCAATATGATGAAAACCCCATCTTTTTATCCTTGATGGCAACAATACAATACGTGCCTCGCTACCCTACTATGTCACTGGGTGAGGACACCGCAAGATTGAACCCAAAACTAAGCACTTCTCCCATTGCAAGAATTACCAATCTAGTTGGCCAAACCAAACCAATAAATCGAAGAGACTTGAAAAGATATGAAATCATGCATATAAGAATTCAGAAAAGACTCAAATAATATTCATAGATAATCTGAATATAAACCCACAATTCATCGGATCTCGACAAACACACCGCAAAAGAGTATTACATCGGATAGATCTCCATGAAGATCATGAAGAACATGGTATTGAAGAGCAAAGAGAGAGAAGAAGCCATCTAGCTACTAGCTATGGACCCGAAAGTCTATGGTGAACTACTCACGCATCATCGGAGGGGCAATGGAGTTGATGTAGATACCCTCCGTGATCGAATCCCCCTCCGACAGATTACCGGAAAAGGCTCCAAGATTGGATCTCATGGGAACCGAGGCTCCTGGCGGTGGAAAAGTGTTTTCGTGGCTCTTTTTGGTATCCAGGGAATATTTGTGAATTTATAGGCCGAAGAATAGGGTTGGAGGAGTTGCCGTGGGGCCACAAGCCAGGGGGGCGCGCCCACCCCCCTAGGGCGCCCCCCTGTGGCTTGTCGCCACTCGGTGGCTCCCCTGCCTTGGTCTCCAAGTCCTCTGGGTTGCTTCTGGTCCAAGAAAAATTATTCCGAAGATTTTATTCCGTTTGGACTCCGTTTAATATTCCTTATCTGCAATACTCAAAAACAAGGAAAAAACAGAAACTGGCACAAGGCTCTAGATTAATAGGTTAGTCCCAAAAATAATATAAAATAGCATATTAATGCATATAAAACATCCAAAACAGATAATATAATAGCATGGAACAATCAAAAATTATAGATACGTTGGAGACGTATCAAGCATCCCCAAGCTTAATTCCTACTCGTCCTCGAGTAGGTAAATGATAAAAACAGAATTTTTGATGTGGAATGCTACCTAACATATTTATCCATGTAATATTCTTTATTGTGGCATGAATATTCAGATCCGTAAGATTCAAAACAATAGTCTAATATTGACATAAAAACAGTAATACTTCGAGCATACCAACAAGGCAATTGTGTCCTTTCGAAATAACATGGCCTTAGAAAGTTATCCCTACAAAATCATATGGTCTGGCTATGCTCCATCTTCCCCACACAAAGTATCTAAATCATGCACAACCCCGATGAACAATTCAAGCAATTGTTTCACACTTTTGGTGTTCTCAAACCTTTTCAACTCTCACGCAATACATGAGCGTGAGCCATGGATATAGCACTATAGGTGGAATAGAATATGGTGGAGGTTGCAAGGAAAAAGGAAGAAGATAGTCTCACATCAACTAGGCGTATCAACGGGCTATGGAGATGCCCATCGATAGATATCAATGTGAGTGAGTAGGGATTGCCATGCAACAAATGCAGTTAGAGCTATAAGTGTATGAAAGCTCAAAAAGAAAACTAAGTGGTCGTGCAAGATGAAATTCCACTAGTTATATGAAAGTGACAAAATAGGAGACTCTCTGTCATGAAGATCAAGGTGCTACTTTGAAGCACAAGTGTGGAAAAATATAGTAGCAATTGTCCCTTCTCTCTTTCTCTCATTTTTTTCTTTTCTTTTCTTTTTTTCCTTTTTTTTATTTTGGTGGGCATCTTTGGCCTCTTTTTTTTATTTGGGCTTCGCTGGCCTCTTTTATTTTTGTAAAGTCCGGATACTCATCCCAACTTGTGAGGGAGTCATGGCTTCCATCATCCTTTTCTCACACGGGACAATGCTCTAATAATGAAAATCATCACACTTTTATTTACCTACAACTCAAAAGGAAAATTACAACTCGATACCTATGACAAAATATGACTCTATATGCAATATGAGAGTGATGGTGCATGTCATGAAAAGCGGAAAGGTGGAAGTTGCATGGCAATATATCTCGGAATGGCTATGGAAATGCCATAATAGGTAGGTATGGTGGCTGTTTTGAGGAAAATATATGGTGGCTGTTTTGAGGTAGGTGGGTTTGATGTACCGGCGAAAGTTGCACGGTACTAGAGAGGCTATCAAAGGTGGAAGGGTGACAGTGCGTATAATCCATGGACTCAACATTAGTCATAAAGAACTCACATACTTATTGCAAAAGTCTATTAGTTATCAAAGAAAGCATTAGATGCATGCTCCTAGGGGAGAGGTTGGTAGGAGTTAACCATCGCGCGCTCCCGACCCTCACACAAAGGTCGACAATCATTAAACAAATCATGCTCCGACTTCGTTACATAACGGTTCACCATACGTGCATGCTACGGGAATCACAAACTTCAACACAAGTATCTCTTCCAATTCACAACTACTCACTAGCATGACTCTCATATTACCATCTCCATTATCTCAAAACTATATGCAAGGAATCAAACTTCTCATAGTATTCAATGCACTTAATATGAAAGTTTTTATTATATCCCTCTTGGATGCCCATTATATTGGGACTAAAATCATAACCTAAACAAATTACCATGCTGTTTTAAGAAAATCTCAAAATAATATAAGTGAGGTACGAGAGTTCAATAATTTCTATAAAATATAACACCACCGTGCTCTAAAAAGATATAAGTGAAGCACTAGAGCAACATTGCCTAGCTCAAAAGATATAAGTGAAGCACATAGAGTATTCTAATAAATTCACGATTCAGCGTGTCTCTCTCAAAAATATGTGTGCATCAAGGATGATTGTGGCAAACTAAAAAATCAAAGACTCATATCATACAAGACGCTCCAAGCAAAACACATATCATGTGGTGAATAAAAATCTTAGGCTCTTGCCACTCCTTATTCCATAGTCCATCAAATCTTTTCCCAAAACTTGAAAACTTCACAACACAAAACTCAACAGAAAACTCATGAGATCCGTTAGTATAAGCAAAATAAATCACCACTTTAGGTACTGTTGTGAACTCATTCTTTATTTATATTGGTGTAATATCTACTGTATTCTAACTTCTCCATGGTTCATACCCCCCGATACAACCCATAGATTCATCAAAATAAGCAAACAACACAAAGAAAACAGAATCTGTCTAAAACAGAACAGTCTGTAGCAATCTATAGACTTCGAATACTTCTGTAACTCCAAAACTTCTGAAAAATTAGGACAATAAGGGAAATTTGTATATAAATCTTGTGTAAAAATTTCAGATCAAAATCACGTACCAGTGAATTTACAAAATTCCTGGACTGAGAGCAAAAGTTTCTGTTTTTCAGCAAAATCAAATCAACAAACACCATAGACCATCCCAAAGGTCTTACTTGGCTCAAACACTAATTTAAACAAAAAAACACAATTATTACAGAAGTAACAATGTGCAAAACACACCAAAACAGAAGCAAAAAAATAGAAAGCAAAAATAAAATTGGGTTGCCTCCCAACAAGCGCTATTGTTTAACGCCCCTAGCTAGGCAAAACGCAATAGATCTAGGTATTGTCATCTTTGGTATGCAACTCCTTAATTGCACACTTATAAACCCTAGGAGATTCTTTGGTTTTATCAATTATCATACTCCTAGGAAAGAAATCAAGAAACTCACTTGTAGCAATTGGTTCCCGGACAATATTAATAAAGCTAGGGTGAACACTTATCATCTTAAGATCCTTCCCTCTACTAGAGGATTCACCCTTATTCTTGGGAACATAAATAAACTTGGTAGTCTTAGGAGGAGGAGATTTTGGGGTGGTTTGAACAGAAGCAAAAGCGGAACCCAAGTTGGTAATAATGTCCTCTAGCTTTCCAATTCTAGAGGAATCTTGATCCAATTTTTCATTAACTATGGGTTCTTTTTCCCTTAGGCTTTTTAGGGTAACTCCTACCTTAGATCCATATTGGGTGATATGATTATGGATCTTTTTATCCAAGTTTTCAATGAGCTCTATAGTAGCAACTTTATTTTCAATGATATCAAACCTTCGCATAACATGTTCCAAAGTTAAGATTGTTTCATTAACCATGAGAGGGGGTGAACCTACCAAATTTATCATAGCATTATAAGAATCAAAGGTATTGTTCCCCAAGAAATTTCCTCCCGTAATGGTATCCAAAACATATCTATTCCAAGGAGAAACACCCACATAAAAATTGCGAAGGAGAACGGTAGTAGATTGCTTACGAGTAGATCTATTTTGAGCATTGCAAATCCTATACCAAGCATCTTTTAAATTCTCTCCCTCTCTTTGCTTAAAATTAAGAACTTCATTCTCGGGAGTAATAGCGATAGTGGCAAGGCTAGCCATGATTTTAAGCGATCTAATTCTCAAGCAAACGGAAAGCTAACGAAAAGACGAATGGAAGAAGGGCGAATAAAAAGGAAAATCTTTTTGAAAAATCGTTTTAGAAGTGGGGAAGAGGAAAACGAGAGGCAAATGGCAAATAATGTAAATGCAAGAGATGAGTTTGTGATGGGTACTTGGATGGCTTGATGTAGATCTCTCCGGCAACCACGTCAGAAATTCACAAGTTGACGGGAAAGTTCTTGTCTTGACTTGCTATGTATCTCCCCGGCAACGGCGCCAGAAATCCTTCTTGCTACTTCTCGAGCATGCGTTGGTTTCCGTGAAGAGGAACGGGTGATGCAGCAAAGTAGTTAAGTATTTCCCTCAGTTGTTGAGAACCAAGGTATCAATCCAGTAGGAGATACAAGCAAGTCCCCAATAGATGTACGTACACAAAGAATCAAACACTTGCACCCAACGCTATAAAGGGGTTGTCAATCCCTTCACGGTTAATTGCAAGGATGAGATCTGATAGAGATAGATAGAATAGATTGCTTGAACGGAAAGTAAAACAAAAGTAAAAATAATGCAGCAAGGTATTTTTGGTATTTTTGGTTTTAGATCTGAAAGTATAAAATGGAAAATAGACCCGGGAGCCATAGGTTTCACTAGAGGCTTCTCTCATGATGGCAAGTATTACGGTGGGTGAACAAATTACTGTCGAGCAATTGATAGAAAAGCGAATAATTATGAAGATATCCAAGGAAATGATTATGCATATAGGCATCATGTCCGTGTCAAGTAGACCGAAACGATTCTGCATCAACTACTATTACTCCACACATCGACCGACTCCTGCCTGCATCTAGAGTATTAAGTTCATGAAGAACAGAGTAACGCATTAGGTAAGATGACATGATGTAGAGGGATAAACTCAAGCAATATGATGAAAACCCCATCTTTTTATCCTCGATGGAAACAATACAATACGTGCCTCGCTACCCCTACTATGTCACTGGGTGAGGACACCGCAAGATTGAACCCAAAACTAAGCACTTATCCCATTGCAAGAATTACCAATCTAGTTGGCCAAACCAAACCAATAACTCGAAGAGACTTGCAAAGACATGAAATCATGCATATAAGAATTCAGAAAAGACTCAAATAATATTCATAGATAATCTGAACATAAACCCACAATTCATCGGATCTCGACAAACACACCGCAAAAGAGTATTACATCGGATAGATCTCCATGAAGATCATGAAGAACATGGTATTGAAGAGCAAAGAGAGAGAAGAAGCCATCTAGCTACTAGATATGGACCCGAAGGTTTGTGGTGAAATACTCACGCATCATCGGAGGGGCGATGGAGTTGATGTAGATGCCCTCCGTGATCGAATCCCCCTCCGGCAGATTACCGGAAAAGGCTCCAAGATTGGATCTCACGGGAACCGAGGCTCCTGGCGGCGGAAAAGTGTTTTTGTGGCTCTTTTTGGTATCCAGGGAATATTTGTGAATTTATAGGCCAAAGAATAGGGTTGGAGGAGTTGCCATGGGGCCACAAGCCAGGGGGGCACGCCCACCCCCCTAGGGCGCGCCCCTGTGGCTTGTCGCCACATGGTGGCTCCCCTGCCTTGGTCTCCAAGTCCTCTGGGTTGTTTCCGGTCCAAGAAAAATTATTTCGAAGATTTTATTCCGTTTGGACTCTGTTTAATATTCCTTATCTGCAATACTCAAAAAGAAGGAAAAAACAGAAACTGGCACTAGACTCTAGATTAATCGGTTAGTCCGAAAAATAATATAAAATAGCATATTAATGCATATAAAACATCCAAAACAGATAATATAATAGCATGGAACAATAAAAAATTATAGATACGTTGGAGACGTATCACAAAGCCACAAGCTTTGGGATGCTATGTTTGATGAAGATGATATTTTTTGTCCCGCAAGTTTTGATGAGCAAATTCATTATGATGATTGCATGCTCGTGTATCATGAAAAGAATGATTTATGTGATAGTTATATTGTTGAATTCCTTCATGATGCTACAGAAATTTATTATGAGGGAGTAACATATGCTTGTAGGAATTGCAATAACATCAAGTTTCCTCTCTATGTGTTCAAAGTTTTGAAGTTATGCTTGTTTTGCCTTCCTATGCTAGTTGATTCTTGTTCCCATAAATTGTTTGTTCACAAAATCCCTATGCATAGGAAGTGGGTTAGACTAAAATGTGTTTGTCATGAGATTCATGATGCTTTCTTGCATATTTCAATTACTACTTTTTATGTGAGCATCATTGAAATCATTATGCCTAGCTAGGGGCGTTAAACAATAGCGCTTGTTGGGAGGCAACCCAATTTTATTTTTATGCTTTTGTTTTTGCTTCTGTTTTTGAGTATTTTGCACATTATTACCTCTGTAGTAATTGTGTTTTCTTGTTTAAATTAGTGTTTGAGCCAAGTAAGACCTTTGGGATGGTCTACGGTGTTTGTGATTTGATTTTGCTGAAAACAGAAACTTTTGCTCTCAGTCCAGGAATTTTGTAAATTCACTGGAACATGCTTTTGATCTGAAATTTTTACACAAGATTTATTTACAAATTGCCCTGATTTTCCTAATTTTCAGAATTTTTGGAGTTACAGAAGTATTCGAAGTCTATAGATTGCTACAGACTTTTCTGTTTTAGACAGATTCTGTTTTCTTTGTGTTGTTTGCTTATTTTGATGTATCTATGGGTTGTATCGGGGGGTATGAACCATGGAGAAGTTGGAATACAGTAGATATTACACCAAAATAAATAAATAATGAGTTCAAAACAGTACCTAAAAGTGGTGATTTATTTTTCTTATACTAACGGATCTCATGAGTTTTCAGTTGAGTTTTGTGTTGTGAAGTTTTCAAGTTTTGGGTAAAGATTTGATGGACTATGGAATAAGGAGTGGCAAGAGCCTAATCTTGGGGATGCCCAAGGCACCCCAAGCCATATTAAAGGATACCAAAAATCCTAAGCTTGGGGATGCCCCGGAAGGCATCCCCTCTTTCGTCTTCAATCCATCGGTAAATTTACTTGAGGCTATATTTTTATTCACCACATGATATGTGTTTTGCTTGGAGCGTCTTGTATGGTTTGAGTCTTCGCTTTTTAGTTTGCCACAATCATCCTTGCTGCACACATCTTTTGAGGGGGACACGCATTTAATCGTGAATTTATTAGAATACTCTATGTGCTTCACATATATCTTTTGAGCTAGGCAATGTTGCTCTAGTGCTTCACTTATATATTTTTAGAGCACGGTGGTGTTTTATTTTGTTGAAATTATTGAACTCTCGTACCTCACTTATATTATTTTGAGAGTCTTTAAACAGCTTGGTAATTGGTTTAGGTTATGAATTTATTCCTAATATAATGGGCATCCAAGAGGGATATAATAAAAACTTTCATATAAAGTGCATTGAATACTATGAGAAGTTTGATTCCTTGCATATAGTTTTGAGATATGAAGATGGTAATATGAGAGTCATGCTAGTGAGTAATTGTGAATTGTAAGAAATACTTGTGTTAAAGTTTGTGATTCCCGTAGCATGCACGTTTGGTGAACCGTTATGTAACGAAGTCGGAGAATGATTTGTTTAATGATTGTCAACCTTTGTGTGAGGGTCGGGAGCGCGCGATGGTTAACTCCTACCAACCTCTCCCCTAGGAGCATGTGTCTAATACTTTGCTTCGATAACTAATAGACTTTTGCAACAAGTATGTGAGTTCTTTATGACTAATGTTGAGTCCATGGATTATATGCACTCTCACCCTTCCACCTTTGCTAGCCTCTCTAGTACCGCGCAACTTTCGCCGGTGCATTAAACCCACCTTCCTCAAAACAGCCACCATATACTTTCCTCAAAACAGCCACCATACCTACCTATTATGGCATTTCCATAGCCATTCCGAGATATATTGCCATGCAACTTCCACCGTTCCGTTTTTCATGACACGCACCATCACTTTCATATTGCATATAGAGTCATATTTTGTTCTAGGTATCGAGTTGTAAGTAAATAAAAGTGTGATGATTTCCATTATTAGAGCATCTGTCCCGTGAGAGAAAAGGATGATGGAAGCTATGAATCCCTCACAAGTTGGGATGAGTCTCCGGACTTTACAAAAAATAAAAGAGGCCAGCGAAGCCCAAATAAAAAAAAGAGAGGCCAAAGATGCCCACCAAAAAAATGAGAGAAAGAGAGAAGGGACAATGCTATTATCTTTTTCCACACTTGTGCTTCAAAGTAGCACCATGATCTTCATGATAGAGAGTCTCCTATTTTGTCACTTTCATATAACTAGTGGAAATTTTTCATCATATGCACAACCACTTAGTTTTCTTTTTGAGCTTTCATACACTTATAGCTCTAGTGCATTCGTTGCATGGCAATCCCTACTCACTCACATTGATATCTATTGATGGGCCTCTCCATATCCCGTTGATACGCCTAGTTGATGTGAGACTATCTTCTCCTTTTTTTCCTCATAATCTCCACCATATTCTATTCCACCTATAGTGCTATATCCATGGCTCACGCTCATGTATTGCGTGAAAGTTGAAAAGGTTTGAGAACATAAAAGGTGTGAAACAATTGATTGACTTGTCATCGGGGTTGTGCATGATTTAGACACTTTGTGTGGAGAAGATGGAGCATAGCCAGACCATATGATTTTGTAGGGATAACTTTCTAAGGCCATATTATTTCGAAAGGACACAATTACCTTGTTGGTATGCTTGAAGTATTTCTGTTTTTATGTCAATATTAGACTTTTGTTTTGAATCTTATGGATCTGAATATTCATGCCACAATAAAGAATATTACATGGATAAATATGTTAGGTAGCATTCCACATCAAAAATTCTGTTTTTATCATTTACCTACTCGAGGACGAGTAGGAATTAATCTTGGGGATGCTTGATACGTCTCCAACGTATCTATATTTTTTGATTGTTCCATGCTATTATATTATCTGTTTTGGATGTTTTATATGCATTAATATGCTATTTTATATTATTTTTGGGACAAACCTATTAATCTAGAGCCTAGTGCCAGTTTTTGTTTTTTCCTTGTTTTTGAGTATTGCGGATAAGGAATATTAAACGGAGTCCAAATGGAATAAAATCTTCGGAATGATTTTTCTTGGACCAGAAGAAACCCAGCAGACTTGGACATGAAGGCAGGAGACCTGCCGTGGCGTCACAAGCCACCAGGGCGCGCCCTAGGGGGGGGGCACGCCCCCTGGCTTGTGGCCCCACGGCAGCCCTCCTAACCCTATTCTTCGGCCTATAAATTCCCAAATATTCCCTGGATACCAGAAAGAGCCACAAAAATACTTTTCCACCGTCGGAAGCCTCTGTTCCCGTGAGATCCAATCTTGGAGCCTTTTCCGGTAATCTGCCGGAGGGGGATTCGATCACGGAGGTCATCTACATCAACTCCATTGCCCCTCCGATGATGCGACCTTCGGGTCCATAGCTAGTAGCTAGATGGCTTCTTCTCTCTCTTTGTTCTTCAATACCATGTTCTTCATGATCTTCATGGAGATCTATCCGATGTAATACTCTTTTGCGGTGTGTTTGTCGAGATCCGATGAATTGTGGGTTTATGATCAGCTTATCTATGAATATTATTTGAATCTTCTCTGAATTCTTATATGCATGATTTCATATCTTTGCAAGTCTCTTCGAGTTATTGGTTTGGTTTGGCCAACTAGATTGGTAATTCTTGCAATGGGAGAAGTGCTTAGTTTTGGGTTCAATCTTGCGGTGTCCTCACCTAGTGACAAAGTAGGGGTAGCGAGGCACGTATTTGTATTGTTGCCATCGAGGATAAAAAGATGGGGTTTTCATCATATTGCTTGAGTTTATCCCTCTACATCATGTCATCTTACCTAATGCGTTACTCTGTTCTTCATGAACTTAATACTCTAGATGCAGGCAGGAGTCGGTCGATGTGTGGAGTAATAGTAGTAGATGCAGAATCGTTTCGGTCTACTTGACACGGACGTGATGCCTATATGCATAAGCATTGCCTTGGATATATTCATAATTATTCGCTTTTCTATCAATTGCTCGACAGTAATTTGTTCACCCACCGTATTATTTTCCTTCATGAGAGAAGCCTCTAGTGAAACCTATGGCCCCCGGGTCTATTTTCCACATTATATTTTCAGATCTATAAACCAGAAACCCCAAAAATACCTCGCTGCAATTTTTTTTACTTTTGTTTTACTTTTCGTTTTAGCAATCCTATCTATCTATCTCTATCCGATCTCATCCTTGCAAATAACCGTGAAGGGATTGACAACCCCTTTATAGCGTTGGGTGCAAGTGTTTGATTATTTGTATAGGTACATCTATTGGGGGCTTGCTTGTATCTCCTACTGGATTGATACCTTGGTTCTCAACAACTAAGGGAAATACTTATCTACTTTGCTGCATCACCCTTTCCTCTTCAAGGGAAAACCAACGCATGCTCAAGAAGTAGCACTGCTGTTCCAACTACTACCAAACTACTGCTACTACTGTTACCGCTACTGTTACTGTTGCTACTGCTACCAAACTATCATATTACTGTGCTACTGATCACTTTGCTGCAGATATTTAATCTCCAGGTGTGGTTGAATTGACAACTCAACTGCTAATACTCTCAAGTATTCTTTGGCTCCCCTTGTGTCGAATCTATAAATTTGGGTTGAATACTCTACCCTCGAAAACTGTTGCGATCCCCTATACTTGTGGGTTATCAAGACCTTTTCCTGGCGTCGTTG
Organism: Elymus sibiricus; assembly: GCA_039707655.1. Classification (NCBI taxonomy): domain Eukaryota; kingdom Viridiplantae; phylum Streptophyta; class Magnoliopsida; order Poales; family Poaceae; genus Elymus; species Elymus sibiricus. Next base: position 395,254,694 of record CM077675.1, on the reverse strand, counting down.
CCGGGGAACTTAGCAATATTTGTTGAGTCACTTGGGATTTATATCAATTGATCACTATGAAGAATCTGAAGGATCCAAAGACTAAGACTTTTCCCTCTAAGACGAGGAGAGGCAAGGAACCGCCATCTTGCTCTGCACTTGATGCACCTTCTATTATGAGTAAGCTTGCAACACCACCACATGCTAGTAATCCTGATATGTCGCAAGTTATTGATGATGCTACCTCTGCTATGAATTATGCTTATGATGATGCTAGTACCATGCTTGATGATAATGTGCCACTAGGAGAATTTCTTGATGAACAAATTGCTAGAGCTAAAGAGAATGAAACCACTGAAACTGATGAGATTGCTGAAACTGATGAAGCTTATGAAACTGATGATGACTATGAAAGTCCTATTAGTCCTAGCTCTCCTAAGTTTGAAATGCCTAATATACCTGAAGGTTATGTTATGGACAAAGAGATAACTAGAGAAATTCTTTCTTGCAAAGATAGAAACGATCTTAAGAATTTGCTACGCAAGTATAAGGAAAAGACTCTGAATGCTAGAATGAAATGTGATCCTAAGTTTGCTACTTCACCTATCTTTGTTACCGATGAGGATTATGAGTTCTCTGTCGACCCAGCGTTAATAACTTTGGTTGAATCTGATCCTTTCCAAGGCTATGAATCTGAAAATGTAGTGGCACACCTTACTAAGCTAAATGATATAGCCACCCTCTTTGCTCATGATGAGAAGATTTGCTACTATTACATCCTTAAGTTATTTCCGTTCTCATTAAAGGGTGAAGCTAAGACGTGGTACAATAGTCTTGCTCCTAGTTGTGTGCGTAGTCCCCAGGATATGATCTACTACTTCTCTGAAAAATATTTTCCTGCTCATAAGAAACAAGCTGCCTTACAGGAAATATTTAACTTTTTGCAAATTGAAGAAGAGAGTCTCCCACAATCTTGGGGGAGGCTTATCCAATTGCTTAATGCTTTGCCTGATCATCCTCTCAAGAAAAATGAAATACTTGATATCTTTTATAATGGACTAACCGATGCTTCTATGGACTTCCTAGATAGTTGTGTTGGTTGTGTTTTCAGGGAACGAACTGTTGAACAAGCTGAGGAATTATTGAATAACATATTGAAGAATTATGATGATTTGACTCTTCCTGAGCCACCTCCTAAACCCACTCCAAAGAAGAGGGGTATCTTATTTCTCAGCCCTGAAGATATGCAAGAGGCAAAGAAATCTATGAAGGAAAAAGGTATTAAAGGTGAGGATGTTAAGAATTTGCCACCTATTGAAGAAATACATGGCCTTGACACACCACCACCTCCACAGGTGGTAGAGGTAAATTCTTTATTAAAGTTTAATGAAGGTGGCATCCCTCACAATAAACCTCCTAGTCAATGCTTATATGAGTTTGACAACTATATTATAAAGGAAGATCATTTCAATGCTCATGTTCTGAAACAATTGAAATACAATTCCGATATGATTGCTTGCTTGAGTGACTTGCTATTTAGAATTAGTAATGATGTTAGAGGTGTAGGAAAGCATGCCTCTATGGTTCAAACTCAGTTAGAACAAGTTGCTAAGTCTCAAAAAGAGTTGCTTGATGAAATGAATAATAATATGCATGATTTTGCTGCTAGAGTAGTAACCAGAGGAGGTAGAATGACCCAAGAACCACTTTATCCTGAGGGTCATCCTAAAAGAATTGAACAAGAATCTCAGAGAATTAATACTGATGCACCTAGTCCTCCTAAGAAGAAAAAGAAAAAGAAAAATGATAGGACTTTGCATACCTCTAGTGAACCTGAGACACAAAAACCTCCTGATAATAATGATGTCTCTATTTCTGATGCTAAAACTCAATCTGGTAGTGAACGCTCACCTAGTGATAATGAAAATAATAATGATGATGTTCATGATGATGCTCAACCTAGTAATGATGTAGAACTAGATAATGATGTTGAAATAGAGCCTGCTCCTGATCTTGATAACCCACAGCCTAAAAATAAACGGTATGATAAAAGAGACTTTGTGGCTAGGAAACATGGTAAAGAAAGAGAGCCATTGGTTCAAAAACCACAACCCTTTCCACCTATGCCATCTAAGAAAAAGTATGATGAAGAATTTAAACGCTTTTCTGAAATGATTAGGCCAGTCTTTTTGCGTACCCGCTTAACCGGTATCCTAAAAATGGCCCCTTATGCAAAGTATATGAAAGACATCATCACAAATAAAATAAAGATACCTGAAGCTGAAATCTCCACCATGCTTGCTAATTATTCTTTTAAGGATGGAGTACCTAAAAAACTTGGAGATCCTGGAATACCAACTATACCTTGCTCCATTAAGAGAAACTATGTCAAAATTGCTTTGTGTGATTTGGGAGCCGGTGTTAGTGTTATGCCTTTCTCCTTATATAAGAGACTTGATTTGAATAAACTCACACCAGCTGAGATATCATTGCAAATGGCTGACAAATCAACGGCCATACCTATCGGTATTTGTGAGGACGTGCCCGTTGTTGTTGCAAATGTTACTATCTTAACGGACTTTGTTATTCTTGAGATGCCCGAGGACGACAATATGTCGATTATCCTTGGTAGACCCTTTTTGAATACTGCAGGGGCTGTTATTGATTGCAACAAAAGCTAAGTCACTTTTCATATCAATGGTAATGAGCATACGGTGCACTTTCCGAAGAAACAGTTCCAAGTGAATGGTATAAATGTTATTGAAGAATCTGCGACCATCACTATTGGAAGTTTTAAATTACCTCTACCTACTGCTAAAAATAAATATGATATACCTATTGTCGGGGAAATGCACATTCCCATTGAGGTAACTTAGTGTTTTACGAAAGTTCTTCGGTTTCATGCTAATCAGAAGTGGTTGTTAATAAGACTTGATCAACCTTATTAATGGATCATTTTTTAGAGGTATGACGTTGATGAATCTAGTAAGCACAACTCTCTGCTCCCACCTTTTATTTTCTGTTTTAGCTAGTCAAATAAAATAAAATGCCATGATTATCCCGTTTTCTGTTTTCTCCATGCAATAATAAAAAAAATGACCCAAAAATAAAAATTCTCAGAATGCCCTGAAAATTTAACATGATTTTTTCTGAATATTTATGAATTTTTGGTGCAAATAATACCAGAGGGGGTGCACCTGGTGCCCACAAGACACCAGGGCGCGCCAGCACCCCCAGGCGTGCCCTGGTGGGTTGTGGCCCCCATGTGCCCCCCCTCACTTATCTCTTTAGCCCACCTCATCCCCTACCTCCAGAAAAAAATCACCACAGCCACCATTCTCGTGTTCTTGTTCTCAAACCCGCGGATTTTGATCTCTTTGCTAGAAGCTCCGTTTCAAATTGTTTGGAGGGATTGCTACTTGGTATGTGACTCCTCCAGTGCTCCAATTAGTTTTTGTTTTAGTGGGTTATTTTTAGAGTAACTAGCTACTCTTGGTGCTGCTGTAGATGAGCTTGCATGTTGAATTCTTAGAGTTCTAATTAGTTTGAATGCTCAATATGGCCTCTATGCATGCTTAGGAGTAGTTGCTAACAATCTTACAAAGTTTTGCTGACAATTTTTTTTGTGGACTAAATTTTTTCAGAATTTTTATAGGAATAAAATGCAAATTCTTAGGAAGTTCTCCTCAAGAAAAATGCCAAGGGAGTCATTGGGGAATCATCGGACAATGACCTTCACACCCCAAGAAAGGTGGAGGTGCGGCCGTGCGAATGGCCGCATGATGCCTTCATGGAGGAGGCCGGGTTCCATCAAGAGTTCGCTCAGTTTGTTGCAAACGCTGGGTTGACCAAGTTCCTCGCAGCTAAGTGTGATCAATACCACATCCTTATAAATTCCTTTGTGCAAAGCTTTTATTATCTAGGGAGAAACAACCCTCCTGAAGTGCAGTTTAATCTTTATGCTGAAACTTACAAAATGCCGCTAACTGACTTCTGCAACATATGCTTGATTCCTTCTGATGGGGACTTGAGAGAACCTAGGCCTTCTGAGTTCGAGGATTTTCTCCTCACGTTAACCGTGGGTGAGGTTAGATGCGTGTCATGCGCCACTGCTACCAGCTTGCAGTTTCCCTCAGTACATTATTTCGTTTTGGTCATCGCTAAGTGTTTAACCGCTAGGGAGAAGGTCGGCGCACTCAATGCCCCTGACCTTGCTATTTTATGTCGTGCACTTTATGATGATCACACCTTTAGTATGGGGGCTATTATTGCTCGTCGCTTACATCTTAATAAAACTAAGGGAAAGATACATGGTGGTATTTATGCTACTCGTCTAGCGAGACACTTTAGAGTCCAGTTTCGCCCACATGATTATCTCTTATCCCGAGTTTACCTTGATCACAAGTCACTGCAGGCTCACCAATTCCTAGATGTAACCGATTCTCCCCGCGACATTCATTACAACCTAGTATTCAGCAAGGAAACGCGTGATGTTATTCCATTGCCTGCACCTGCTTTGTTTGATTCTATTGCCAGGAACGGAAACAGAATTATGCCAGATGATATTACAGCCTACCGGAACAACCTTGCAGCTGCTGAGGAGGAGCCCCAGGGGTGGGATGCTCAGGTGCCGACTCCGCCTCACTATGACTTGGGACTGGATGGCTACTACGGATGGTGATTACCAAGCTTGGCCAAAAGCCTAAGCTTGGGGGAGTACGTATTTCCACCGACATTACATTCATGTTCACACATTTCATTCCAGTTGTCGATGTTCACACTTTTTCATTGTAATATCCATGCTAGATTTGTTTTCTCGCTTTCTTCTTCTGTGTTTGAAAAACTTTGTGAAAATCCAAAAATATTTCCTACTTCTTGTTAGTTTTTCTTTCTAGCTTAGTTTAATTGTAGCATCAAAAAGAAAACCTAAAAAGATTTCTCGCTTCTTCTTTTACTTGTTGGGAGCTTTCCCGTGTAAATAGTTTTTCTCGTTTTTGTTTTTTTCTTCTTTAATTTGCTTTCTTCAAGAAAAACCAAAAACTCCAAAAATATTTCAGTGGCTCTCATCTTTTTTTACTTGAGTCGTACCTAGAAGAAGACCACAATGAAATTGTTGAGTGGCTCTCATCTGCATTATTGTTTATCCAACAAAGCGCCCATATTACTTTGTCTTCTACTCTTGAATAAAATGTTTGCAGATTCCAGCTTAGTCCACGACACTCTTGCACTATTATTATCTTCTTATCGTTCGGTCGTGCAAGTGAAAGGCAATAATGACGACATTTGATGAATTGACTGTGGCAGAGAAAGGCGGGTATGAACTTGACTTGTTTTTGTTTTTGTAAATATGTTTAACCTACTATCCCTTGATTCAACTCATTATGATCAAACATGTTTGCAATGACCATTAGAGATTATAGTTTTTCATGCCATGCCTAAGTAGCTAGGAGTGGATAATGATTTATCTTGGGTATCAACATGCATTAAAATGGTTGTGATGCGGTATGATGATATGGTATCCTCCTCTGAATGTTTCAAGTGGCTTGACTTGGCACATGTTCACGCATGTAGTTGAATCAAAACCAACATAGCCTTCGTGATATTTATGTTCATGGTGTCCATATCCTACTCATGCTAGTATTCAATGTTGATTATATGTAATGCATGTTCATGACCGTTTTCGCTCTCTAGCTAGCCGCTTCTCATTCTAATTGATAGCCTTCGCATGTACTAAGCGGGAATACTGCTTGTGCATCAAAACCCTTAAACCAAGTTATGCCAGATGAGTCCACTGTATCTACCTATATGCGGTATTACCCTGCCGTTCCAAGTAAATTTGCATGTGCCACCTCTAAAAATTCAAATGAACATTTGTTTTGTGTGCTTGGACCGCTCATGGAGCGACAGGGGGCGGTCAGTATCTTCCACGCTAAGCGGGTTATTCTCATGATGAGTGTTTATTCACTTGTCCTTACACGAGAGGGGCGGTAATAGGGATTCCCAGTCCCGAAATCAAAAATAAAAAATAATTAAACAAAACTCCCCCAGGAATGTTGTTGGTTTGGACAGTACCCGTGGATGCGGCTAGCCGTGGAGTGTGATTGTTGGTGGAGGGGGAGTAAACCTTTACTTTTACCGCTTGGGAACCGCCACTAATTTGTTTAGCATGGTAGATATTGATAACTCCTGGTCATGACGTTGACAGGAAGGGTGTACCTCCCAAAATTATATCTATCTCTGTTTTAAACTTTGAGCTCTGGCACCGCTGCAAATCCATGCTTCCCTCTGCGAAGGTACTATCTATTTACTTTTATGTTGAGTCATCACCTTCTCAAATAAGCGCCAGACCTGAGAGCACTACTGTCATCCTCATGCCTTGTGTATAGTTGATGTTGGGTGCAAAATGACTGGATCTTTTCTACCATGAATTACAATGTTTAGTCGCTGCTTGAATTTTGGAGGTTCTCTGCATTTATGTTTTGCGGTCTCAGAAAGGGCTAGCGAGATACCACTATTGTCATATTGTATCATGATTGTTTTGACAAAGTGTTGGCGCTTGAGATATCTTATTATTGCTCGCTAGTTGCTTATGTTATTGTTATGAGTTAATATAATTTCTAAGAGTTATTGTTGACATGGTTAGTCATAATCTTTGCTGAAAACCTGGGTGCTACTTAAGCATATATATGTAAACAAGAACAAAAGAGTTCATAAAAGTTTTTCTTTATCACTTTCAGTTTGTCAACTGAATTGCTTGAGGACAAGCAAAGGTTTAACCATGGGGGAGTTGATACGTCTCCAACATATCTACTTTTCCTCACCCTTTTGCCCTTGTTTTGGACTCTAATTTGCATGATTTGAATGGAACTAACCTGGACTGACGCTGTTTTCAGCAGAACTACAATGGTGTTGTTTTTGTGCAGAAATAAAAGTTCTCGGAATGGAACGAAACTTTTTGGAGAATTATTTCAGAATATATGTGAATTATTGGAGCGAAAATCCACCGAAGAGGGGGGCCAGGGTGGCCAGCACCCACCAGGACGCGCCCTGGTGGGTTGTGCCCACCTCGTGGCCCCACTGACCCTAATTTCGCCACTATAAATTCCTATTTTCGGAGAAAAAAATCAGAGAAAGTTTCATCACGTTTTACGATACGGAGCCGCCGCCACCTCCTGTTCTTCATCGGGAGGCCAGATCTGGAGCCCGTTTGGGGCTCTGGAGAGGGGGATCTTCGGTCTTCGTCATCACCAACCTTTCTCCATCGCATGATGCTCCCCACGGGGAGTGAGTAATTTCTTCGTAGGCTTGCTGGTCGGTGATGAGTTGGATGAGATTCATCATGTAATCGAGTTAGTTTTGTTAGGGCTTGATCCCTAGCATCCATTATGTTCTGAGATTGATGTTGCTATGACTTTGCTATGCCTAATGCTTGTCACTAGGGCCCGAGTGCCATGATTTCAGATCTGAACCGTTTATGTTATCATCTCTATGTCCAAGTTCTTGATCCGATCTTGCCTAGTCATATGCACCTATTACGTGTTATGACCCGTCAACCCCATAGTGACAATATTTGGGATACTTCGCGGTGATAACCGTAGTTTGAGGAGTTCATGTATTCACCATGTGTTAATGCTTTGTTCCGGTTCTCTATTAAAAGGAGGCCTTAATATCCCTTAGTTTCCTTATGGACCACACTGCCACGGGAGGGTAGGACAAAAGATGTCATGCAAGTTCTTTTCCATAAGCACGTATGACTATTTACGGAATACATGCCTACATTACATTGATGAACTGAGCTAGTTCTGTATCGCCCTAGGTTATGACTGTTACATGACGAATATCATCCAACGAGTTACCGATCCTGTGCCTATGACCTTTTCACTTCTTGTTCTTGCTAAGTTACTACTGTTCCAACTGCTACAAAACTATTGCTACTACTGTTACCGCTACTGTTACTATTGCTACTGCTACCAAACTATCAAATTACTGTGCTACTGATCACTTTGCTGCAGATATTTAATCTCCATGTGTGGTTGAATTGACAACTCAACTACTAATACTCTCAAGTATTCTTCGGCTCCCCTTGTGTCGAATCTAGAAATTTGGGTTGAATACTCTACCCTCGAAAACTGTTGCGATCCCCTATACTTGTGGGTTATCGGCAGGTCTCCGAAGCCAATGCCAAGCTGGACGCCCGGGAGAAGGAGATTCAGGCCGCCGCTGACGCGAGGGCGGCCTCGGACCACACCGTGTTCTCCTCCGTCGAACACAGGGCCCGAGAGGCCCTGGGCTCCATTTGCAGGTTGAGTTTCGACGCCCCTCTCGTCCCTCAGGGCTCTAGCTATGCCGAGCTCTCCTTCGAGCTCATGAAGGCGCTCGAGGGCGCGGCCCATAAGGTGGATGCCAGCCTGGAAGAGGAAAGCCGCGGTCTCTCCTCCGTGGCGGCGACCCGTGTCTTCAGCCATCTCCTCGTTCGCAATCCCAACTTCAAGTTCGACGAGGTGACGGGCCCCGTTCCTGAAGAGTCTCGCAACGACATGGCGGTGGCTGTAGAGGGACACGTGAGGGCGTTGCTTGAAAAGTTCTTCTGTATTGACGGTGGCAAAGAGCCTAGCGGGGAGCCTCCTTTTACCACCCTACAATAAGTGGAGTCCGCCTCGAGGAGGCATAAGATGACAATTTAAGCTGTAGGGAACATTTCGGAGTGTGTAATAACTGTTTGTGATCTGCGACTTCCCTTCCTTGGCTGGGTTTTTCTCTTGCTTGTCTTTGTGCTTTGTGATGGCAGGGCCCAGCCCCGCGCATACCTCAACCGTCGTTGGAACACTAGGTCGTGATGCTTGAGCTGAACCAGGAGGTGAGGGGTTATAGGCGCTAGTGAAAGCTCCTAAGACACGATGCTCAAGAGCCCCCCTTTGACACGCAAACGACCAGCTCGAGAGTCCTCACGCTCTGCGTCGCCAGGGCCCAGTCCCGCGCATACCTCTGCCGTCGCCAGGACGCCAGGTCGCGATGCCTGAGCTGAACCGGGAGGTGAGGGGCTACGGGCGCTAGTGAAGGTTCCTGAGACGCGATGCTCAAGAACCCCCCCTTGACGCACAAGTGGCCCGCTCGAGAGTCCTTACGCTCTGCATCGCCAGGGCCCAGCCCCGCGCATACCTCAGCCGTCACCGGGACGCCAGGTCGCGATGCCTGAGCTGAACCAGGAGGTGAGGGGCTACGAGTGCTGGTGAAGGTTCTTGAGACGAGATACTCAAGAACCCCCCCTTGACGCGCAAGCAGCTCTCATGAAGAAGAACCCTGCGCATGGAAAACCGTGCTTGGAGCGCCACGCACTTGCTAGCTTACAGTTGGGTGTCGCGTGAGGAGATTAGACACCAAGGACCTCAGGAGGTGACGTGCACGGGAGAAGGCCCGCGAGACAGATCTTGATCGCTTGGATTTATCAGCACTGCAGGGACAAACCAAGCACATGCATTGTGTCCAGTGCCTGCTCGCGTGAGGTACAAGGGGAAACTGCAGAGTGTGGAGCTCAGTCGATCATCCACCAGCGCGGAGCATGGGGCTTCCACTGGGCGTGGGCGGGAGTCCTCCTGAGGCTGAGGGGTGGCCTTTCGGGAGGCTTCGGGGCATGTATAGCCCCAACCTCATTATTACGTGAGAGGGTCACGGGCGGCGATTTAAAAGAGGTGTCAGACACCCCAGGCACATGGCTCAGGAGCTCCTTCCTCAGTTCTTCAGGAGGGTTGGGCCTCACTTTTCATGCAGCTGCGTGCACATGAACCATGTGGCATGGGGGGCGACGCGCGTCGGGTGGCCGTCCCGAGGCCACCACACGAAGAGGTTCGACACCGAAGACCATGGAGGTGACGTGTACGGGAGCAACCCGTCAGACAGAGCTTAGTCACTTGGGTTTAGTGACGCTGCAGGAACGGACCCGAGCACAGACACCGTGTCGGGTTCCTTCATGAGATTAACTAGGGAAAAGCACCTGATGCATTGCGCCCGAGGTGACAAAACACCCAACTGGCAGTCATATATATCAAGCCGCGCCTTTACTCGCCTATTCTCGGCTATCCCCTGAGGGGCGAGACACCAAGGAACAAAGGAGGTGACGTGCACGGGAGCGGGTCCGCGAGACAGAGCTCAATCGCTTGGATTTATCAACGCTATAGGGACGCACCCGAGCATAGACGCCGTGTCTAACGCCAACCAGAGGATATTCGAAAGAAGGGTTGTGGGAGCGCGGTGACTTAAAGAGGTGGCGAGGCACCGAACGCTAGGCTTAAGCCAATAACATAAACTCCGAAAGGGATAACAAGGTTCGCTACACATCCAAAAAGTGTGAATGCTGTAGGAACGGCCCACGCTAGCCTGAGGGATTGTGGCCCAAAGGGTGCCCTCAATTTGAACAGAACAGAAAATCACCTGGCGAATGTGCTGCTGCGGAAGCGTCTGGTCGTTCCGCAGGTCGTGCCGCGGAGGTCAGCCTCTCAGGGGCTGGCCGGTTCCTGAGGTCCAGGAGGCTCGCGGGGCCTCGGTGACACGTGAGGCGCCATCGCGAACTGCGTCATCCTTTGGAAGGCGACTCCGGTGTTCGCCAAGCTGAAGGGCATGCAAACGCGGTGGGCGGTGACGTGTGGTCGGAAGAGGCCTTGGGATCCGGCCTGGTTAAGGCCCGCGATGTCGACACACATGCGCTCCCCACCGCCCCTCTTGGGGACAACCAGGTGGCCGGAGTGCTCCGGGCGACGCTCCTCTTGCATTCTGCTGATTCCCTGGTCGATGAACTCCTACGACATCGGCGACGGGCACCACATTCCTTCCCTGCGAGGACGCACGACGAGGCACGCCTGCAAGTAGTGTCCGAGCGCCTCCCTCATCATACCGGCCAAGTCACACGCTTCCCATGTGGAAGCCCCCGAGCCTAGGTTGAGGGAGACGCCGGGCGCGCCTTCCTATGCCAGGAGGCAGTCGGTGTCGGCGACGGGCACGGGACCCGCGTCGGCAGGGACTGCATTCTTGGTCTTGGCGAGGCTTGGGATGGGAAACAACTGCTTCTTCCTTGGAGGCGCGGCCTCGCGAGGCTCGGCATCCCCGGTGTCGCCGGGATGCTCCGCCGTGGCAAGCTTGTAGGCACGCTCGAGGGAGCAGACCGCGTTCTTTTCGTCGCAGGCGATGGTGATTACGTCGCTGCATCCTGGCATCTTGAGGATGTTGTAGCCGTGGTGCGTTGTCGCCATAAACTTGGCCAGCACCGGGTATCCCAAGATGGCGTTGTACGGGAGGCCGATGTGCGCCACGTCGAAATCGATGAGCTCGGTGTGGTAGTTGTTGCGCGTGCCGAATGTGACGGGGAGGCGGATCTGCCCCAGTGGAGTGGTGGAGCCGTTGGTCACTCTGGAGAACGGCCTAGTCGGCATCAGCTGATCGTAGGGCACCTGGAGCGTGTTGAAGGTCTCCACAGAGAGCACGTTGAGGCTCGCGCCTCCGTCAATGAGGGTCTTGGTGACGGCGACATTGTTGATGGTGGGGGTGCACATCATCGGGAGTGCACCCGCGGTGGCCGTGGACTTGAGGCTGTCTCCAGCGTCGAAGGAGATGGCATACCGGGACCACTTGAGGGGCTTCGCAGCTTCCAGCCTCGGGAGGACGGCGTTCACCTCACGAGAGAATTGCTTGAACCGGCGGTTCGACAAAGGGGTGTGGGCCCCACCATGGATGCAAGCCACCATGCAAGGCTCCTGATAGCCCCCAGCATCCTCATCACGCTGGCTATCGTTGTTCCTCCTTGGTGGCGGCGGCAGCGGGGGAAGCGCGGCGTTGTCCCGAGGACGCCCCTCACGAGGCTGACCGAGTCGGCCGTTGTCACGAGGCTGCTCCTGCCAGCCCTTGCGGGGGTTGCCGCTGCGACCATCCCACCGGCCGCCACCACGGCCGCCACCGCCTCCGCGGCCAGCGCCACGGTCGCTCCGCTCCGGGCGCCGGCCAACGCGCTCTTCTCGGAGGATCCTGAGCTCTTGGCAGTCTTCAGTGCTATGGGTGTGAAGGTCATGGTAGATGCAGAACGAACGGCGGTCTTTCTCGGGTGCGCTATGGTTGCGGCCGCACTTCTGCTCGGGCTCGGCCGCGAGCACGGTAGGGCCCTTGCGCTTGACATCCTTGGTCTTGGCCTTGGCATCATCTTGTGCGGCATCTGGGTCGTCGTGGGCCAATAGGCGGCCTTCCTCAGCCTTGGCGCATTTGTTGGCGATGTTGAACATCTCCAAGGCCGAGCTAAGGTTATCGTTGATGGCGAGCTTTTCGCACATCTTGAGGTCCTTGATGCCATTGGTGAACGCCATGATGACGACATCATCAGTGGCGCACGGGATCTTGTTGCGCACCTGGCTGAACCGCTGGATGTACTTGCGCAGGGTTTCTCCAGGACGCTGCTTCACGCGCCGCGGGTTGTTGATGGAGAGTGGACGGTCATGCGTGCCCTTGAAGTTGGCGATGAACAGCTCGAAGAGTTCACTCCACGAAGAGACCGAATCTTCAGTCAGATTCAGGAGCCAGGATTACGCGCCATCCTTGAGGGCCATCGGGAGCCAGTTCACCATGACTTTGCCGTCACCGCCCGCTGCCTCAACGCTCAGCGCGTAGAGTTGGAGAAACTCCGTGGGGCCAAGGGTGTCGTCGTAGTGCGGGGGCAGCTCAGGCTTGAACTTGGCAGGCCAAACCACCCTGCGAAGCTCGCGGGTGAAGGCCCGGCAGCCCACAGTGCTCGAAGGGCCGCCGCGCGAGAGAGCGGACCGGTTCTGGCGCCCGGCCGCAGCCACATCCTCCGCGACAAGGTCCTGACATTGGCACTACTACTCAAGGACCGCGTGCGCGTCAGCCACCGAGCGGTTGACGATCTGACAGTTAGCCTCGTCCTGGTCCCGCGGGGGTGCTTCATGGCACTGGTCACGGGGGTGCGCGTCACGCCGGGGTTCGACCCGATCATCGTGTAAGGGAGGGGGCGGAGGCGCTCCATGAGCCACGTTGCCCGCGCAAGACGGCGTGTGATACGTCCATTTTGCATCATGATTTCTTACTATTATTAATTATGTTTTGTTGAATAATAATGCTTTAGGGGGTGATTCTAATGACTTTTCTCTCATAATATGCAAGGTTTACACAAAGAGGGAGAATACCGGCAGCTGGAATTCTGGACCTGAAAAAGCACATCAGAGATACCTATTCTGCACAACTCCAAAGAAGCTGAAATTTTACGAAGAATATTTTTGGAATATATGAAACATACTGGAGCAAAAATCTACCGAAGGGGCCACCCTGGTGGGCACAAGACACCAGGGCGCGCGAGCCCCCCCAGGCGCGCCCTTGTGGGTTGTGCCCTCCTCGGCCCACCTCTAGTGCCCATCTTCTGGTATATAGGGTATCTTGACCTAAAAAAATAAGGAGAGGACTTTTGGGATGGAGCGCCGCCGTATCGAGGCGGAACTTGGGCAGGAGCACTTTTGCCCTCCGGCGGAGCGATTCCTCCCGGGGAACTTCCCTCTCGAAGGGGGAAATCGAAGCCATCGTCATTACCAACACCCCTCTCATCTTTGGGAGGCCAATCTTCATCAACACCTTCAACAACACCATATCCTCTCAAACCCTAGTTCATCTCTTGTGTTCAATCTTTGTACCGGAACCTCGGATAGGTACCTGTGGGTGACTTGTAGTGTTGATTACATCTTATAGTTGATTACTATATGGTTTATTTGGTGGAAGATTATATGTTCAGATCCATTATGCTATTCAATACCCCTCTGATCTTGAGCATGAGTATTATTTGTGAGTAGTTACCTTTGTTCTTGAGGTCACGGGAGAAGTCATGTCGCAAGTAATCATGTGAATTTGATATGTGTTCGATATTTTGATGATATGTATGTTGTGATTCCCTTAGTGGTGTTATGTGAACTTCGACTACATGACACTTCACCATCCTTGGGCCTAAGGTAATGCATTGTGGAGTTGTTATTAGATGATGGGTTGCTAGACTGACAAAATCTTAAACCCTAGTTTATGCGCTGCTTCGTAAGGGGCTGATTTGGATCCAAACGTTTAATGCTATGGTTAGATTTTATCTTAATACTTTTCTCATAGTTGCGGATGCTTGCGAGGAGGTTAATCCTAAGTGAGAGGTTGCTCAAGTAAGAGCAATACCCAAGAACCGGTCCACCCACATATCAAATTATCTAAGTAGCGAACACGAATCAAACCAACATGATAAAAGTGACTAGATGAAATTCCCGTGTACCCTCAAGAACACTTTGCCTATTACTAGAAACTATTCTGGCCTGCCCTTTGCCACAAAAGGATTGGTCTACCTTGCTGCACTTTATTTACCGTTACCGTTACTTGCTTGTTACCAATTACCTTGCTATCAAACTATCTGTTACCTACAATTTCAGTGCTCTCAGAAATTAGCTTGCTGAAAACCGCTTGTCATTTCCTTCTGCTCCTCATTGGGTTCGACACTCTTACTTCTTGAAAGGACTACGATTGACCCCCTATACTTGTGGGTCATCAAGACTCTTTTCTGGCACCATTGCCGGGGAGTGAAGCGCTCTTGGTAAGTGGAAATCGGTAAGGAAAAACTTATACTACATGCTGAAATTTATTGTTACTTGTTACTATGGAAAACAATCCTTTGAGGGGTTTGTTCGGGGTATCTTCACCTCGATCGGAACCACAATTAGTTGCCCTTCAACCTACTGCACCTACTGAAAATGTTGGTTATGAAATTCCTTCAGGTATGGTAGAACAACTGCTTGCTAAACCTTATGCAGGAGATGGAACTGAACATCCTGATATGCACCTCGTATATGTGAACAAAATTTGTGGATTATTTAAGCTTGCAGGTCTACCCGGAGATGAAGGTAAGAAGAAGGTTTTCCCTTTATCTTTGAAGGGAAAAGCATTGACATGGTATAGGCTTTGTGATGATATTGGATCATGGAACTGGAATCGATTGCAATTGGAATTCCATCAAAAGTTTTATCCCATGCATCTAGTTCATCGTGATCGGAATTACATATATAATTTTTGGCCTCGTGAAGGAGAAAGCATCGCTCTAGCTTGGGGGAGGCTGAAGTCAATGTTATATTCATGCCCCAATCATGATATCCCGAGAGAAGTTATTATTCAGAATTTTTATGCACGGCTTTCTCATAATGATCAATCCATGCTCGATACTTCTTGTGCTGGTTCTTTTATGAAGAAGACTATTGAATTCAAGTGGGATCTCTTAGAAAGAATTAAACGCAACTCTGAAGATTGGGAACTCGACGAAGGTAATGAGTCAGTGCTAACGTTTCACAACATGAAGAAGAAAGATTATTAAAAGTTCTAAGGAAGTACCAGGCTGCTATTGGATATACTCTTGATGATCTTAAGGGCATTAGTCCCACTCTATGTCAGCACAAGATTAATATGGAACCTGATGCTAAACCCGTTGTTGATCACCAACGGCGATTGAATCCTAAGATGAAAGAAGTGGTAAGAACTGAAATATTAAAACTTCTGGAAGTAGGTATAATCTATCCCATAGCTGATATTAGATGGGTAAGTCCAGTTCATTGTGTCCCTATGAAGGGAGGTATTACCGTTGTTCCTAAAGATAAAAATGAACTTATTCCGCAAAGAATTGTCACTGGCTATAGAATGGTAATTGATTTTAGAAAATTAAATAAAGCTACTAGAAAGGATCATTACCCTCTGCCTTTTATTGATCAAATGCTAGAAAGATTGTCTAAGCACACACACTTTTGTTTTCTGGATGAATATTCTGGTTTCTGTCAAGTACCTGTGTCACAATCTTATCAGGAGAAAACCACCTTTACTTGTCCTTTTGGAACCTATGCTTATAGACGTATGCCTTTTGGTTTATGCAATGCACCTGCTACCTTTCAAAGATGTATGACTGCTATATTCTGATTTTTGTGAAAAGATTGTGGAGGTTTTCATGGATGATTTCTCCGTTTACGAAACTTCTTTTGAAGATTGCTTAGGCAACCTTGATCGAGTTTTGCAGAGATGTGAACAAACTAATCTCGTCTTGAATTGGGAGAAGTGCCACTTTATGGTGAATGAAGGTATTGTCTTGGGGCATAAAATATCCGAACGAGGTATCGAAGTGGATAAAGCTAAAGTTGATGCAATTGAGAAAATGTCATGTCCTAAAGATATAAAAGGTATTCGAAGTTTCCTTGGTCATGCTGGTTTCTATAGGAGGTTCATTAAAGACTTCTCTAAAATTTCTAGGCCTCTTACTAATCTTTTGCAAAAGGACATCCCTTTTGTTTTTTATGATGATTGTGTAGAAGCCTTTGAAACACTCAAGAAGGCCTTAACCTCTGCACCTATCGTTCAACCACCTGATTGGAACTTGCCTTTTGAAATTATGTGTGATGCTAGTGATTATGCTGTTGGTGCTGTTTTAGGACAATGGGTTGATAAGAAATTGAATGTTATCCATTATGCTAGCAAAACTCTAGACAGTGCCCAACGAAATTATGCTACTACTGAAAAAGAATTTTTAGCAGTTGTGTTTGCTTGTGATAAATTTAGACCCTACATTGTTGACTCCAAAGTTATTGTTCACACCCATCATGTTGCTATAAAATATCTTATGGAAAATAAAGATGTGAAACCTAGACTCATTAGGTGGGTTCTCTTGATTCAAGAATTTGACTTACATGTCGTTTATAAGAAGGGAGCTGAGAACCCCGTAGTTGATAACTTGTCTAGGTTGGAGAATATTCTTGATGACCCACTACCTATTGATGATAGCTTTCCTGATGAACAGTTAGCTGCAATAAATGTTTCTCAAAACACACCTTGGTATGCTGACTATGCTAACTATATTGCTGCTAAATATATACCACCTAGCATCACATTAATTTAAGACATTAATTTTGGGATGACCCACATCTTTATAAAGAAGGAGTGGATGGTATTTTTAGATGTTGTGTGCCTGAGCATGAACAGGAACAAATCCTACGGAAATGTCATTCCCAAGCTTATGGAGGACATCATGCGGGAGATAGAACTGCTCACAAGGTATTGCAATCTGGTTTTTATTGGCCTACTCTCTTCAAGGATGCCCGTAAGTTTGTCTTGTCTTGTGATGAATGTCAAAGAATTGGTAATATTGGTAAGCGTCAGGAAATGCCTATGAGTTATTCACTTGTTGTTAAGCCATTTGATGTTTGGGTTTTTGATTACATGGTACCTTTTCCTTCCTCTAATAGGTACACTCATATTTTGGTTGTTGTTGATTATGTCACTAAGTGGGTAGAAGCTATTCCAACTAGTAGTGCTGATCACCACACCTCCATTAAAATGCTTAAAGAGGTTATCTTCCCGAGGTTTGGAGTCCCTAGATACTTAATGACTGATGTTGGTTCACACTTTATTCATGGTGCTTTCCGTAAGATGCTTGCTAAATATGATGTTAATAATAGAATTGCATCACCCTATCATCCTCAATCTAGTGGTCAAGTTGAACTTAGCAATTGAGAAATAAAGTTGATATTACAAAAAAACTGTTAATAGGTCTCGAAAGAATTGGTCTAAGAAGCTAGATGATGCACTTTGGGCCTATAGAACAGCTTATAAAAATCCTATGGGTATGTCTCCATACAAAATGGTATATGGTAAAGCTTGCCATTTGCCTCTAGAGTTAGAACATAAAGCATATTGGGCAATTAAAGAACTTAATTATGATTTCAAACTTGCCGATGAGAAGAGGCTATTTGATATTAGCTCACTAGATGAATGGAGAACCCAAGCCTATGAAAATGCCAAACTATTCAAAGAAAAAGTAAAAAGATGGCATGACAAAAGAATCCAAAAGCGGGAATTGAAAATAGGAAACTATGTTCTTTTCTTCAACTCTCGTTTAAGATTTTTTGCAGGTAAGCTTCTCTCCAAATGGGAAGGACCTTATATTATCGAAGAGGTTTATCGTTCTGGAGCTATCAAGATTAATAATGCCGAAGGTACTAACCCGAAGGTGGTCTATGGACAAAGAATTAAGCACTATATCTTAGGTACGCCTATTAATGTTGAAAGAAATGTTATCCAAACCATGACATCGGAGGAACACATAAAGGAAACCTTCCGGAACACTCCAAAATTCTGAAAAATAGGAGGTACGTGATACGGTAAGTAAACGGACTCTGAAAAATCCGCAAAAATATTTTTTGTCAGTTTTGGAATATTAGAAAATTTTGGAAAATAAGAAATAAACCGAAAGGCAACCGAGGTGAGCACGATACACCAGGGCTCGCCAGCCCTGCCAGGCGCGCCCTGGTGGGTTGTGCCCACCTCGGACACCTTCCTGACTCCGTTTTCCTTCCATATACTTGTTTCCCAAGAATAAAAATTCTCTATATATACCCCCGACTGTTTTGACGACTGCATCGCAGAAAAATCCCCTATTCTTGTTTCGTGCTATTTTTCCTGGCAGATCTGAAAATATGTCGTCTCAAGATTCAGAGGGGGGGAGCTATGTTGCTGACTATATTGCAAACCCCAAGATCTGTGGAGAAGTGGAGCATTATGAATGGACCTCAGACGAGGAGGAAGACGCTGCCATGAAGGAAACAAAGGATGATAGCTCTGAGGAAGAGGATGACCCACTACCTCAGCCCGGAGACATGCATGTGGAATTCAAGAAGTCAAGCATCCCTAGAGGATACAAACCTGAGGTTCAATTTATTCCATCTCGTTTTCTGCAGGAGAGCAAGGTGGCATTATGCAAAAAGATATTAATGCTCGAGTTGGAGAATGATTATCTATGGGAGGAAAATTTTATGCTCAAATATAAGTTGAAGAAGAAGGCCACTTCATCACCACCACCAAAGGAGACTTGAGCACGCGGGTATGGGCACTCCCCTTGGCTTGAGCCAAGGTTGGGGGACGTGCCCCGGTATCGTATCACCATCACTTTTATTCACCTTTACCAATTCTAGTTCGATTTTTAGTTCCCTTTTGCTTTAGTTGAATAAAAGTTTAGCATGATCTATTTTCGTGTGTTAGTTTCGTGGTCTACCTATTTGTGTAATCGAGTGAGAGTTATATAATAAAGTTTAGTTTGAGTTTTTGCCTCTCTACTTTCTTGTTGCAATCAAAATAAAGGAAAGAGAAATAAATGAAAAGAATCATATGCTAATCTTATGGTGAGTAATGACATCACATAAGGAAAAGTATAAGTAGTAAAATTTCTTGGAGATTGACAAACATAGCATTGGTCAATGATGCAATTCATGAAGTAATTAATAAGCGAAGAGAAGATTCACATGCAAATACACTATCTTGGACATCTTTTATGATTGTGAGCCCCCATTAAATATTATATGTCAAAATGGTTGACGTTGGACAAGGAAGATAACGTAATGATTTATATTTGTTCATATCCACATAGAAGTTATATTATCATAGATCCTTCAACATGTGGTGCTTGCTCAATATCTTTGCTAGCCAAAAATTCCGCACTAAGTAGAGATACTACTTGCGCATCCAAAACCCCAAAACCCAAATTCATTCTTTGAGAGTCCACCATACCTACCTATGGATCGAGTAAGATCCTTCAAGTAAGTTGTCATCAGTGCAATAAGGCAATAAAAATTGCTTCTAAATGTGTTTTCATCAATTAGTGTAAGAGAAAATTGAGCGTTATACTAACTTATGATGGCAAAGTAATAAAAGTGATGGACTGCATAATAAAGGTTGCTATCATAGGGGGCAATATAACGTGATGTTCTTTTACATTAAGGGATTGGGCATACAAACCAAAAAGCGCATGACAACCTCTGATTCCCTCTGTGAAGGGACTATCTTTTACTTTTATGTATTTATTTTTATGCAAGAGTCAAAGTATTCTTCCCTATTCCTTTTTACTTTTCTCTTTTTGCAAGCATCATGTGGTGAGGAAAGATCTAGGCACATATATCCAGTTGGATGTGAGTGAGCATGAGTTATTATTGTTGGCATCACCCTTGAGGTGAGTACGTTGGGAGGTGAAACTATAAGCCCCTATCTTTCTATGTGTCCGGTTGAAACTTTTTGCTCATGGGTATGCTGTGAGTGTTAGCAATCATAGACGGCTAAATGATGGTTGAGTATGTGGACTGTCAAAAGGCTCTGACACGAGACTCTAACTGAAAATATGATGAATTGTAGTTGCAAAGTTGACTGAGAACATTGTATGTTGGTTTTCAATAAGGTTTATGCTTTATACTTCTATGTTGTGATGAATTGTTACTTGTTCATGCGAAGTTACATGATGAAAGTATATGAATGAATCTTATGTTAGAGTTTGTTGTTGTATGATAATAAGCATGATGCTACTATGTCCGTATTTTGTTTTTATCGACACCTCTCTCTCAAACCATGTGGACATGCTTTTCAATATCGGCTTTTCGCCCGAGGACAAGGGAGGTCTAAGCTTGGGGGAGTTGATACGTCCATTTTGCATCATGATTTCTTACTGTTATTTATTATATTTTGTTGAATAATAATGCTTTAGGGGGTGATTCTAATGCCTTTTCTCTCATAATATGCAAGGTTTACACAAATAGGGAGAATACCGGCAGCTGGAATTCTGGACTTGAAAAAGCACATCAGAGATACCTATTCTGCACAACTCCAAAGAAGCTG
Organism: Elymus sibiricus; assembly: GCA_039707655.1. Classification (NCBI taxonomy): domain Eukaryota; kingdom Viridiplantae; phylum Streptophyta; class Magnoliopsida; order Poales; family Poaceae; genus Elymus; species Elymus sibiricus. Next base: position 395,234,018 of record CM077675.1, on the reverse strand, counting down.
AAATTTTACGGATAATATTTTTGGAATATATGAAAAATACTAGAGCAAAAATCTACCGGAGGGGGCCACCCTGGTGGGCACAAGACACCAGGGCGCGCCAGGCCCCCCAGGTGCGCCCTGGTGGGTTGTGCCCTCCTCGGCCCACCTCCGGTGCCCATCTTTTGGTATATAGGGTCTCTTGACCTTAAAAAATAAGGAGAGGACTTTCGGGATGGAGCGCCGCCGTCTCGATGCGGAACTTGGGCAGGAGCACTTTTGCCCTCCGGCAGAGCAATTCCGCCGGGGGAACTTCCCCCCCGGACGGGGAAATCGAAGCCATCGTCATCACCAACACCCCTCTCATCTTTGGGAGGCCAATCTTCATCAACATATTCAACATCACCATCTCCTCTCAAACTCTAGTTCATCTCTTGTGTTCAATCTTTGTACCGGAACCTCAGATTGGTACCTGTGGGTGACTAGTAGTGTTGCTTACATCTTGTAGTTGATTACTATATGGTTTATTTGGTGGAAGATTATATGTTCAGATCCATTATGCTATTCAATACCTCTCTGATCTTGAGCATGAGTATTATTTGTGAGTAGTTACCTTTGTTCTTGAGGTCACGGGAGAAGTTGATGTCTACTACGCAACTTTATTCTTGTAGACTTTGTTGGGCCTCCAAGTGCAGAGTTTTGTAGGACAGTAGCAATTTTCCCTCAAGTGGATGACCTAAGGTTTATCAATCCGCCGGAGGTGTAGGATGAAGACGGTCTCTCTCAAACAACCCTGCAATCAAATACTAGAAATCTCTTGTGTCCCCAACACACCCAACACAATGGCAAATTGTATATGTGCACTAGTTCGGCGAAGAGATGGTGATACAAGTGCAATATGGATGATAGATATAGGTTTTTGTAATCTGAAAATATAAAAACAGCAAGTTAGCAAGTGACAAAAGTGAGCACAAACGGTATTGCAATGCTAGAAAACAAGGCGTAGGGTCCGTACTTTCGCTAGTGCAATCTCTCAACAATGCTAATATAATTGGTTCACATAACCATCCCTCAATGTGCAACGAAGAATCACTCCAAAGTTCTTATCTAGCGGAGAACATAAGAAGAAATTGTTTGTAGGGTATGAAACCACCTTAAGGTTATCCTTTCCGATCAATCTATTCAAGAGTTTGTACAAAGATAACATCAAGTTATCCTTTCCGTTCGATCTATCTAAGAGTTCGTACTAGAACAACACCATATGATACGCATCAACCAACTCTAATGTCACCTAGATACTTCAATGTCACCACAAGTATCCATGAGTTAATTATACGATACGCATCAAACAATTTCAGATTCATAATACTCAATCCAACACGAAGAACCTCAAAGAGTACCCCAAGATTTCTATCGGAGAAAGTAGGACAAGAACGTGTATCAACCCCTATGCATAGATTACCCCAATGTCACCGCGGGAATCCGCAAGTTGAGTACCAAAACATATAACAAGTGAATCAATAGAACACCCCATTGTCACCTCAGGTATCCACATTCAATACATATAGCAAGTGTTCTCGAATCCAATATTCAATCCAACATAACGATATCTCAAAGGGAAAGATTCAATTCATCACAACAAGATAGTAAGGGAAACACACCATATGATCCAACTATATTAACAAAGCCCGTGATACATCAAGATCATGACATCTCAAGAACACGAGAGAGAGAGATTGAACACATAGCTACAGGTACATACCCTCAGCCCCGAGGGTGGACTACTCCCTCCTCGTCATGGCCTCCGCCGGGATGATGGAGATGGCCACCGGAGATGGATTCCCCTCTCCGGCAGGGTACTGGAACGTCTACAGATTGGTTTTTCGTCGATACAAAGAGTTGCGGTGGCGGAGTGGAGAGTCTAGGGTTATTTCTGATGGTTTCTATATTTATAGGATTTTTGGGCGTCGGTTTCACGCGAAGGTGGGCCATGAGGTGGGCACGATACACCAGGGCGTGTCGGGGGGGCCTGGCGCGCCCTGGTGGGTTGTGCCCACCTCGTGGCTCGTCTGGCCCTCCCACGAAGCGTCTAGTGCCTCTTTTGTTCCAAAAAAATCATCAAAAAGTTTCGATCGATTCCGAGAACTTTCATTTTCTGCACAAAAACAACACCACGGTAGTTCTGCTGAAAGCTGCGTCAGTCCGGGTTAGTTCTAAATAAATCATATAAAGTGCATCAAAACCATATAAAATTATTGTAAACATAGGCGAATATGGCATGAATACTTCATAAATTATCGATACATTGGAGACGTATCAGCATCCACAAGCTTAATTCCTGCTCGTCCTTGAGTAGGTAAATGATAAAAGAACTAATTTATGAAGTGTGAATGCTAGCATAATATATAAATTTGATCATTGATAATTTCAATCAATTTTCTAGCATCCTAACCAGCAACTTTTTCTCATAAAAATCATCATGATAGAGCAGCAACCAATTCACATGTTATGGTTCAAACAATGAATTATCTTAAAACTTAACAACCTATGTTCTTAGTAACCAAACAATTGCAATTCAACTTATTCTCAACAAAGTCTAAGTAAGAGCTCCACATACTCAATCATCATATAGTCTTCTATGATTGCTAGTACTCAAAGCATATTTTTAGAACAAACAATATCCATCGAACACATAGAAAGATAGGGGCTTAATGTTTCGCCTCCCAACTCATTTATCATAGAAATAATTGTCAACAATAATAAGTCATGATCTAATATATTTGACTGGATATATATGTTTGGATCTTTCCCCACCACATGATGCTTGCCAACTAATAGACTAAGGTTGGAATAAGAAGTTGACTCAACATGAATAGTAAATAACATGAAAGTAAATAGATTGTCCCTTCGCAGAGGGAAGCAGGGATTTGCAAAGGTGCCAGAGCTCATTGTTTAAAATAGAGATGAATATAGCTTTGGGAGGTGCACCCTTCCTGTCAACGTTACGACCAAGCGTTATCAATATCTTCCATGTTAAACACATTAGCGGCGGTTCCCAAGCGGTAGAAGTAAAGGTTTACTCCCCTCCACCAACAAACACACTCCACGGCTAGCCGAATCCACGGGTACCGTCCATACCAACAACATTCCTGGGGGAGTTTTGTTTAATTATTTGCATTTTTTTTATTTCGGGACTGGGAATCCCTATTACCGCCCCTCTCGTGCAAGGGTGAGTGAATAAACACTCATCATGAGAATAACCCGCTTAACATGGAAGATACTGACCGCCCCCCGTCGCTCCATGAGCGGTCCAGGCGCACAAAACAGATGTTTATTTGAATGTTTAGAGGTGGCACATGCAAATTTACTTGGAATGGCATTGAAATACCATATATAGGTAGGTATGGTGGACTCTTATGGAAGAAACTTGGCTCAAGGATTTGAATGCACAAGTAGTATCTCTACTTAGTACGAAGTGTTGGCTAGCAAAAGGTTCTAAACAAGCACCACATGTTGGAGGATCCATAACAATATAGCTTCTATGCAAATATACACAACCATAAATCATTACGTTGTCTTCCTTGTCCAACTTCAACTAATTTGCTCAAGTTTGAAAATAATTAATGGGTATTCACAATCATAGAAGATGTCAAAGATAATATATTTGTATGTGAAAGTTCTCTTCCTTATACTAATCATTCACGAATTGCTTGTATGACCAATATTGTGATTGTCAAACTTCAATAGATTTTACTTTATAAACCAGATGTGAAGCTACTACTAAGCATAAAGCGAATTGATAATTTCAGATTTATTATATTTCATTCATTCACAATTTACTCTTAAGATATAAGTGAAGCATAAGAGTAAACATCAGACTACTCTCAAAAGATATAAGTGAAGATCAATGAGTAGTCAAACAATTAAATAGCTATGTGAGGACTCTCTCTCAATAAAGATTTTCAGATCTGAGTATTTTATTCAAACATCAAACTAAACAAAAATAGAACTCCAAGAATAGCACGCATCATGTGAACGAATAAAAGTTTAGGCTCAACATAGGCTAACCGATAGGTGACGAAGAGAGGTGGGATGCGTAGCATCCCCAAGTTTAGATACTTGAGACTTCTTGAAATATTTACTTGGGGTGCCTTGGGCATCCCCAAGCTTGAGCTTTTGTATCTCGTTCAATCCTCTCATATCATGGTTTCACCTATTCTCAAAAACTTCATCCACACAAAACTCGAAAAGAACTCGTGAGATAGGTTAGTACACATAAGAATAAATCAACACTTCATGTACTTCCAAGACAAGTTGCACAATAATTTTCAAACATCATCTACTGTTTACTACCATTTCCACAATTTATATCTACCAATATAGGCTATGGAAACTGCAGGATAAGTAGATAACAAAACAATGACAGCAATCTGTCCAAACAGAACAGTTTGTAGAAATTTATTAAACCAGTGCACTTATGTAACTCAAAAAATTATTAAAATTTAGGACAGGATAAACAATTTATATGAAAATACTGTGTAAAAAATTCAGAAACTTTCCACGTTCCAGTAAAATATGAAAATTCAAACACTACAGCAAAAGTTTCTGTTTTTACACAGCACACATCAAACATGCAATTCAAGCATCCTAAAGGCAATTCTTGGAACTTTTTATTGAAAAACAAGATTATAAATAACACCTAACAGAAAATAACAAAATAAAATGACACTCCAAGAAAAACTCATATTATGTGACGAATAAAAATATAGCTCTAAGTAAGATATACCGATAGTGTTGAAGACGAAAGAGGGGATGCCTTCCGGGGCATCCCCAAGCTTAGGCGCTTGAGTCTTTCATGGATATTACCTTGGGGGTGCCTTGGGCATCCCCAAGCTGAGGTTCTTGTCACTCCTTATTCTCCTCATATCGGTGTTTCACCCAAAACTTGAAAACTTCAATCACACAAAACTTAACGGAACTTCGTGAGAAGGGTTAGTGTAATAAAGATAAATCATTCACTTAGGTACTGTCAAGACAAGATTCATAATTGTTCCCACATAATACCTACTGTATTTTATCATTCCCATAATTTATACCACTAAATATAAGCTATGGAAACTGTCGTGGTTTTATCACGGCAGATGTCCTAGTCCAAGGACTTAGGGGTGAAGCCATCGCTACGGCGGTTAACTCAAAGGGGTTGATCGGGACGAAAGACACAGGTTTACCCAGGTTCGGCCCCTCTCGAAGGAGGTAATAGCCTACGTCCTGCTTTTAGTTGTATTGATTGCGTATCGATTACAAGGGAGCGGATTCGCTTGACCTAGCACTCGATCAAAGGTTTCGTATCCTAAGCCGCTCGGGGAACCCGCCTTTATATACACAGGTCGAGGCCCTGGGCTTACAAGAGTCCGGGCCGGGTTACATCTAGTAACCGACCTCATCTCTAAATCCCCTTGCCTTGTCTCGCAAGCCGTCGCCCGGCGGCTTACGCCTCCCGGTCACACGTTGCCTTCCGGCTCTGGGCCTCCGCCAGGCCCATCTGGCAAGTCACTTCCAGGCCTTGTCTTATTCTTCTTGCCCGTTTAAGGCCTCACTGCTAAGCTGCCAACTTCATGACCCGGCCCTACAAGGCCGGGTCTCATAGTGGGGTTATATCCCCAACATTAGGCCTCAGATTGATTTGAACCTGTTCATGTCAATCTTCAAGTCTTCTGGTTGGCGAGTCTTATGTTCCTCATAACGTCCGGACCTGAAATAAACCGTCATGACCTGCCATGTAAAAATGGATGACGTCATCTCTGATAAATCAAAAAGATCTTAATGAAATCACAACAGATCTCCGCATTAACTAGTCAATCCGAAAATCGAGGCGTTTTCTTGGTCAATCATCATTTTGTCTCCTCGATTCCCGCGCTAGACTGTTGTTGTTACATCCCCCTTATAAATAGGCACCGGGGGGGGGGCTCCCATCCTTTTTACTTTCCCCCGTTGTCGCCTGTCTTCTTCTTCCTCTAGACCTCCGCGCGACCGAAGCTCCGCCGCACTAACCAGACTACGCCGTCTTCTTCAGCCAGGCCGCTGCATCAACCTGACCGTGACCAGAACTCGCCAGCGCGCGCCCGCATCTTCTGCATCCTCCAGGTTCCATCTTCTTCCCTCTTTAGATCCTCATTAGTTTGTTGGGTTTCTTCGAGCCCGCTGCCGTTCGTCGGAGCACTTGCTATAGATCATAAAGGAAACACTCCTCTTCGGTTCTGAGACCATAGCGAAAACGCGCAACCGCTTAGTACCTATTCCGCACTCAGTGTTGATTGTTTCTTCACCGGAATCCTTATACGAACTTGCCTGTTCTTCGGTGTTGTTTTTAGGTTTAGGAAATATTTTCCTTTTATCTTCATCCATAGATCTTGTAGCTGCAACCGTAGTTGGTGGAACTTGTTTGTCCACACTTAGCAATATTTTCAACTTTTACTGTCAATTTGACCCGCCGTCGTGCTGTCGGTTCTCCCTGGCAAGATATAATCCGCTTCATACCTATAGTTGGCGGAGGCTTATAGATTAATAATAACCCGCCAAGTAGCATTGCCGTCTTATCCATAGCTGCTCTGGTCATGTAATGTTCTTAACCCGCCACATATCCATATCTTTCCACAACGTCTAAACCACCGTCATGGCTAAAGCCCCCGCCTCTTGCGATTGGGTAGGCTCCGGGGTCACCGAGGAAATACTCAATGATTTCGTGGTCATGGGAGTTTAGCCGGCTCAAGACGTCATCCATTGGCAGGTTCCAGGTGCTGAAATCACTCCCGAACCCAAGGATGGGGAAGTCATCGTCTTCACAGACCATCTTCTCCGCGGCTTCTCACCGCCCGGATCAAAGTTTTTTCGGGACACCCTACATTTCTACAAGCTGCATCCTCAAGACATTGGCCCCAACTCTGTTACCAATTTATGCCAGTTCCAAATTTTCTGTGAAGCATATCTGCAAGAAGAGCCATCCGTCGACCTCTTCAGAGATTTCTTCTATATCAACCGCCAGACAGAGATTGCTGACGGGCCAAGCCTTGAACTTGGTGGTGTTTCCATTCAGAGATGGAGAGATGTTTCCTTTCCCTCGGCGACTCTGCCTAGCCACCCCAAGGACTGGAATCATACTTTGGTTTTATTGCAATGACACTTCTCCGGCCGGAGAGAATCCACTGCCGGGTTATCGTCCCTACCGGCTCTGCACCACCACCGAGCTCCCAGATCGACTGTCTGCCGTAGAGCGCGCCCAATACGCTCCAACATTTTCAAAGATTAGAGCCTTATTGGCTAACGGGCTGACTGGCGTTGATCTAACCCGCTGCTGGGTTTCCTAGAGAATCTTACCATTAAGCCGGCGCAGCGGCTTAATGGGTGAATACACTAGTGAGGTTAATGACCCTCAGCGCTTCAACCAGACACCACTGCCAGATAAGGACCTCAACCTGATCGTCAAATCATTGTTGGGAGAACCTCAAGAAGTCTGCAACAAGACGGGGTTAAATCCCTTTTACGCTCTTAACCCGGCTCCTGAGGTGAACCTCTTTATCTCAATCTTCGCTCTTCTTCCTTTAAATACTGCATTTCATATGCCTCATTTAATCTTTCTGTAAACATATATAGGCCGACTCTCCCTTCTGGAAAAGGAGAATAACCACAACCTCTACCTCCAAGAAGAAGAAAAGCAAAACAACTAAGACCCGGGCTCCGTCTCCTAAAAAGAAACCGTCGGCTCAGGACCTGCTCGAGCTAGATGACTTAGAGGTAGAACTTGATTCCCTTGGCCTTCTTTTCATGCAACTTATTGACGCGGACTCCTCTCAGGGTGAAGTGGAGGCGAGTCAAGCCGATGCCGCAGAGGTAACTATCATCTCCTCTGACTCGGAATCTTTGCCAATAGAGAAAATCTGGCGGGTCATCCGGAAAGTAAAGTTTTCACATCCTCTTGCTCACTTGGACCCCGACTTTCTTTTGAAGAAGCAGTGACATGACGCTAGACGTCAGACCCGGAGCGGCGGCTCTGAAAACCTGGTGGACGGCTTACCTGACACTCCAGCTCCTCGGAAGCGCCGTAATGAGGTATTTCATAGCTTATGCTTTTCATTTCTTCTGTACATTGGTCTCATGCTATAACTTGCTCATATTTTCCAATGTTGACTTTCCAGGAAACACCTCCTTCCTCTGGCGACTCAACCGCCTCAAAATTGCCTCCCCTTGTTATCAACCTAGGGTAAGCTTCTTTTGCATCCCATCTTGCTTACTAATATTTTGCCCTTGCCTATGACTTATAATGAGAACTTTGTTCACAGAGCCCAAGCTAAGAAGAGGAAGTTAAGCGGGTCATCTTCCCGTCCGGGTGTCCCAGAGCCGGAGAACACGAAGCTTGGCACTCCTGAAACTCAAGTCGAGCCCTTTGAAGCTGATCAAGGCGCCCACGATGAGACTCCCCAGCCTATTGAGCCGGCAGATGTTGACATTGTGATTCCTGAAGCTAATCCAGAGGCTGATCCTAAGCCGCCCAACCCTCTGCCAACAGCTGAAGATGTGACTCCTCATGAAGAAGAGGTTACCATCACCGAAACAGCTTACACAGCTCCTGCCCCTCCCAACGAGCTGACCAAGCACATTAGTAAGGATGAGGCGCCTTCGCCTGAGAAGGAGAGGGTCAAGCTTGATCTGCCCAATCTGGAGAAGCTTACCATTGGTGAGCTGCACTCTGGCTATCTAAGCCGCCTCGCCGCAAGCCGGGACATGGAGGCCAACTTAGTTGGCATGATGAAGAGAAAATATGAGGTACTCAACCTTCCTTGCTCTCCGTATATCCTTACGTAGCCCCCAAGAGCCGGCTTATTTTCTTGAAGATAAGCCGGGTCTTTAGCAATATGTAGATTTCAATAGACCAGCATGTAGCCCCCAAGGGTCGGGTCATTATGCGAATAATGAGCCGGCACTTACTGTATGGTAAAGAAAATGCCAAGTGTAGCCCCCAAGGGTCGGGTCATTATGTAAATAATGAGCCGGAACTTTTTGTAGATCTGATCATATAAACTTGAGGAGCAATGTGTAGCCCCAAGGGTCGGGTTATCTTCGTGAAGATGATCCGGGTCTTGTTTGTATTGTAGACTTTGAAAGAACTGATACACATTAGCCCCCAAGTGTCAAGTATATTACCTGCAATCTGCTTGAGACTTGCTACAACCTTCTTCAGTGTCCCCAAGTGCTATTATAAACCGGACTGGCGGCTTAAAATTGATAAACTTGCTGTTGACAATTGTCTTGTGCAAGAGGCTTTAAATGTGGCCGAGTCTAATTTGACCGACCTTAAGAAAAATTTGGCCTTGCAACAAGATGCCTGAACTGAAGCTGACGCAAAGTGGCGGCTCTCCTCGACAGAACTGGAAAAGATCAAAGCAGATTTTGAGGCGTACAAACAATCTACTGAAGCTAACCAAGCTGCCTTGACCAAACGTACAGAAGACGCCGAGGGCCGACTTAAGCCCGTTACTGAAGAGCTGACCAGTCTCAAGCGCCATGTAGCTCGGATGACTGAGGTCGTCTTTGTTAAGTGCTTACGGACTATGTTATGGCATTCTTTTTTTAATGCGTCTTATAGAGACTCGTCCGGCGACTTACAAAATTGATCTCCTTGTAGGCCAACGAACTCGCCATCTTTCGGATGATAGCTTGCTGAAGCTGAAGGCTTTATATGCCTTCACTGAATAGCTGTACGCTGGAAGCCTTTTCACCATCCGGGCCTTCATGGGCGAGAAGGGCACGCCAAAGCTTATCAAAGATGTGCTGAAGTGCCTCTCCACCATCCCCAAGCAATTCGAAGAACTGAAGAAATCAGCCGCCCGGAAAGGCGCAGTAGCTTCTTTGAGCCGGGCGTTGGCTTACGCACCCGAGCTTAACCCAGAAGAGATGAGTGACGCCTTTCCACAGCTGAAGGATGACGGGTCAGAATTCACCCAAGAAGACTATGCCCGTTGCATCAAGGCATCGCGAGCATTGGCTAGCCGGCTGGCCGCTGAAGCTGATCTGACAGTATATCAGGCAGCTTACGATGACAACAATGTGCGAGTCCGGGCGCCCATGTTTGGGCCGAAAAACCTGACTCCCCAACGCCGTAAGAACATATTTGCCCCTGACGTTGACCCATCTCGAATCCTGCATGACGAGGTCGAATTTTAAGCTTTAATCAATTGCAACTAGGATGTGGACAAGCTTCAGATCCAGGAGACCGAAGACTCGGTGCAGGATGACCCGTCAGCGAGTTAGGCGAGGAGCTAGCCTTAGATGAAGGTAACCCGGGCATGCTGACCTGCCGGGTTATAACTTTTGTAAAAAAACTAGTGTCCACAAAGTTTGGGCTCTATATGGCCTTGTAATAGCCGTAGTTAAAACTGATTGCCTGTGCCGTGCCTTCGTGCACGTTTTGAGCTTAGCAACTCATATTCTGGCAGCTTTGGTGCTTCAAAAAATTTCCACAGTGTGAATGTTTCGGATATGATCATATGCCTCAGTATCAATTCATCAATTCCCACTGGCAGGTTATAATCCATGAGCAATTTTAAGCAGGGATAAGCTATTACCCAAAGACTTAGAATCTTATCATGAAAAACTCCTGCAAAATAACAAGCAGAAATTACTTGTATATCTTTTGTTACTATTTAGGCGGCTTTGAAGGCACAACCCAAAAGACATCAACCCTTTATATATATTTTTGAGAAAACTCAAGATTTTTTTTTGCCTCAAATAGGCTAGGCAAAAATGCCTATAATCCCGTAGGCCGGCTCTCACGTGACATAAATCCGTCATTTTAACCTTAACAAGTTCAGGGTCTTGAAAAAGATCGACTGTTAAGAGTATGAACGTGCCACATAGCGGAGAGACTACAGCGAACAGGTGAGTTTGTCCTAGCTCTCTGTAAGCCGGCTCTCACGTGACATAAACCGCTGTTTTAACTTTGACGAGTTCAGGGTCTTGAAAAAGATTGACTGTCAAACGTTCGGCGGGTCACTTGGCGGAGTAGCAAGTTGCAAATAGGCAGGTTTAACTCAAATATGGATTTTAAGCCGGTCAAGAGGGTATGAAAGCTAAACCTAGTGGGTTGGAAGCCCCCAAGTGACCTTATGCATAATCAACTCTTTGCACCATCAACTGTTGCATGAAAACGGCAGAGGCCCCGAATTATGGAGATGCCGGATTTATTATATTATAAAAAGTGGTATATACAATGACAGAAGTATGTACATTGATGAGAGCCGATGGCTCAAGTGTAGTAAGGCCGAAGGTGAGCAATGTTCCACGGCCTGGCAGTCTCCTCCCCAGAAGTGCGTGACTTGTCGCTCTCCCGCACATTAATGAGATAATAGGAACCATTGTTGAGATTTCTGCTGATCACAAAAGGTCCTTCCTAGGGGGGTGATAACTTATGCATATCTGTCTGGTCTTGAATCAGACGAAGCGCTAAGTCGCCTCCTTGGAACGTCCGGGTCTTGACTCTGCGGCTATGATAGCGGCGCAGATCTTGCTGGTAAATCACCGACCGTGCTGCTGCAAGATCCCGTTCTTCATCCAAGGCATCCAATGCATCCTGACGCACCGTCTCATTATCAGTTTCAATGTAGGCTGCCACCCTGGGCGAGTCATGACGGATATCACTGGGGAGAACAGCCTCTGCGCCATAAACCATGAAGAAAGGCGTATAGCCTGTTGATCTGTTGGGTGTGGTTCTGATACTCCAAAGAACTGAAGGTAATTCCTCCACCCAACAACCCGGTGTTCGTTCCAAAGGAACCATAAGCCGGGGTTTTATCCCTCTCAGTATTTCCTGGTTAGCACGCTCTGCTTGACCATTAGACTATGGATGAGCCACGGAGGAGATATCGAGGCGGATGTGTTTGCTTTCGCAGAACTCTTTCATAGCCCCCTTGGATAGATTTGTACCATTGTCAGTAATTATACTGTGAGGGTAACCAAAATGAAAGATTAGCTTTTTGACGAACTGAACTGTTGTTGCTGCGTCGCACTTACTGACTGGCTCTGCCTCAACCCACTTAGTAAATTTATCAACCGCCACCAAGAGGTGGGTCTTCTTATCTTTAGACCTCTTAAACGGTCCAACCATATCAAGCCCCCAAACTACAAACGGCCAGGTGATTGGAATCATCCGTAACTCTTGAGCCGGCACATGGGCACGTCGTCCAAACTTTTGACACCCATCACATTTGCTAATCAAATCCTCTGCATCTGCATGAGTTGTTAACCAGTAAAAACCGTACCGAAAGGCTTTGGCCATCAAGGATTTTGACCCGGCATGGTGACCACAATCACCGGCATGTATCTCTTGCAAGATTTCACGGCCCTCCTCTGGAGAAACTCATCGTTGAAAAACACCGGTCACGCTGCATCTGTGCAACTCGCCATTGACAATAGGCATGGACTTAGATCGCCTTATGATTTTCCGTGCCAAAGTCTCGTCCTCGGGTAACTCGCCGCGAGTCAAATACGCCAGATAAGGCAACGTCCAATCAGGAATAGCACGAAGAGCCACCACCAAGTGTCCTTCCGGGTCAGGTATAGCAAGATCCTCCTCAGAAGGCAATTTGACGGACGGGTGACACAGGACATCCAGAAACACATTAGGCGGCACCGGCTTACGTTGAGACCCCAAACGTGATAATGCATCAGCCGACTCATTCTTCCAACGATCAATATGGTTCACCTGATAGCCCTTAAAGTGACCAGCGATGACATAAACCACCTGGCGATAAGCCGCCATACGAGGGTCTTTAGAATCCCACGTGCCCGAGACTTGCTGGGCCACAAGGTTTGAGTCGCCGAGACATCTGACCCGGCTCAACTTCATCTCCTTGGCCACACGGAGCCGATGAAGCAAGGCTTCATACTCAGCTGCATCGTTAGTACAAGGAAACATTAGCCTTAATACATAACAGAACTTGTCACCTCTAGGGGAAGTCAAAACAACTCCAGCCCCCGAGCCTTCCAACTGCCTGGATCCATCAAAGTGAATTGTCCAATAAGTATTGTCCGGCTTCTCTTCAGGTGCTTGACACTCCGTCCAGTCATTGATAACATCCACCAGGGCTTGAGACTTGACAGTTGTTCAAGGCACATACTTCAAATTAAGAGGCCCAAGCGCAATCGCCCACTTAGCAATCCTGTCGGTGGCTTCTCAATTCTGAATAATATCTCCGAAAGGAGCAGAGCTAACCACCGTGATTGGATGTCCAAGGAAATAATGCTTCAATTTGCGATTTGCCATGAACACTCTAAACACCTATTTTTGCCAATGCAGATACCTTTGCTTGGACTCTGTCAAAACCTCACTGACATAATAAATCGGCCGCTGGACTGGATATTCTTTGCCTGCCTCCTTGCGCTCCACAACAACTGCAGCACTGACGGCTTTATTATTAGCCGCCACGTACAGGAGCAAAGGCTCTTTTTCCACGGGAGCAGCCAAGACAGGTGGCTCAACCAACTGTTTTTTGAGCGCCTCAAACGCATCATTGGCAGCATCACTACAGACAAAATCATCTTTCTTCTTCATCATCTGATACAAAGGAATAGCCTTTTCGCCCAGGCGGTTTACGAACCGGCTTAAAGCGGCAATACGACCCGCCAAGCGCTGGACGTCATTAATGCACGTCGGCTTAAATAATGAGGTGATGGCCTTTATTTTATCCGGGTTAACTTCAATGCCCCGTTCTGAAACCAAAAATCCCAGGAGCTTGCCTACAGGTACACCAAAAACACAGTTAGCCGGATTAAGCATCATCTTGTAAACCCGCAGGTTATCAAAAGTTTACTTCAAGTCATCAAGCAGAGTCTCCTTCTTCCTTGACTTGACCACAATATCATCCACGTAAGCATGAACATTGCGTCCAATTTGACTATGAAGACAGTTCTGCACACAGCGTTGATAAGTCGCCTGCGCACTTTCGAGTCCAAAAGGCATAGACACGTAGAAGAAAGCTCCAAAAGGCGTGATGAAAGACCTCTTCTCTTGGTCTTTGACTGCCATCTTGATCTGATGATAACCCGAATAAGCGTCTAGGAAACATAAACTCTCACAACCCGCTGTTGCATCAATGATCTAGTCGATACGGGGGAGAGCAAGCGGATCAACCGGACACGCCTTGTTGAGATCTGTGTAATCTACACACATGAGCCACGTGTCGTTCTTCTTAAGTACGAGCACGGGGTTGGCCAACCACTCCGGGTGAAAAACCTCCACGATAAACCCTGCTGCTAAAAGCCGGACTACCTCTTCCCTAATAGCTTTACGCCGCTCTTCATTGAAATGACGGAGGAATTTTTTGACCGGCTTAAACTTAGGATCTACATTAAGGTGGTGCTCAGCTAATTCTCTTGGTACACCCGGCATGTCAGAAGGCTTCCATGCAAAGATGTCCTGATTCTCACGGATGAATTTGATGAGCGCGCTTTCCTATTTGGGGTCCATATTGGCCCCGATAGTGAACTGCTGCGATGAGTCGCCAGGAACAAAGTCCACCAATTTGGTATCTTCTACCACAAATTTCAGGGGCGGGTCAGATTCCGTGCTGGGCTTCTTCAACGGGGTCATATCCGTCGGGTCAACATTGTCTTTATAAAACTTGAGCTCTGCCTCAGCACAACTTGACTCCACATACGCAGCATCGCCTTCTTCACACTCAAGAGCAATCTTCCGATCACCATGCACCGTAATCGTCCCTTTCAGACCAGGCACCTTGAGCTGCAGGTAAATATAACAGGGCCGAGCCATGAACTTGGCATAAGCCGGCCGTCCAAACAGAGCATGATATGGGCTCTTGATTTTAACCACCTCAAACCATAAGGTCTCCACCCTATAGTTGAATTCATCACCAAAAGCTACCTCAAGGGCAATTTTTCCAACTAGATAAGCCGATTTGCCAAGTACCACACCGTGAAAAATTGTGGATGACGGCTTGAGATCCATTAAAGTAGGAATTCCAAACCTTTTGGGTCAATGGTCAACACTTCAAGTTTGACCCCATTTTAAATAAAAACAAAGAAAATAAAAAAGGCTCAAAAAATGAAATTCCTTTGCATGGAGCAATCTTCTGTGCACTAGTTTGTGGGAAAAATATTAAATTTGCAATACAGCATGTTTGAAAAAAAACTTCACAAAATAGCCTATCTAGTATGAACTTGTGTGGATTCCAAGGCATATGCTCATGGAAATAGCAAAATACATGGCATAATCCATCATTATTTGTCCAAATTTGACACAACTACTGGTGTTACCATTGTTGATAATGTTTACATAGGGTCCATAATTATTCGGTAATAAAAAGCTAAATTTTCATTTTCCAAGTCCTAGAAATGACTTTTTTTAAGCAAGTGCCTCAAATAGTTCTGAAATTTGTTCCATTTCATTTGCACCAAAAAGAGGTCACATTGGATGGCCACTCACCAATTTTCAGTAATTTTAGAGTGCCATTGCTATATTCCATCTATTTAGTTGACTTTTAGTTAATTATCAGAAACTGCCCAAATCTGAACCACCCATGTGATATAGTTTGGTCCTGAAAATTGCCAAAAATCATTTTATGCTCTAATGTTGGTGCTCGATGAACATGGGACAAATAAAGTCGGAATTCAAAACCTTTTTGTATCGGTGGTAAACACTTCAAGTTTGACACCATTTTGGAAAACAGAGAGAAAATGAAAAAAGGCTCAAAAATGAAATTCCTTTCCATGGAGCCATATTGTGTGCACTAGTTGTGGGAAAATATTAAATGTGCAATACAACATGTTTCGAAAAAAACCTTCACAAAATGGACTATCTAGTATGAACTTGTTTGGATTCAGAGTCATATGCACATGGAAATGGCCACATACATGGCATAATCCATGATTATTTGTCCAAATTTGGCACAACTACTGGTGTTACCATTATGGACAATGTTTCAATAGGGGTCTGCAATTATTTGGTAATAAAAAGCAAACTTTTCAATTTCCAAGTCCTAGAAATGACTTTTTTTGTGAAGGAAGTGCCCCAAATAATTTTGAAATTTGTTCCATTTCAATTTTCACCGAAAGTAGGTCACATTGGATGGCCACTGACGAAGTTTCAGTAATTTCAGAGTACCATTGCTATATTCCATCTATTTAGTTGACTTTTAGCGAATGAAACTACCCAAATTTGAACCACAAGTGTGATGTAGTTTGGTCCTAAAAATTGCCAAAAATCATTTTATGCTCTATTGTTGGTACTGGATGAACATGGGACAAAGAAAGTAGGAATTCCAAACCCTTTTGTATCAATGGTCAACACTTCAAGTTTGACCCCATTTTGGAAAAAAAGAGAGAAAATGAAAAACGGCTCAAAAATGAAATTCCTTTGGATGGAGCCATGTTGTGTGCACTAGCTTGTGGGAAAAATATTAAACTTGCAGTACAACATGTTTGAAAAAACCCTTCACAAAATGGCCTAGCTAGTATGAACTTGTGTGGATTCCAAGGCATATGCAAATGGAAATGGCCACATACATGGCATAATCCATGATTATTTGTCCAAATTTGGCACAAATACCCGTGTTACCATTTTGGACAATGTTTCAGTAGGAGTCCGCAATTATTTGGTAATAAAAAGAAAAAAAATCATTTTCCAAGTCCTAGAAATGACATTTTTTGTGAAGGAAGTGCCTTAAATAGTTTTGAAATTTGTTCCATTTCATTTTTCATCGAAAGTAGGTCACATTGGATGGCCACTGACCAAGTTTCACTAATTTGAGAGCACAATTGCTATATTCCATCTATTTAGTTGACTTTTAGTGAATTGTCATAAACTGCCAAAATTTGAACTACTAGTGTGATGTATTATGGTCCTAAAAAATGCAAAAAATCATTTTATGCTCTAATGTTGGTGCTAGATGAACATGGGACTAAGAAAGTAGGAATTCCAAACCTTTTGTGTCAATGGCCAACACTTCAAGTTTGACCCCATTTTGAAAAAAAAGTGAGAAAATGAATGATGACCCACAAGTATAGGGGATCAATCGTAGTCCTTTCGATAAGTAAGAGTGTCGAACCCAACGAGGAGCAGAAGGAAATGACACGCGGTTTTCAGCAAGGTAATTTCTGCAAGCACTGAAATTGTAGGTAACAGGTAGTTTGATTGCAAGATAATTGATAGCGAGCAAGTAACGGTAGCGGTAAACCATATAGTAATCAACTACGCAAGGTAATCAACACTACTAGTCACCCACAGGTACCAATCTGAGGTTCCGATACAAAGATTGAACACAAGAGATGAACTAGGGTTTGAGAGGAGATGGTGTTGTTGAAGATGTTGATGAAGATTGGCCTCCCAAAGATAAGAGGGGTGTTGGTGAAGACGATAGTTTCGATTTCCCCCTCCGGGAGGGAAGTTCCCTGGGCGGAATCACTCCGCCGGAGGGCAAAAGTGCTCCTGCCCAAGTTCCGCCTCGAGGAGGCGGCGCTTCGTCCCGAAAGTCCTCCTCTGATTTTGTTTCTAGGTCAAGAGTGACCTTATACCAGAAGATGGGCACCGGAGGTGGGCCAGGCTGAGCACAACCCATCAGGGCGCGCCCAGGGGGGTCTGGCGCGCCCTGGTGGGTTGTGCCCACCTGGGAGGCCCCCTTCGGTGGTTTTCAGCTCCAGTATTTTTTATTAAATGCAAAAATAATCTCCATAAAATTTCAGCTTCATTGGAGTTGTGGAGAATAGGTATCTCTGACGTGCTTTTCTTGGGTCCAGAATTCCAGCTGCCGGTATTCTCATTCCTTGTGTAAACCTTGCATATTATGAGAGAAAAGGCATTAGAATCACTCCCCAAAGCATTATTATTCAACAAAACAAAGTAAATAACAGTAGGAAATCATGATGCAAAATGGACGTATCAACTCCCCCAAGCATAGACCTCACTTGTCCTCAAGTGAAAGCCGATAATGAAAAGCATGTCCACATGGTTTGAGAGAGAGGTGTCGATAAAAACAAAATACGGACATAGAAGCATCATGCTTATTATCATAGCAGCAACAAACTCTAACATAAGAACTTATTTCAATACATTTTTTATCATAAGGCTTCTCATGAACAAGTAATAATTCATCACAACATGGAAGTATGAAGCATAAACCTTATTGGGAACCAACAAACTATGTTCTCAGTCAACTTTGCAACTACAATTCATCATATTTTCAGGAAGGGTCTCATGTAGGAGCCTTTTGGCAAGTCCACATACTCAACCATCATTTCGTCTTCTATGATTGCTAACGCTCACGGCATACCTATGAACAAAAAGTTTCAACCGGACACGTAGGAAGATAGGGGCTTATATTTTCGCCTCCCAACTTACTCACCTCAAGGGTGATGTCAACAATAATAACTCATGCCCACCCATATCCAACTGGATATATGTGCCTAGATCTTTCCTCACCACATGATGCTTGCAAAAGAAAAAGTAAAAAGGAATAGGGAAGAATACTTTGGCTCTTGCATAAAAGTAAGTGCATAAAAGTAAAAGATAGGCCCTTCGCAGAGGGAAGCAGAGGTTGTCATGCGCTTATTGGTTTGTATGCCCAATCCCTTAGTGTAAAAGAACGTCATGCTATATTGCCCCCTATGATAGCAACCTTTATTATGTAGTCCGTCGCTTTTATTACTTTGCCATCATAAGTTCGTATAACGCTCAATTTTCTCTTACACTAATTGATCAAAACACTTTCAGAAGCAATTTTTATTGCCTTGCTGCACCGATGACAACTTACTTGAAGGATCTTTCTTGATCCATAGGTAGGTATGGTGGACACTCAAAGAAAGAGTTTGGTTTGGTTTTTTGGATGCACAAGTAGTATCTCTACTTAGTGCGGAATTTTTGGTTAGCAAAGATATTGGGCAAGCACCACATGTTAAAGGATCTATGACAATATAACTTCTATGTTGATATGAACAAACATAAATCATTACGTTGTCTTCCTCGTCCAACGTCAACAATTTTGACATATAATATTTGATGGGGACTCACCATCATAAAAGATGTCCAAGATCGTATATTTGCATGTGAATCTTCTCTTCCTTTATTAATTCTTTCATGAATTGCATCATTGACCAATGCTATGTTTGTCAATCTCCAATAAATTTTACTACTTATACTTTTCTTAATGTGATGTCATTACTCACCATAAGATTAGCATATGATTCTTTCATTTGTTTCTTTTCCTTTATTCTATTGCAACAAGAAAGTAGAGAGGCAAAAACTCAAACTAAACTTTATTATATAACTTTCACTCAATTACATAGATAGATAGGCCACAAAACTAACACACGTAAATAGATCATACTAAACTTTTATTCATCTAAAGCAAAGTGGAACTAAAGATCAAACTAAAATAGGTAAAGGTGAATAAAAGTGGTGGTGATACGATACCGAGGTACCTCCCCCAAGCTTGGCTCGAGCCAAGGGGAGTGCCCATACCCGTGAGTTCAAGTCTCCTTTGGTGGTGGTGATGAAGAAGGTGGAGGTGATATGATGTCACACTTCAACTTCAAAAGGTGCTCCAATATGTGGATGACCCCCCTAAGGTTATTGATGTGCTCTTCTAGAAAAATATTTTCACGGATGAGAAATTTATTCTGAACGCGAACAGCTTCGAAAGCTTTAAAGGCTTCTATTTCAATAGGGGTGAGATGACTGTAGTAAGGTTGAAGGATATCTTCTTCCTCTTCCTCCTTTGCTGGCATTGGTTGATCTCCTTCAGTGGGATGATCAACCATAGCCTCCTTGCCCTTCTCTTCCTTGTTGGCTTCTTTCGGATCCTCCCTCCTCAACTCTATCTTCATTAGCCAGGCATCTTCTTCTACGTTGTTAGAAGAGGGAGAAGACATGATGCCTGACTTGACAGATCTGACAGGGAAATAGCAAGAAACAAGAACAGAGGATTTTTCTGCGACGCGATCGTCAAAACAGTCGGGGGTATATATAGAGAATTTGTATTCTTGGAAAACAAGTATATGGAAGGTAAACGGAGCCGGGAAGGCACCCGAGGTGGGCACAACCCACCAGGGCGCGCCTAGGGGTGCCTGGCGCGCCTTGGTGTATCGTGCTCACCTCGATCACCTTCCGGTTTATTTCTTTATTTCCAAAATTCTAAAATATTTCAAAACTGACAAAAAATATTTTTGCGGATTTTTTGGAGTCCGTTTACTTACCGTATCACGTACCTCCTATTTTTAAATAATCTGGAGTGTTCCGGAAGGTCTCTTTTATGTGTTCCTCCGGTGTCATGGTTTGGATAACATTGCTTTCAACTTTAATAGGCATACCTGAGATATAATGCTTAATTCTTTGCCCATTGACCACCTTCGGGTTAGTACCTTCGGCATTATTAATCTTGATAGCTCCAGAACGATAAACCTCTTCGATAATATATGGTCCTTCCCATTTCGAGAGAAGCTTTCTTGCAAAAAATATTAAACGAGAGTTGAACAAAAGAACATAATCTCCTATTTTGAATTCCCGCTTTTGGATTCATTTGTCATGCCATCTTTTTACTTTTTCTTTGAATAGCTTGGCATTTTCATAGTCTTGGGTTCTCCATTCATCTAGTGAGCTAATCTCAAATAGCCTCTTTCACCGGCAAGTTTGAAATCATAGTTGAGTTCTTTAATTGCCCACAATGCTTTGTGTTCTAGTTCTAAAGGCAAATGACAGGCTTTCCCATATACCATTTTATATGGAGACATACCCATAGGATTTTTATAAGCTGTTCTGTAGGCCCAAAGTGCATCATCTAATTTCTTAGACCAATTCTTACGAGATATATTGATAGTTTTTTGTAATATTAATTTTATTTCTATATTGCTAAGTTCAACTTGACCACTAGATTGAGGATGATAGGGTGATGCAATTCTATGGTTAACATCATATTTAGCAAGCATCTTACGGAAGGCACCATGGATAAAATGTGAACCACCATCGGTCATTAAATATCTAGGGACACCAAACCTCGGGAAGATAACCTCTTTAAGCATTTTAATGGAGGTGTGGTGATCGGCACTACTAGTTGGAATAGCTTCTACCCACTTAGTGACATAATCAACCGCAACCAAAATATGAGTGTACCCATTAGAGGAAGGAAAAGGCCCCATATAATCAAAACCCCAAACGTCAAATGGTTCAACAACAAGTGAATAATTCATAGGCATTTCCTGATGCTTACCGATATTAACAAATCTTTGACATTCATCACAAGACAAGACAAAGTTACGGGCATCCTTGAAGAGAGTAGGCCAATAAAAACCAGATTGCAATACCTTATGAGCAGTTCTATCTCCCGCATGATGTCCTCCATAAGCTTCGGAATGACATTTCCGTAGGATGTGTTCCTGTTCATGCTCAGGTACACAATCTCTAATAATACCATCTACTCCTTCTTTATAAAGATGTGGGTCATCCGAAAAGTAATGTCTCAAGTCATAGAATTTTTTTTCTCTTTTGTTGATAAGTAAAGCTAGGTGCTATGTATTTAGCGACAATGTAATTAGCATAATCAGCATACCAAGGTGTGTGTTGTGAGACACTTATTGCAGCTAACTGTTCGTCAGGGAAACCATCATCAATAGGTAGTGGGTCATCAAGAATATTTTCTAACCTAGACAAGTTATCAGCTCCTTTCCTATCAACGATGTGTAAGTCAAATTCTTGGAGCAAGAGAACCCACCTAATGAGTCTAGGTTTAGCATCTTTCTTTTCCATAAGCTACTTTATAGCAGCATGATCGGTGTGAACAATAACTTTGGAGTCAACAATATAAGATCTAAATTTATCACAAGCAAACACAACTGCTAAAAATTCCTTTTCGGAAGTAGCATAGTTTCGTTGGGCATTGTCCAGAGTTTTACTAGCATAATGGATAACATTTAATTTCTTATCAACTCTTTGTCCTAGGACAGCTCCAACAGCATAATCACTAGCATCACACATAATTTCAAAAGGCAAGTTCCAATCAGGTGGTTGAACGATAGGTGCAGAGGTTAAGGCTTTCTTGAGTGTTTCAAAGGCTTCCACACAATCATCATAAAAAACAAAAGGAATATCCTTTTGCAAAAGATTAGTAAGAGGCCTAGAAATTTTAGAGAAGTCTTTAATGAACCTCCTATAAAAACCAGCATGACCAAGGAAACTTCGAATACCTTTAATATCTTTAGGACATGGCATTTTCTCAATTGCATCAACTTTAGCTTTATCCACCTCAATACCTCGTTCAGATATTTTATGCCCCAAGACAATACCTTCATTAACCATAAAGTGGCACTTCTCCCAATTCAAGACAAGATTAGTTTGTTCACATCTCTGCAAAACTCGATCAAGGTTGCTTAAGCAATCATCAAAAGAAGTTCCGTAAACGGAAAAATCATCCATGAAAACCTCCACAATCTTTTCACAAAAGTCAGACAATATAGTAGTCATACATCTTTGAAAGGTAGCAGGTGCATTGCATAAACCAAAAGGCATACGTCTATAAGCATAGGTTCCGAAAGGGCAAGTAAAGGTAGTTTTTTCTTGATCAGATTGTGACACAGGTATTTGAGAGAAACCAGAATATCCATCTAAGAAACAAAAGTGTGTGTGCTTAGATAATCTTTCAAGCATTTGATCAATGAACGGTAGAGGGTAATGATCTTTTCTAGTAGCTTTATTTAATTTTCTAAAATCAATTACCATTCTATAGCCAGTAACAATTCTTTGTGGAATGAATTCATTCTTATCATTGTGAACAACGGTAATACCTCCTTTCTTAGGGACACAATGAACGGGACTTACCCATCTACTATCAGCTATGGGATAGATTATACCTGCTTCCAGAAGTTTTAATATTTCAGTTCGTACCACTTCTTTCATCTTAGGATTCAATCGCCGTTGATGATCAACAACGGGTTTAGCATCAGGTTCCATATTGATCTTGTGCTGACATAGAATGGGACTAATGCCCTTAAGATCATCAAGAGTATATCCAATAGTAGCCCGGTGCTTCCTTAGAACTTTCAATAATCTTTCTTCTTCATGTTCTGAAAGGTTAGCACTAATGATAACACGATATATCTTTTTCTCATCAAGATAAGCGTACTTCAAAGTGTCAGGCAATTGTTTCAATTCAAACACAGGATCACCTTTAGGTGGAGGAGGACCTCCAAGGGTTTCAATAGGCAAATTGTGTTTCAAAAGAGGTTGTTGTTCGAAGAAAATTTGATCTATTTCATTTCTCTCACGCAAGTGCATATCATTTTCATGGTCGAGCAAATATTGTTCTAATGGATCAGCAGGAGGCACAACAATAGAAGCAAGACCAATTACTTCATCTTTACTAGATAACTCTTTGCCACGAGGTTGTCTACTAAACTTGGAAAAACTAAACTCATGAGAGATATTACCGAAACTGACACCAACAGTTTTTTTTCACAATCTATCTTAGCATTGACGGTGCTCAAGAAACGTCTACCAAAGATAATGGGACAAAAGTCATCTTGTGGGGAACCAAGGACTTGAAAATCAGTAGGATATTTTTCTTTCCCACACAAGACTTCAACATCTCTAACAATCCCAAGTGGTGTGATAGTGTCTCTATTAGCAAGTTTAATAGTGACATCGATGTCTTCCATTTCAGCAGGTGCTATTTCATCCATAATTTATTGGTATAAGGTAAAAGGGATAGCACTCACACTAGCACCCAAATCACATAAACCATGATAGCAATGATCTCCTATTTTGACTGAGACGACAGGCAAGCCTTCAGGTCTAGCAGCTTCATCACAAAAGTAGATAACATGCCCATCAATATTTTCTACCAAGAGATCTTTAACCATAGCAACACTAGGTTCTACTTTAATTTGCTCAGGGGGTTTAGGTGCTCTTATATTACTCTTACGAACCACAGTTGATACCTTAGCATGTTCCTTTATCCTAACAGGGAAAGGTGGTTTTTCAATATAAGCGGTAGGCACAACTGGATCAACATTGTAAAAGATAGTTTCTTCTTTAGCTATGACCGGTTCTCTAATTTCTTCCTTAATAGGGGGATGATATTTAAACCACTTCTCCTTAGGAAGATCAACGTGAGTAGCAAATGCTTCACAGAAAGAGGCTACTATCTCAGAGTCAAGTCCATATTTAGTGCTAAACTTGTGAAAAGTATCGGTATTCATAAAGGATTTAACACAATCAAATTCAAGCTTTATACCTGACTCATTACCTTCGTCGAGTTCCCAATCTTCAGAGTTGTGTTTAATTCTTTCTAAGAGATCCCACTTGAATTCAATAGTCTTCATCATATAAGAACCAGCACAAGAAGTATCGAGCATGGATTGATCATTATGAGAAAGCCGAGCATAAAAATTCTGAATGATAACTTCCCTCGGAATGTCATGATTGGGGCATGAATATAACATTGACTTAAGACTCCCCCAAGCTAGAGTGATACTTTCTCCTTCACGAGGCCAAAAATTATATATATAATTCCGATCACGATGAACCAGATGCATGGGATAAAACTTTTGATGGAATTCCAATTGCAAACGATTCCGGTTCCATGATCCAAGATCATCACATAGCCTATACCATGTCAATGCTTTTCCCTCCAAAGAGAAAGGGAAAACCTTCTTCTTAACTTCATCTCCGGGTAAACCTGCAAGCTTAAATAATCCACAAATTTCTTTCGCATATAAAAGATGCATATCAGGATGTTCAGTTCCATCTCCTGCAAAAGGTTTAGCAAGCAGTTGTTCTAGCATACCCAAAGGAATTTCATAAGTAACATTTTCAGTAGGTGTTGTAGGTTGAGAGGCAACTAATGGTGGTTCTGGTCAAGGTGAAGATACCCCGAACAAACCCCTCAAAGGATTGTTCTCCATAGTAGCAAGTAGCAATAAATTTCAGCACGTACTATAAGTTTTTCCTTACTGATTTTCACTTACCAAGAGCGCTTCACTCCCCGGCAACGATGCCAGAAAAGAGTCTTGATGACCCACAAGTATAGGGTATCAATCGTAGTCCTTTCGATAAGTAAGAGTGTCGAACCCAATGAGGAGCAGAAGGAAATGACAAGCGGTTTTCAGCAAGGTAATTTCTGCAAGCACTGAAATTGTAGGTAACAGGTAGTTTGATAGCAAGATAATTGATAGTGAGCAAGTAACAGTAGAGGTAAACAAGGTGCACCAAGGTAGCCCAATCCTCTTGAGGCAAAGGACAGGCCAGAACAATCACTAGTAATAGGCAAAGTGTTCTTGAGGGTACTCGAGAATTTTGTCTAGTCACTTTTATCATGTTGGTTTGATTCGTGTTCGCTACTTTGATAATTTGATATGTGGGTGGACCGGTGCTAAGGTGTTGTTCTTACTTGAACTAACAACCTACTTATGATTAACCCCCTCGCAAGCATCCGCAACTACGAGAAAAGTATTAAGACAAAGTATAACCATAGCATTAAACATGTGGATCCAAATGAGCCCCTTACGAAGTAGTGCATAAACTAGGGTTTAAGCTTCTGTCACTCTAGAAACCCATCATCTAATAACTACTCCACAATGCATTCCCTTAGGCCCATGAATGGTGAAGTATCATGTAGTCGACGTTCACATGACACCACTAAGGGAATCACAACATACATATCATCCAAATATCGAACACATATCAAATTCACATGATTACTCGCAACTTGACTTCTCCCATGACCTCAAGAAAAAAGGTAACTACTCACAAATAATAATCATGTTCAAGATCAGAGGAGTATTGAATAGCATAATGGATCTGAACATATAATCTTCCACCAAATAAACCATATAGTAATCAACTACGCAAGGTAATCAACACTACTAGTCACCCACAGGTACCAATCTGAGATTCTGGTACAAATATTGAACACAAGAGATGAACTAGGGTTTGAGAAGAGATGGTGTTGTTGAAGATGTTGATGAAGATTGGCCTCCCAAAGAAGAGAGGGGTGTTGGTGATGACGATAGCTTTGATTTCCCCCTCTAGGAGGGAAGTTCCCCCGGCGGAATCGCTCCGCCGGAGGGCAAAAGTGCTCCTACCCAAGTTCCGCCTCGGGGCGGCGGCGCTTCATCCCGAAAGTCCTCCTCTGATTTTTTTTTCTAGGTAAAGAGTGACCTTATACCAGAAGATGGGCACCGGAGGTGGGCCAGGCTAAGCACAACCCATCAGGGCGTGCCCAGGGGGGCCTGGAGCGCCCTGATGGGTTGTGCCCACCTGGGAGGCCCCCTCCGGTGGTTTTCAGCTCCAGTATTTTTTATTAAATGCAAAAATAATCTCCGTAAAATTTCAGCTTCATTGGAGTTGTGCAGAATAGGTATCTTTGACGTGCTTTTCTTGGGTCCAGAATTCCAGCTGCCGGTATTCTCCCTCCTTGTGTAAACCTTGCATATTATGAGAGAAAAGTCATTAGAATCACTCCCCAAAGCATTATTATTCAACAAAACATAGTAAATAATAGTAGGAAATCATGATGCAAAATGGACGTATCAATAAAAAAAGGCTCAAAAATGAAATTCCTTTGCATGGAGCCGTCTTGTGTGCACTAGTTTGTGTGAAAAATATTAAACTTGCAATACAACATGTTTGAAAATTTGGCAATGTTTGATTGAAAACACAGAATTATATTAGCAAATTCATGAATTTTGAGTCACTAGTTGTCACACACAAGCAAAAAGGGCACAAATTGGACATCCAAACATGCATAGGTACTCACATTCAATTTGGACATTCAAACAACACCAAATTTCATTAGAAGTTTAAAATTTGTAAAGACA
Source organism: Elymus sibiricus (assembly GCA_039707655.1). Lineage (NCBI taxonomy): Eukaryota > Viridiplantae > Streptophyta > Magnoliopsida > Poales > Poaceae > Elymus > Elymus sibiricus. Next base: position 395,207,174 of record CM077675.1, on the reverse strand, counting down.
TATACCCTAAACCTAGCTACTGCTCATCGTCATCCACGTCGGAGCCGCTGCCGATGCCGGAGAAGGAGGAGCCACCCTCATCGCCCTCCCCCTGCTTGTCGGCGTCCTTGTCCTCGCTCACGAGGTCGATGATGATGTCGGCCACCGAGGCGACGACCGCCTGTTGTACGCTCGGCGAGTCCACCCGGTCATCGGGGTGGCGCTGTGGCCCCTTTGTTGATTCGCACAACGCTAGGAGGAGCCCCAACATGCCAGCAGGGTCGCCGTCCTCGCTCACCACCGCCCCCTTGTACTGCGCCAGCAGCGGCGGCTCCGGCTCCAGTTTGGGATCAAACACCGGGCCGCGTGAGCTCGTCCCGGGCTCTGGCTTGGGCATGAGAAAGGCACCGCGTGAGCTCGTCCTGGGATCCGGCTTGGGAACGAGTAGGGGGCTGCACGATCTCGTCCCGGGCTCGGGCTTTGGGATGCGCAGGCCCGTGCCGCACACTACAGAGCTCATCCACGGCTTCGGCTTTGGGATGCGCAGGCCAGCGCCACGCACTGCAGAACTCATCCCCAGAGTGCCTGGCTATGGTTTTGGAATGCGGAGGCCCCAGCTGGTACTTGGACCACCGCCGCCTCCTGCAGATGTGGGCGTGTCCCACGGTGTGAGTCGAGGTGTGACCCTCGATGGTGAAACCCGGTCGCCCTCTTCCAGACCGAGCTGCGTGTGGCAGGCGGCCATGACATTGAGGAATATACGCCCTTCACAGAAGGCGTACCTCTCATCAATGTTGTTCCGCGAAGGCGGGTAGAGGCCATCGTAGCGCTGGAGGCGGGCGACGTGTTGATACTTGTGATCTGCATTGGGTTTTCCGTGAAGAGGAACGGGTAATTGCAGCACAAAGCGGATAAGTATTTCCCTCAGTTATGAAACCAAGGTTTATCGAACCAATAGGAATATCAATCCTCAACCATCTTCAGCGGCTGCACACAAATGAACAAAAATTTGCACCCAACGCGGGCAAGAGGGTTGTCAATCCCCTTGATCTTTGAAAAGTTTCGTGGCAATTGGACTTTGTTTGGTACAGTAAGCCTGAAAAGGCAAAAACACGCAGAAAACAACAGTTGGCACTGAGCACTGGGTCAATAGGTTAGTGCTCAAAAATATTATAAATTGGTAAATAAAGACCCAAAAAGTATCCTAGAATGATAATATATCAGCATGGAACAATCAAAAATTATAGATATGTTGGATTGTATCAAGCATCCCCGGGCCTAATTCCTGCTCGTCCTCGAGTAGGTAAATGATAAAAACAGAATTTTTGATGTGACATGCTATCCACTATGTAATCTTATGCATATATGCTCATTGAGAAAAGATGAATCAAGAAATATTAACATAGCAATAATTGAAATGTAAGAAACAGAATTGTTAATTCTTAAAAGTATACGATCCTTAAGAAATGTTTACCCCCCCCCATTCATCTTATTGTATTAGCAAGGCATGGCTCCATCTTCACCACATTAATACAAATGTTAAGCACCACGGTGTCCAACTCAGGCAATTGGTTCATACTTTTTCAATATTCATTAACTTTTTATTCTTCACGAAATATATGAGCGTGAGCCATTGGACATAGCATTTAAGTGGAATAGAGTATGGTGGTAGACATCAAAGGGATAGGAAGTGGAGAAGATAGTCTCACATCAACTAGGCGTACCAACGGGCTATGAAGATACCCATCGATAGATGTCAATGCAAGGAGTAGGGATTGCCATGCAAATGATGCACTAGAGCTATAAGTGTATGAAAGCTCAAATGAAGCTAAGTGGGGTGTGCATCCAACTTGCTTGCTCATTGAAGACCTCGGGCATTTGAGGAAGCCCGTCATAGGAATATACAAGCCAAGTTTGTAATAATTAATAGGTAATTCCCACTAGCATATGAAAGTGATATATCATGAGACTCTCTACATGAGGAACATGGTGCCACTTTGAGGCACAAGTGTGGTAAAGGATAGTAGCAAAGTCCCTTCTCTCATTTTCTCTCATTTTTTTGAATGGATGGTGGGCTCATTTCGCCTCCCCCATCTTTATTTTCGTCCGGAGTCTCATCTCGACTTATGGGAGAATCATCATCTCCATCATTCTTTCCTCCAGGTTTTCCCTACGGCGTGCCCTGATGTGTGGTGGGGCCCTCGTGTACCTCTCAGCCTCCTTCCGAAGCTTCCAGGTCTTCTTTTGGTTCAGAAAAAATCATCAAAAAGTTTCGTAGCAATTGGACTTCGTTTGGTACTGTAAACCTGAAAAGTAAAAAACATGCAGAAAACAACAACTGGCACTGGCCACTGGGTCAATAGGTTAGTGCTCAAAAATAATACAAATTGGTAAATAATGACCCAAAAATTATCCTAGAATGATAATATATCAGCATGGAACAATCAAAAATTATAGATACGTTGGAGACATATCAAGCATCCCCAAGCTTAATTCCTTCTCGTCCTCGATTAGGTAAATAATAAAAACAGAATTTTTGATGTGACATGCTATCCATTATGCTTATGCATGTATGCTTATTGAGAAAAGATGAATCAACAAATATTAACACAACAATATTTAAAGTGTAAGAAACAAAATCATTAATCCTTAAAAGTATACGATCCTTAAGAAATGTTTACCCCCCATTCATCTTATTATATTAGTAAGGCATGGCTCCATCTTCACCACATTAATACAAATGTTAAGCACCACGGTGTCCAAGTCAGGAAATTGGATCGTACTTTTTCAATATGCATCAACTTTTTATTCTTCACGCAATACATGAGCGTGAGCCGTTGGACATAGCATTTAGGTGAATAGAGTATGGTGGTAGATATCAAAGGGGCAACAAGTGGAGAAGATAGTCTCACATCAACTAGACGCACCAACGGGCTATGGAGATGCCCATCGATAGATGTCAATGCGAGGAGTAGGGATTGCCATGCAAATGATGCACTAGAGCTATAAGTGTATGAAAGATCAAATGAAGCTAAGTGGGGTGTGCATCCAACTTGCTTGCTCATGAAGACCTCGGGCATTTGAGGAAGCCCGTCATAGGAATATACAAGCCAAGTTTGTAATAATGAATAGGTAATTCCCACTAGCATATGTAAGTGACATATCATGAGACTCTCTACGTGAAGAGCATGGTGCCACTTTGAGGCACAAGTGTGGTAAAAGATCCTTCTCTCATTTTCTCTCTCTCTTTTTTGAATGGTGGGCTCATTTGGCCTCCCCCATCTTTATTTTTCGTCCGGAGTCTCATCTCGACTTGTGGGAGAATCATAGTCTCCATCATTCTTACCTCACTGGGACAATGCTCTAATAATGATGATCATCACACTTTTATTTACTTACAACTCAATATGGAGAACTGATATGAATATATGACTCTGTATGAATGCCTCTGGCAGTGTATAAGGATATGCAATGCTTTTGCGTGACATGTATCAAAAACATGATGAAAGGTGGCTTTGCCACAAATACTATGTCATCTCTATGTGATCATGCAAAGCAATATGACGATGAACGAACTAGTCATGTGAAGTGACGATGGAATTTGCATGGCAATATATCTCGGAATGGCTATGGAAATGCCATGATAGGTAGGTATGATGGTTGTTTTGAGTGCGAACGCGACGGGAGGAGGAGGATGACGTGCGCAGCATGGGGCGAGGCGCGATGCGCCTCCAGTGAGCGTGCGGCGCCGGTTGCGGGCGGGGCCGGCCAGATCTGGGCCCGTCCTGGTTATGGCTGGTGCGAGGGATGGAGCGGTCTGCGGCGGTGGCTGCGGGCGGGGCCGGCCAGATCTGGGCCCTCCCTGGCCGTGGCTGGTGCAAGTGCGGACCGCGGTGGTGGCTGCGAGCAGGGCCGGCCAGTTCTAGGCCCTCCCTGGCCCGTGGCTGGTGCGAGTGGTGGGGCGGACCGCGACGCATGGTGCTGAGATGTCCGTGCTTCGTCATGCTCCGATCTGGATGTGAGGAGGGGCAGCTCCAGATCTACTGGCGGGTGCGTCCGGGGTGTTGTCCCCGATGTAGGTTTGCAATTTCTCCGGACGAAAGTCCTGCTCTCTGCCGGTGTTGACAACACCCATGGGTGTTGTTTCCTTGTTGAAGGCCTCACCGAGGAGATCTTGCACCTCTCTCGTCCTCGTGTTCGGTCTCCGGGTGAAAACCAAGATCTGCCTTGTTGGATCGGCAATGACGGCGTCCTTGGCATCATTTCTTTGTTGGAAGCATCGTTATGGAGATTTGACCTCTTGATGAGAGCACATGGTTTGCGGCAAGGTGTCCAGTCCGGAGTTGGAGGTGGAGGGCTGATGCTAGGGTCTGCGGTGGCGTGTCCGTTGAGGGTTGGTTGTTGGCCGGCGGTGTTTGGACATTGGAGCACTATTGACATGCAGACTGCGCCAAACAAGCCATGTTGGATGTCCTGTTGCCACCGAAGCGGCACATGTCCGCTCCTTTATCGGATATGTCTTCTCTCTCCGGTGTTGACGAAGCTGTTCACATGCTTGTGCCTTGGCGCTTTTGTATGCCCCATAGTGCTTTAGACCTAGTTTAGCTAGGTGTGTTGTGTCCTTTGTACAGGTTTTTGCCCGGTTTTCCTTTAATAAATCGAGCAGTTTCAGCCATCGGCTTCTTCTTCTACAATGGAATCTTAGCAGGTCTCCTGCTAACTTTCAAAAAAAGAAGGAGACGCGCCCATGCGGCTGCATCGTCGAGATCGCATAGAGAGGGAGGCAGCAGCAGGCCCGCATGCACAAACATCAAGAGAGAAGACAAGGAGCAGACGCACTTCGGAGCGCGCGCCCATGCGACGGTGCGCGCGCCAAGTGGCACCCAACCGAGAGAGAGGCACAAACACACAGGGGAGACTCGCTCGTGGAAGTGACATGCTGCAGGGCGCGTCGTACACGACGAGCACGCTGGGCTAGGGATGCATGCACATGCAACGACCCTCTTCTTTTAATTTCCTTAGCAGATTCCCTGGAGCCCGAGAGAAGTCCATGGTGAATAGATCTCCGACGCACAAGTCCATGGCATTTCGGTCACGGTGGATGGGTCTGGTGTCCCGCTTCCCAGAGGAGACGATATGACGAAACCGGAGCTCGGACGACGGAGCCCGAGAGAAGTTCATGGTGAACAGGTCTCCGGCACACGGTTCCATGGCGTTCCGATCATGGTGGATGGGTCTGGTGTCCCTCTTCCTGGAGGAGACGGCGTGGCGGAACCGGAGCTTGGACGACGGAGCCCGAGACAAGTCCATGGCGAACAGGCCGGTCACCGACGTACATGTCTCGGCATGATCCCCGTCTTGGCAGACTATCAAATACGACATCCAGCTTAGATGAGACATCCACCATGGCGGACAAGTCCTTCGCATACAGGTCCACGGCGTCGCTGGCGTACAGGTCACACTTTGTTGTAGCACCCGCCCAAGGCGACACGACCCTCTACGACGCCAACTCTCAACGAGCTCTTCAGGCGGCGTCCTTGACAAAATGAACTGACATTGATATGTCGTCCAGTCAAGTTAGGCACACCCACCACAACGGACAAGTCCTTGGCATATAGGCCCACGACGTCACTGGTGTACAGGTCACCCTTTGTTGTAGCACCCGCCCAAGACAACGCGGCCCTCTACGACGCCATCATTCCACGGCCCTGTGAGACGGCGCCCTTTGTCTTGGTGGACTGCCGAATACTCGGCGTTTAGCCGAGACGAGGAGCCAACCACACCGGTCATGCCGATATGAGCGTGCGATGGTTTTACACCGACGCCGGTCTCCTAAACAAACTACTCCCGTGAGGCGTACCCCTTGCATACCTCGACGAGGCCGTTAGGTCATCGAGAAGCCTGAGCCGAGCAGGACCCATGCAACTTCAACCCCAATTACATCAACGCCGCCAAGACCGACGAGGCGTGATGGTGAGGGCGGGCATGACTAGCACAAAAGTCATGTCTTCAGCGACGCGTGTACCGACGAGGACACGGGCTCTACCGCTGCCCACACTCCACCATCATCATGCATGTAGAACGCGAAGCAAAGACGACGAAGACGACCACACAGCTTAATCGGAGGTATCTCGCGGAGTAACCCGTGGGAGTAATTAACCGGGAGTCTTTCGAGGCCCCAGGAACCAGCAAACTGCACATCGCTACAGTCAGGCTGGCCACGCTAGTATGCCATGGAGCATATATGTAATGGGATCTTGTAATTTTGTTTCTCCGATGAGAGATTAATAAAATGCATGTTTCTCTATGATTTTTTGTGTACTTAGTATACTAGCACGCCCGCAATATTTTATTTCCCATGGAGCGTAGAGAGATAATAACATGATAACACGCATTATTTTTATTATTTCTCCTGTCAAACAATACCCTTCAATACAAACCATAGATTCATCAAAACAAGCACACAATGCAACGAAAACAGAATCTATCTCAAACAGAACAGTCTATAGTAATCTGTACTCTAACCATACTTCTGTAACTCTAAAAATTCTGAAAAAATAGGACAACGTAAAGAATTTGTATAGCAACATTGTGTTAAAATTTTAGCTCATTATCACGTGCGGTAAAAAATGAAAATTCATGCACTGGAGTCAAAGTTTTTGTTTCAGATTCAACATTGTTTCTACTCATCTTGTGAATCATCCTAAAGGCTTTACTTGGCACAAACACTAATTAAAACATAAAAACACAATCATAACAGTAGCATAATTGTATAACACTCAAGAACAGAAAGAAAAAAAAGCAAAAATAAATTTTATTCATTGGGTTGCCTCCCAACAAGCTCTTTCTTTATAGCCATTAAGATAGGCTTGAGATTTCAATGATGCCCTCGTGAATGATAATAATAGCAACACAAAAAGAGCATCATGAAGCATATGGAAAACACACTTAAGTATAACATACTTCCTATGAATAGGCATTTTATAAGCAAACAAATTAACAAGGCAAGCAAAAACTAGCTTATCGAAGGAAAGAGACAATAGCAATCTCAACATGAAGAGAGGTAATTTAGTATCGTGAAAATTTCTACAACCATAATTTCCTCTCTCATAATAATTACATGTAGGATCATAATAAAATTCAACAATATAGCTATCATAAACAATACTCTCTTTATGATCAACATGCATAAAGTTTTTATCATCTTCCAAAATAGTGGATTATCATCAACTAAAGTTATGACCTCTCCAATCCCACTTTTATCAAAAGATTCAGAAGATTGAACACTCTCCAAATATGTGGGATTCTTTTTAACTAAAGTTGACGCTCTCCCAAACCCACATTCGATACTACTGCAAACATTATTATCAATAACATATTCAACATGAGGCTTACATAAATTTTCAAGATCATAAGAAGTATTATCACCCCAATCATGATCATTGCAATAAGAAGTGGACATGACAAAATTATCATCCCCAAGCTTGTAGTTTTGCATGTCATTATCATAATTGACATTAATAGAATTTATAGTAACATCATTGCAATCATGCTTTTCAATCAAGGAGCTATAATGAATCACCTTATAAATTTCTTCTTTCAACACTTCATCAAAATTTTCCAAATCATGATTTTCAAACAAAACTTCATAGAGATAATCAAGTGCACTCAACTCACTAGCAATTGGTTCATCATAATTTGGCCTTTTGAAAAGATTAGCAAGTGGATGAGGATCCATATCAATAGATTTTTAGCAAGCGAAGATGCAAGCAAATAGAAGGCACATGGCAACACAAGCAAAAAGGAAAACGGAAAAGAGGGCCAATAAAATGGCAAATTTTTGTGAAGTGGGGGAGATGAAAATGAGAGGCAAATGACAAATAATGTAAATTGCAAGGAGATGAGATTCGTCATTAGGAACCTGATAGATGTTGATGATGTCTCCCCGTTGCCAGAGATTGGCACGCAGAAGAGAGACTACTTTCGCACCTCCTCCCCGGCAACGGCGCCAGAAATTCCTTTGACGTGGCTCGAGACTGCATCGATGTTTCCCCAAAGAGGAAGGGATGATGCAGCACAGCGATGGTAAGTATTCCCTCGGTTATGAAACCAAGGTATCGAACCAGTAGGAGGATCACGCAACACTATGTAAACAGTACCTGCACACAAAGAACAAATACTTGCAACCCGACGCGAAAGAGAGGTTGTCAATCTCTCCACGGTAAAAAGATAGATTAGATTGTAGATTGGATAAATAGATCTCGCAAGAACACAAAAAAAGTGCAGCAAGGTATTTTTGGGTTTTTGGAATAATAGATCTGAAAACAAAAGCGGCAAAAAGATAGATCGGAAAGCAATATGTTGGAAAGTAGACCCGGGGGCCGTAGGTTTCACTAGTGGCTTCTCTCATGAGTATAGCACACGGTGGGTGAACAAATTACTGTTGGGCAATTGATAGAAGATCAAATAATCATGACGATATCCAAGGCGATGATCATTATATAGGCATCACGTCCAAGATTAGTAGACCAAAACGATTCTGCATCTACTACTATTACTCCACACATCGACCGCTATCCAGCATGCATCTAGTGTATTAAGTTCATGGAAAAAGGGAGTAATGCAATACGAACGGTGACATGATGTAGACAAGATATATTCATGTAGGAATAGACCCCATTTTTTTATCCTTAATAGAACTGATAAATGCATGCCTCGCTGCCCCTTCTGTCACTGGGAGAGGACACCGCAAGATCGAACCCATCACAAAGCACCTCTTCCCATGGCAAGAAAAATCGATCTAGTTGGCCTAACTAGACCAAAGATTCGAAGAAGAAATATGAGGCTATAAGTAATCATGCATATAAGAGATCAAAGAAGAATCAAATAATATTCATGGATAGAAACTGATCATGAACTCAAAATTCATCGGATCCAAACAAACACACCGCAAAAAGTCATTACATCAAATAGATCTCCAAGAGACCATTGTATTGAGAATCAAAAGAGAGAGAGAAAGCCATCTAGCTACTGCCTATGGACCTGTAGGTCTATGGTGTACTACTCACACATCACCGGAGAGGTACCAATGAGGATGATGAACCCCTCCATGATGGTGTTAGATTGGATCTCGTAGTTCTGAAACTTGTGGTGGCTGGAAGTATTTTTTGTCGACTCCTCTAGGGTTTTTGGAATATTTGGGTATTTATAGAGCTCAGAGGCGGTGGAGAAAGTTCCCGAGGCGGCCACAACCCACCAGGGCGTGCCCGGGGCCCCTGGCGCGCACTGGTGTTTTGTGGGCGGCCTGGGCTCCCTCCTGGTTACTTTTTTGGCCCACTGGCCTCCTTCTGGTCCAAAAACAATCTCCAAAAAGTTTCGTCGCGATTGGACTTCGTTTGGTACTGATATTCTGTGAAGTAAAAAACAAGCAAAAACATCAACTGGCACTTGGCACTAAGTCAATAGGTTAGTCCCAAAAAAATGATATAAAGTTGCTATAAAATGATTGTAAAACATCCAAGAATGATAATATAACAGTATGGAACAATCAAAAATTATAGATACGTTGGAGACGTATCACATGTTTGCCTACTTAGATGAAATTGTTTGTATCTTCTTAAGTCACTCTCGATATGATTCATGTGCAAAACTTGAGAGATGCTTATGTATTTCTTTCATGAGATAACCCCAGATGATTACCCCTTGAGGAATTCCTTCGTTGTCGAGTTACCCCTTATCCTTTTCGTAAGTACGATGAAGATCCTGAAGGAAGACTGACAACTCCGGCATGATGCATTGATGCAGAGGAATAGACTTGAACACAGTGGATCGACCTCTTTGGGAAGAGCAACCAAGAATGAGAAGATTCATTAGATTCGTAACCACACCTTTCCCCCCTTAATCTACCTCTTAAATCTCGGGATGAGATTTCTTTTAGTGGAGGAGATTTATAACACCCCGATAGTTATGCTACAGTAACCTCACCCTAATGATGCCATGTCATCACCTTTTTGCTAAGTCAATTGCCTCTTGATAAAAAAACAAGATCAAATTCAAATTCAAAATCCAAGTTAAATTATTATTTCCTCAAACTGTCAAACAAAGTGTTGGTATTTTTGAAAATAACCACTAAGTAATTGTCCTGAAGAAACCAACATCATTTGAAATATTTAAATGCCCTTAACCTATTTAAAACAGAGCCAACAACATGAATTTGGGCCAATTTAATTTAAACAAAATAGTTATACATTTCAAAATAAATTTAAACTTGGTGGGCTTGCTCAAAATGCTCCCTAATATTTACGTGCCAAATTTCATAGACAAAATAGTTATACATTTCAAAATAAATTTAAACTAAATTCATTTACTAGCAAAAGTAATACAAAACAGAGGTTAAATAGAAAATAGAGAAGGAATAAAGAAAATAACAGAAACTAAATGTGCAACTGGGCCTCAAGTGTACAGTGCACTCGGCCCAGCCCAACCTGCCTCTTCTCCCACCTCGCTACATGAGGCAGGGAGCTTGTGGCAGGCATCTGGCCGGCATGGCCGTGCCCTGCCACATGCCGGCCATCGCGAGGTCCCCGATGTCTATAAGACCACCCCTCGCCTCCGTGGTCGAACCCTAGCCTCATTTCCCCTCCCACGTGTCGTTGCTCTCGCCCCCGCACACGCCCGAGCTCCACCGTCCCATGGCCTTGTCATCCTAGCGGGCATCGTCGTCCCCGCGCTCAGCTTGCGCGTCCAGGAGTTGAATCGCCTCCATCTATGCCTGCTACGTCAATAGATCGGACGGGATCATCATTGCATCGTCGCCATCGACCACCTCTTCACCCATGGCCACCGTCGTCATGGCCGGCGATTAGCTCCGCGCCGGTCCACCCCGGCCTTTACTGAACCCGCCAAGAGCTCCATTGTGAGCTCCTCTCCCCGTTCTCCAATTTCCCCCCTCGGATTCGTCACCGTAGAAGCCCGCGCCCGTGCTTGGCCTTGCCGCACCTCTGGACGCGCTCGCCACGCACTGGTCACATGCCCGCCTGCACCTGTCCGCGTCCTGCTCGTCCGGCTGCACACCTGCACGCGCCCGCCCGCGCGTGGTTGTGCCCCCACTGCACCCGTCGTCGCTCGCGCCGCTCGCAGTCGCTCCTGGCCGTGCCTTCCTGCTCCTCCTGCCACGCGCGTGCCTGCTGCTACCGCTGGCTGCTACTGCATCCTCCTACTGCTGCTCGTTGTTGCTACGTTGTGGCCGCCCTCGCCCACTTACTCCTGCAACAGCTGCTGCTAGCTGTTGTTGTTGTTCCTGTGTTGTCGTCGTTGTTGCTTTGCTTTGCTGCCGTCGTTGCTGTTTTGTTGTGTGTGTTTTTTTTTTGAAACGGGGGGAAAAATATTTTCCCCTTTTTATTAATTAAGGAAGGAGTAGTTTGACAGAGTTTGACGAAAGATAGCAACAAGAGAAAAAAAAAGGCCCCCAGAAGGGGTCACATCACCCACAATAAACTCTACTCTCCCAACAGGATGTGCCCCAAATGCTTTGCTCCCGCAGTCACCCAAAGCTGTGCCACCGATTGTATGGTGCGAAGGAGGATGAATGGTGGCGCGTTTGTGCAACGGAAGACCCTTGCATTTCTCTCATCCCCAATCGTCTTGCTCACTAACATAGTGAGGGAGGCCATCGCCCTTCTATGAATCCCGTGGGAGGATGCCATGTCATACCACCAGTCTTTGATGGACCTGTAGGCAGGCCAAGCAGAGGTGTCCAAGTTAACGAGACGTCGTTCTGGACTCAAGAGAAGGGTTATTGGCCTCGCGGTCATTGAGCGCACGAGAAAAAAACAATGCTCCATGATCAGGAACTTAAAGGAAGGTGACGCCAATACGAAGTTTCTCCATCTGAGGGTAAATGCGCGTAGAAGGAAGAATCACATCCATCGCCTGAAGCACAATAATGGTTGGATCACGGATCATGCTCAGAAGGAGGAGATCATCGCTGAGCATTTCTCTAACACCTTGGGCAGGGGTGGTAGAAAAGAGCGGGATTTCAACTGGGACAATTTGGCCTTCCCCGAGGTGGATTTGACGAATCTTGGGAACTGATAACCCACAAGTATAGGGGATCGCAATAGTATTCAAGGGTAGAGTATTCAACCCAAATTTATAGATTCGACACAAGGGGAGCCAAAGAATACTTGAGAGTATTAGCAGTTGAGTTGTCAATTCAACCACACCTGGAGATAAATATCTGCAGTAAAGTGATCAGTAGCACAGTAATATGATAGGTTTGATAGCAGTAGCAATAGTAACAGCAGCGGTAACAGTAGTAGCAATAGTTTTGTAGCAGTTGGAACAGCAGCAACAGCAGTAGTAACTTAGCAAGAACAATAAGTGGAAAGGTCATAGGCATTGGATCGGTAACTCGTTGGATGATATTCATCATGCAACAGTCATAACCTAGGGCGATACAAAACTAGCTCAGTTCATCAATGTAATGTAGGCATGTATTCCATAAATAGTCATACGTGCTTATGGAAAAGAACTTGCATGACATCTTTTGTCCTACCCTCCCGTGGCAGCGGGGTCCATAAGGAAACTAAGGGATATTAAGGCCTCCTTTTAATAGAGAACCGGAACAAAGCATTAACACATGGTGAATACATGAACTCCTCCAACTACGATCATCACCGCGAAGTATCCCAAATATTGTCACTATGGGGTTGACGGATCATAACACGTAATAGGTGCATATGACTAGGCAAGATCGGATCAAGAACATAGATATAGAGATGATAACATAAACGGTTCAGATCTGAAATCATGGCACTCGGGCCCTTGTGACAAGCATTAGGCATAGCAGAGTCATAGCAACATCAATCTCAGAACATAATGGATACTAGTGATCAAGCCCTAACAAAACTAACTCGATTACATGATGAATCTCATCCAACTCCTCACCGACCAGCAAGCCTACAAAGAAATTACTCACTCCCAGTGGGGAGCATCATGGAATTTGCGATGGAGATAGGTTGATGATGATGAAGACCGAAGATTCCCCTCTCTGGAGCCCCAAACGGGCTCCAGATCTGGCCTCCCGATGAAGAACAGGAGGTGGCAGTGGCTCCGTCTCGTGAAAAGCGATAATTCTTTCTCTCTGATTTTTTTTCTCAAAATTTAGGAATTTATAGTGGCGGAGATAGGGCAAGTGGGGCCCCGAGGTGGGCACAACCCACCAGCGCGCGCCGGGAGGGGGCTGGCATGCCCTGGTGGGTGATGCTCACCCTGGGCCCCCTCTCCGGTGGTTTTTGACTCCGGTATTTTTTATATTTTCCAAAATAAATCTCCAAAAAGTTTTGTTCCATTCCGAGAACTTTTATTTCTGCACAAAAACAACACCATGGTAATTCTGCTGAAAACAGCGTCAGTCTGGGTTAGTTCCATTCAAATCATGCAAATTAGAATCCAAAACAAGGGCAAAAGAGTGAGGAAAAGTAGATACGTTGGAGACGTATCAGGAACCCCTTCACGGAGGAAGAGGTCAGCAACGCCATTAGCCAAATGCCCAAGGATAAGGCTCCCGGACCCGATGGCTTTAGAGGGATGTTCTTCAAACAATGCTGGGAGATTGTCAAGGAGGATGTCATGCGCGTGATTCACTGCTTTGGGTCACTCCAGACTGCCAACCTTCACTGGGTCAACTCTGCCAACATTGTGCTTCTGCCTAAGAAGGATGGCGCGGAAGGCATCACTGACTACAGAGCCATCAGCCTTATTCATGCCATTGCCAAGATTATTGCCAATATTATTGCCAAGATGCTCGCACTTCGGCTAGGACCCCACATGGACAGCTTAATTTCCAACTCTCAGAGTGTGTTCATGAAGACGAGAAGTATCCATGATAATTTTATGTATGTTCCCAACCTCGCCAGACGCCTGAACAAGAACAAGACACCCTTGCTATTTAAGCTTGACATCCGCAAAGCTTTTGACTCGGTGTGTTGGGACTATATCTTAGACCTTCTTCAGCGGAGAGGATTTCCGAGCATCTTCAGAGACTGGATCACCGCTCTCCTTCGCACTTCATCCTCTCGAGTCTTCCTTAACGGGGTGGCAGGGCCACCAATTCTGCATGGCCAAGGCTTTCGACAGGTTGACCCTCTCTCCCCCCTACTTTTTGTCATTGCCATCGATCCGCTGCAACAACTCCTGAACCTTGCCACCTCGCACGGATTGCTTCACAAGGTTAGGGGACGTGGCTCTACCGTTCGGACCACTCTATACGCTGATGATGTTGCTGTTTTCGTCAAGCCAATCAAGGCTGACGTGGACAACCTAGCCACCATACTGAAAGGCTTCGGGGATGTTACTGGCCTTTGCACCAATTTTCAGAAAAGTTCGGTGGTACCCATCCGGTGCCGGAACCTTGATCATGCCACCATCCTCCATGGACTCCCAGCCAAGAGAGCAACCTTCCCGCTGAATATTTAGGACTGCCTTTGTCAGTAAGGCAGCTCGAACAAGTTGACTTCCAATACCTGGTGGATCAGGCTGCGGGAAGACTTGTACCATGGGAAGGAAGATACATTGCAACCCCGGGCCGTGTGGTTTTGGTTAAAACGGTCCTGACATCTCAGGTTGTCTTCACCGCGACTGCACTAAACATTCCTAAGGGCACACTGGACAACATCAACAAGATTGAGAGAGCCTTTCTATGGTCGGCTCGCACAAGACGACTGGTGCCAAATGCAAAGTCAGCTGGGAGCGCGTCTGCAGGCCCAAGGAGTTGGGGGGCTGGGGGTATTGAATCTTGATAAATTCTGTCAGGCCCTTCATTTGCGCTGGCTATGGCTTGAATGGACCGATACAACAAGGCTATGGGTGGGCTTGCGTAACCCATGTGACGAGAGCGACAAGTATTTTTTTCCACGCGTGCATAACCATCACCATTGGCAACGGTGCCCGGACACCCTTCTGGGACTCCCCCTGGCTAAATGGGAGTAAGCCCAAAGACATCGCCCCTCTGATCTTTGAGGCATCTTCGCGAAAGACATGGAAGGTTCGGGAGGCCTTGAATAATGCCGCATGGATTAGCAAGATCAACCATGGAACCACACTCTCGATGGACCACCTGAGACAATTTCTCTTGCTATGGACTGCCCTCCATGGAATCCAGCTAAATGCGCACATCGAGGACTCCATCCTATGGAAGCATACCGCCTCAGGAGAATACTCTGCTTCTTCTGCGTATAATGTGCAATTTCTGTCCATCACCCATACTGACATGTGCAAAGTTGTCTGGAGGACCTGGGCACCATCGAACGTTAAGTTTCTCGCATGGTTGGCAATTCAAAACCGGATTTGGACGGCTGACCGGTTGGCCAAGAGGGGATGTGTTGGGGATATAACCCCATGGTAAGACCCGCCCAGGAGGGGCCGGGTCATACCTGGCGGCTCATAAGCAAGACCCTTAAGGTGGGCCAGAAGATGAAGGCCAGACCGCATGGCGGCTTACCAGGCGGGCCAAGACAAAGGCCCAGAGACAGAAGATGGTGTGAGACCCGGGCGGTTAAGCCGCCCGGAGACGGCTTGCTCAAGGAGGCAAGGTGACTTAGAGATAGGATTGACTACGTTATATGAGTCGGTTTAGGACTCGTGTAACCCAGGGCCTCGACCTCCTATATAAAGGTGAGACCCTGGGGCGGCTTGGACAGAAACCAATCAATCGAGAACTAGGTCAAGCGAATCCGCTCCCTTGTAATCGATACTCCAATCAATACAGGACAAGCAGGACGTAGGCTTTTACCTCTTCTTGAGGGGCCGAACCTGGGTAAACTCGTGTCCCTCGTCTCGACCAACCCCTTTGAGTCCACCGTCTTAGCGATGGCCTCGAACCTAAGTCTTCGGACATCTGCCGTGACAAAACCACGACAGTTGGCGCCCAGGGCTGTGGGAGTGCCGTGTTTAGCGCCGGCTCTACGGAACGAGCGTCTGCCGAAGGATTTCAAAGGTCCTCGCAAGGTGCCCAATTATACTGCTGATCTACCTCCAAAAGCTTGGATCGAAAGCTATGAGCTGGCCATGGAGATGTTAGACGTCAGTGATGCAGTATGTGCCAAATATTTCATCATGATGCTGGAAGGGCCGGCTCGCACGTGGTTGAAGGGTTTGCCACCCAACACCATTAATTCCTGGGCCGAATTGAAGGCGAAATTCATCAAAAATTTCCAAGGAACGTGCAAGCAGCCCATGACGATTGTGGATTTGGACCATTGTGTGCAGCGTGACGACGAGTCGGCTCATCACTGGGTCCGGCGGGTCTCAACCATCATCCACTCTTCTGAACAGATTACGGCGGCTCAAGCAGTTTTGATTCTAGAGAAGAATTGCCACTTTACGCCCTTGAAGCAGAAGCTTGGCCGACTCAAGCGCTCGTGTCAGGATATGGGGGAGCTCATGGCGGCTCTCACCAAGTATGCAGACTCTGATAACACGAAAGACCCTGGCTCCGATGATGAGAAGTCGGCTCAGGGTAAGAAAGGAAACAATGGCAAGGGTCAACAGCAGAACGCGGCCGGAAATAGCAACCCGGGCAAGCGGAAGAACCCGGACGGCGGGTCAGAATTGGTGGCGAACACCAGCGCTGGGAACAATCGTGCTAAGGGCAACGGGAACTTCAGGCAACCCTTTAACAAGGGCAAAGCTCCTTTCAACTTGGAAGAGATGCTTAATAAACCTTGTCCAGAGCACAGCCGGCCTGATAAGCCGGCAGGGCATACTTGGAGGGATTGCAGTATTATGCGGCAGTTTCGGGATTACAGCCTTCAACAGCATCGCAATAACGGTAATGGTCCGTCAGGCGGCTCAGGCCCGGGCGGATCAGGAGCCGGCTTTGGTACTGGCGGCTCAGCATCCGGTTACCAGGGTCAAGGCAATCAAGGAGGTCATCATCAACTGATGAGGAAATATTCACGAAATATGATGATTCTGCTTGCTTAAGCTGGAAAGAAATATTGAGCCTCGTTGACAAATATCATAAGGTGAATTCTCTCTTAGTTGATAATGCTATTTCTTTTAATGAGAGCTTTATACTGCCTAAATCCTTGTGTGTATGTGTCATTAGGTACAATGGAGAGGAAGGCATGGCACAAGGGAGCAAGGAGGAAGGCATGGCACAAGGGAGCAAGAGGATTCTGCAGTTCTCAGGCGGCAGTACCGCCTGTCCGAGCGGTAGTACCGCTTAGGCGGTACTACCGGCCCAGCACTACCGCCCAAGTACCGCTTAGCAATTTTCTTCTGGAATCAAAGCGACCCAAGCGGTACTAAAGCGGCAGTTAGAATTCTCAGAGCGGTAACACCGCTTCTAGCGGTAGTACCGCTTGCTGTGAGCGGTACTACCGTGCTGCCTGCGCGCAGACTTTGGGGCTGACGGCCCGTGTACCCCTTCGATCTATCTTAGGATATAAATACTCTTCCTTAGGGTTAGTTAGAGGGAGACCACGTTTAAGATAAACCCTAGTTCATGAGATTGCTTGTAAGCATTCATCTTGAATCCTCATCACCAATTCGTATCGATCTGGTGATTATATACTGCAAGTCAAGTGTGATCTGCTGTTCCATTGGGAATTAGTATATTGCAATTATACCGTTCGTGGTCGACGGCTGCGTGCACAAGTGTGTGACGTTGTGAATATCCAAAGGGTTGAGACCTTTTGCATTGGCATCAGGGATCAAGCGAGGGAGAGTTCATCGGCGACATACAAGTTATCCTACACCATCATCATCACCACCGCCGCTTACTGAGAAGATCGGGACACCCCATATCATCTTGGTATCATCTTGGTATCAGATTTCCAGTGTTGCCTCGGTAAGCATCCACCAAATCATCCGTAGATTAGTTGTGTTTTACTCCTATCCAGAAAAAGCCTCACAAAAAGATTAGGGTTCTTAGTAGTTTGCCATAGCCTAGATTGCATCGTCGATTGGTTTTAGTTGCTAGTCGTTGTGTCTTTCTTTTTGCGTAACTTTTTCATCCGAGTCATCTACTAGGCGTCTAGGGTTTTGTTCTGATCCGAGTCTTTTTGTTCTAGTGTTCGTCGGAGTCCTGGTTCTTGTGTTCGTTGGGTTTTCCTTTAGCGTTTTCTTTTAGGTTTCCTTTTTCCAGTCCGAGTTACATCGCGTCTTTCCTTTGTGAGCCATAGACAAGCCAATCTTTCCTTTGCGTAGGAACTTACCTATTGAGACTAGCATATCCTTGTGCTCTACAGGCTGCTCAGTTAGGATTTTTAGTAAGTGCATCTGAGATTGGCAAGATCAGATTCGTTGTTTGTTGCTCAAGTCTGGGCTGAAAAAAAAAGGGGGACAAAAAAAAGAGGAGAGAGAAAAAAACAAAAAAAAACAGAAAAAAAAACAGAGAGAAAGAAAGAAACGAGAGAAACAGTGGCTGGACGTTGTTGCTATCTATTGCACTGTTGGATTTGTATTATCTTGCGATTGTGCACTAGTAGAATTGAGCAATCTTGTGCCTGTTTACATTGAGCATTGCTAGTGTCTCTCTAGTGCATTGCAACACATCCTGTTTTTATCGTTGCTTTGCCATATTTTTCTCCACCGTGTGTGTTTCCTTGGGTGTTTGTTCACACGATCAGCACTAGGACTTGTCTTCGGTGTTGTTAGGTATCCAAACCAAGCTCCACCATATACCCTGCTTTGTCGTGTGATTGCTCTTATACCCGGGTATTCACTTCATCACATCCGTGCATTAGTCATCTATCCGAACGGGTACGCATTACTATTCACTTTGGAACGGTAAGATTTCCTTTTCTTGTCAGTTTTTGAGTGAGCTGAGAGTTTCCACCATATATATATACTTTGCTGCAACTTCCTTTGTATTTTCTAACAATGGCAGATGATGAGGAGGAGGTTCCATTACCATTGAAATTCTATTGCAGCAACAAATTCTGGGAGGAGGATTTTCGAGTGGTGCCTGTTTCGGGTTTGTTCCACTTCACGGCAGACATCAATGGTAGAGATGTTGCTGTTACCATTGATAATTGTTCTTTAACGAACTTGGTTAGTGTTGAGGTTGTTGAAAAGCTGCAGTTGCGTACATGTCCCAAACGTGATCCATATTTGTTAGCTACTTCTGATCATGCACTGCCAATTACTAGGTCCGCATCTGTTCCTCTAACCATTTATGGTCATACTCGACATATTGCATGTGATGTGGTTCCTAGAGCGCTTCATTTCTGCCATCTCATGTTGGGAAGATTTTGGTGTGATCACTTTCAGGTCGTTTTTGGTAGTGGTCATCCGGACCCCTCCATCTTTTGGAATAGGAAGCACACGTGGTTATCACCTACTCGCATTATGCAGTTTCAGGAGCTTAGGCGTCAAAACCTACGTCCGCCTGCACCCACTAAAATAAAACCCCATGATGATCCTGTTCTTGCACCTAAGTTGAATGTTTCCACCATCTGCACAATTGAGAACCCCAACGTTAATGATTCAACCATTTGTGTAGATATGAGTGTACGCAAT
Source organism: Elymus sibiricus (assembly GCA_039707655.1). NCBI lineage: Eukaryota > Viridiplantae > Streptophyta > Magnoliopsida > Poales > Poaceae > Elymus > Elymus sibiricus. The sequence continues at coordinate 395,187,668 of CM077675.1, read as the reverse complement.
AAGAGTGAGAGTTTGAGTGTTCCAGAAAACCTGCGAGTGGGAGTAGATGAAACATGTGCGGATTCATCTAATGTAATCATCTCTACTCCTAGTGTTGTTTCTTGTGATATGCAGGTTGCTTTTGAAGAAAGGGAGCCGTCTGTTTTACAACCTGCATCACCCGACCGTGCATTGTCACTTGAGGAGGAGGTCCAAGTACCTACTACATCTGAGGAGACTGTCGTTGATATAGGTACTGATTTCGAGCTACAGCCAGCACGTGCGACATATTGTGAGTCTATTCCTTTGCTGCTGCATCATTGTGATTTGCCTTGCACCGCTGTTTCAGCACCATGTGATAAATTACCTATTTCAAACTTTGATCATGTGGTACTTATGACACATAAGGAAGTACTTCCTAGAATACCACCGACTGATATTGTGTATTCCATCATGCTAAATGAACCTATTAATTTGGTGTGTGCTATGCATAAGATTTCTGAATTTTCTTCTATGAATTCTAGCGCCTATGCCTATAGTTTCACTTTTCATCTCATTGGTGACTATAGCATGAATGAAAATTTTCTGGTGGATCACATATGCATTACCTGTGATAGAATTGTTGAACTGAAACTTGCTGTTTTCAGCCATATATGCTATGTGCCGACGTCTCTTTGCTGCGGGACAATACTTAATTTTCGAGATCATATTATGTATTTTGGTCTAGTTGATAGATTACAGCCCGCAAAAATAGTACCTATATTGGATTGTTCTAATCTTGCTATAACCGAATTTGATCCATTGTGTTTGTCCCAATACCTGTTGCATTTATATGCTACTGCTATAGACTTCACTTATATTTGCAAACTGAGTTGCATCTTACACGCTGCGCGTCCTGCTCATGAACATACATACGTTTGTTCTATATATCAGAGTGGCACAGTTGAAGCATGGTATCCAATATATGTATCTTACAATATTTTGGACTGGTTTGACCTTGCTTATAGCACATTTGATCATCGATCTTCTGTGAGGACTTTGGACTTAATACTGAACAATAAGACATTGTACATGTGTGTTCCTCATTCTGGTCATGACTATATGTACTTCACTTCTACTTGCAATTATGATTGCCGATTCCTCAGATATTATTCGTTCCCGCATGGACATTTTGTCTTGTATACTTGCAATTTATCGCATACTGGGAATCTTTTTCATGACAACAAAAATGATACAGCATATTATATATACATATATTATGCGTACACGTTGTTCTTTTTGTTTCTGCCATTTTCAGCTTACTCAAAGCCGCGGATGGCTTTTCTTGAAGAAAGGGAGGATGATGAGGAAATATTCACGAAATATGATGATTCTGCTTGCTTAAGCTGGAAAGAAATATTGAGCCTCGTTGACAAACATCATAAGGTGAATTCTCTCTTAGTTGATAATGCTATTTCTTTTAATGAGAGCTTTATACTACCTAAATCCTTGTGTGTATGTGTCATTAGGTACAATGGAGAGGAAGGCATGGCACAAGGGAGAAAGGAGGAAGGCATGGCATAAGGGAGCAAGAGGATTCTGCAGTTCTCAGGCGGCAGTACCGCCTGTCCGAGCGGTAGTACCGCTTAGGCGGTACTACCGGCCCAGCACTACCGCCCAAGTACCGCTTAGCAATTTTCTTCTGGAATCAAAGCGACCCAAGCGGTACTAAAGCGGCAGTTAGAATTCTCAGAGCGGTAATACCGCTTCTAGCGGTAGTACCGCTTGCTGTGAGCGGTACTACCGTGCTGCCTGCGCGCAGACTTTGGGGCTGACGGCCCGTGTACCCCTTCGATCTATCTTAGGATATAAATACTCTTCCTTAGGGTTAGTTAGAGGGAGACCACGTTTAAGATAAACCCTAGTTCATGAGATTGCTTGTAAGCATTCATCTTGAATCCTCATCACCAATTCGTATCGATCTGGTGATTATATACTGCAAGTCAAGTGTGATCTGCTGTTCCATTGGGAATTAGTATATTGCAATTATACCGTTCGTGGTCGACGGCTGCGTGCGCAAGTGTGTGACGTTGTGAATATCCAAAGGGTTGAGACCTTTTGCATTGGCATCAGGGATCAAGCGAGGGAGAGTTCATCGGCGACATACAAGTTATCCTACACCATCATCATCACCACCGCCGCTTACTGAGAAGATCGGGACACCCCATATCATCAACAGTCTGGCGGTGGAGGCCAGCAGCAGAATAACCAATCGGGATACCAGAGTAACCCGAAGCAGCTCAGCGGGGGACAGTATCATGTTTTTACAACCTACCTTGACAAGCGAGACCGGAAAGTGCGCAAGCGGGCGGTTAACACAGTCATGCCGGCTCTCCCGCAGTATTTGAAGTGGTTTGAGTACGACATAACTTGGAGCAGGGAGGATCACCCGCCGCGGGTTGATAACCCGGGGCAGCTGGCTTTGGTAGTTGCCCCCCAAGTTGGAGGATACGTGTTCACAAAGGTACTTATGGATGGTGGCAGCAGCATCAACATCCTGTATTATGACACTTTCCGCCGGATGGGTTTGCTTGACAAGGATCTTAAGCCCTCTTCAACAGTTTTTCACGGTGTGGTGCCCGGAAAATCGGCTTATCCAGTGGGAAAGATTTCTTTGGAAGTAGCTTTTGGTGATGAATTCAACTACAGGGTGGAGTCTTTGTGGTTTGAAGTCGTCAAAATCAAAAGCCCATATCATGCTCTGTTTGGACGGCCGGCTTACGCCAAATTCATGGCTAGGCCTTGCTATGTTTACTTACAACTCAAGATGTCCGGGTTGAATGGGACGATTACCGTGCATGGTGATTGGAAGACAGCTCTTGAGTGTGAGGAAGGTGATGCAGCTTACGCAGAGTCAAGTTGTGCCGAGGCAGAGCTCAAGTTTTATAAGGAAAATGTTGACCCGGAAGATATGACTCCGCTGAAGAAGCCTAACACGGAATCTGAGCCACCCCTCAAGTTTGTGGCAGAAGATACCAAGTTGGTGGACTTTACGTCGGGCGACTCATCACAGCAGTTCACTATTGGGGTCAATATGGATCCCAAATAGGAAAGCGCGCTCATCGAATTCATCCGTGAGAATCGGGACATCTTTGCATGGAAACCTTCTGACATGCCGGGTGTACCGAGAGAGTTCGCTGAGCACCACCTTAATGTGGATCCTAAGTTTAAGCCGGTCAAACAGTTCCTCCAGCGGTTTAATGAGGAGAGGCGCAAGGCTATTGGGGAAGAGGTGGCCCGGCTCTTGGCAGCAAGGTTCATCGTTGAAGTTTTTCACCCGAAGTGGTTAGCTAACCCGGTGCTAGTGCTTAAGAAGAACGGCACATGGCGTATGTGTGTAGATTACACGGATCTTAACAAGGCTTGTCCAGTTGACCCGTTTGCTCTCCCCCGTATCGACCAGATTATTGATGCAACGGCGGGTTGTGAGAGTTTATGCTTCCTGGACGCTTATTCAGGTTACCATCAGATAAAGATGGCGGTTAAAGACCAAGAGAAGACGGCTTTCATCACACCTTTTGGTGCTTTCTGCTATGTGTCTATGCCTTTCGGGCTCAAGAGTGCCCAGGCGACTTACCAACGTTGTGTGCAGAACTGTCTTCATGGTCAAATTGGAAGCAATGTTCATGCTTATGTGGATGATATTGTGGTCAAGTCAAGGAAGAAGGAGACTCTACTTGATGACCTGAAAGAAACTTTCGATAATTTACGAGTTTACAAGATGATGCTTAACCCGGCTAAGTGTGTCTTTGGAGTCCCTGCAGGAAAGCTCTTGGGATTCCTAGTCTCTGAGCGTGGCATTGAAGCTAATCCGGACAAGATAAAGGCTATCACTTCCCTGTCTGAGCCGGCTTGCATCAACGACGTTCAGCGCCTGGCGGGTCGAATCGCTGCGTTAAGCCGGTTCATAAGCCGCCTGGGTGAGAAGGCTATTCCTCTGTATCAGATGATGAAGAAAACAGGAGATTTTGTCTGGAGTAAGGCGGCGGGTGAAGCGTTTGAGGCGCTCAAGAAGCAGCTGGTTGAGCCGCCGGTCTTGGCCGCTCCGGCTGAGAAGGAACCTCTACTCCTCTATGTGGCGGCTAACAACAGGGCAGTCAGCGCCGCGATTGTTGTGGAGCGTAAGGAGGCAGGGAAAGAATACCCGGTTCAGAGGCCAGTTTACTACGTCAGTGAAGTCCTAATAGAGTCAAAGCAAAGGTACCCACATTGGCAGAAACTGATATATGGGGTGTTCATGGCAAATCGTAAGTTGAAGCATTACTTCCTGGGACATCAGATCACTGTCGTCAGTTCTTCCCCGTTGGGAGACATAATTCAAAATAGAGAAGCCACTGGCAGGATTGCTAAGTGGGCATTGGAGCTTGGGCCTCTTAATCTGAAATATGTGCCTTGCACGGCTGTCAAGTCTCAAGCCTTGGTGGACTTTATAAATGACTGGACAGAGTGTCAGTCGCCCGAGGAGAAGCCGGATAACACATACTGGACAATTCACTTTGATGGATCCAGACAATTGGAAGGGTCAGGGGCTGGAGTTGTCTTAACTTCCCCTAGAGGTGACAAGTTTTGTTATGTGTTAAGGTTGATGTTTCCCTGTACTAACAATGCAGCTGAGTATGAGGCTTTACTTCACGGCCTCCGTGTGGCTAAGGAGATGAACCTGAGCCGGGTTAGATGCCTCGGCGACTCAGACCTCGTGGCTCAGCAAGTTTCAGGCACGTGGGATTCCAAAGACCCACGGATGGCGGCTTATCGTCAGGCGGTGGACATCATTGCTGGGCACTTCAAGGGTTATCAGGTGGATCATATTGACCGTCGCAAGAACGAGGCGGCTGATGCATTGTCAAGGCTGGGCTCTTAGCGTAAGCCGGTGCCGCCTAACGTTTTCTTGGATGTGTTATATCATCCGTCTGTTAAGCTACCTTCAGAGGAGGATCTGGCCGTACCTGACCCGGAGGGGCAGCTGGTGGCGGCTCTGCATGCTATCCCTGACTGGACGCTGCCTTACTTAGCGTACTTGACTCACGGCGAGTTACCCGAGGACGAGACCTTGGCAAGACAAATCATCAGGTGATCTAAATCCATGACTATCATCAATGGCGAGTTACACAAGCGCAGTGTCACTGGTGTTTTCCAGCGTTACGTTTCTCCTAAAGAGGGTAAGGAGATCTTAAATGAAATTCATGCCGGCAATTGTGGTCATCATGCCGGCTCAAAATCTTTGGTGGCTAAGGCTTTCCGGCATGGTTTCTTCTGGCTGACGGCTCATAAGGACGCAGAAAACTTGGTCATTAAGTGCGATGGATGTCAGAAGTTCGGGCGACGTGCTCACGTGCCGGCTCAGGAATTGCGGATGATTCCAATTACCTAGCCGTTTGCGGTCTGGGGGCTTGATATGGTCGGGCCCTTCAAGAGATCTAAAGACAAGAAGACCCACCTTTTGGTGGCGGTGGATAAGTTTACCAAGTGGGTTGAGGCTGAGCCGGTCGGCAAGTGTGACGCGGCTACGGCGGTTCAATTTCTCAAAAAATTGATCTACCATTTTGGTTACCCTCACAGTATCATCACGGACAATGGCACAAACCTATCCAAGGGGGCTATGCAGGCGTTCTGTGAAAGTGAGCACATCCGGCTGGATGTTTCTGCTGTTGCTCATCCACAATCCAATGGTCAGGCGGAGCGTGCTAACCAGGAGATTTTGAGAGGCATCAATCCCCGGCTTATGGTCCCTCTACAGCGGACGCCGGGTTGTTGGGTGGAGGAGTTACCGTCGGTTCTCTGGAGCATCAGAACTACCCCCAACAGGTCAATAGGCTATACGCCTTTCTTCATGGTTTACGGCGCAGAAGCTGTGTTACCAAGTGATATACGTCATGACTCGCCGCGGGTGGCGGCTTACGTTGAGATAGATAATGAGACAGCGCGTCAGGACGCGTTAGATGCTTTGGATGAAGAGCGTGATCTGGCGGCGGCTCGATCGGCGATTTATCAACAAGACCTGCGTCGCTATCATAGCCGCAGAGTTAAGACCCGGACGTTTCAGGAAGGCGACTTGGTGTTGCATTTGATTTAAGATCAGACGGATGCGCACAAGCTATCTCCTCCATGGGAAGGACCCTTTGTGATCAGCAGAAATCTCAACAATGGGTCATACTATCTCATTGACGTACGAGACGAGTCACGTACTTCTGGGCAGGAGACCCACCGGCCGTGGAATATCGCTCATCTGCGGCCTTACTATACTTGAGTCATCGACTCCCACCATTGTACATCATCATTGTATATATCACTTATATATATATAAAATAAAGTTGGCATCCCTGCAAGCCGGGGCCTCTGTTGTTTTATGTATCTCAGATTGTGCAAAGATGGATACAACCACAAGGTCATTTGGGGGCTTCTAACCCGCTAGGGTTTAGCTTACACACCCTCTTGATCGGCTCTTCAACCACCGTAAGGCTGGGTTATATACCCAAAAAGTTGACTCCGTCAACAAGATCATTTGGGGGCTTCCAACCCGCCGGGTTTAGCTTACACACCCTCTTGATTGGCTCTTCAGCCACCGCGAGTTTGAGTTAAACCTGCCTATATGATGTTGCTGCTCCGCTAGGTGACCCGCCAAACTCTTGCCAGTTAATCTCGATTAGAGACCCTGAGCTGTTCAAAGTATTTGACAGTCACTCTCGCTAGAGACCCTGTACTGGTCAAGGTTAAACCGGCGGCTCTTGTCACGTGAGGGCCGGCTTACGGAAAGCGAGGATAAACTCACCCATCTGCTGCATACTCTCCGCTATGTAGCCCGTTCGTACTCTTAAACAGTTACTCTTTTAAAGACCCTGCACTGCTTAAGGTTCAAACGACGGATTTACGTCACGTGAGAAGTAGCTTATGGGCCCTGGGGGTACTCATGCCCTGCTGCGCCTCTTTATGGTTTGTTGTTGCTCTTATCATTTAATCTCGCCTAGAGACCCTGAGCCGTTCAAAGAAGTTGACGGTCACTCTCACTAGAGACCCTGTACTGCTAAGAGTTCAAACAACAAGTTCATGCCATAAGAGCCGGCATATGAGTTTTCGAAAAAGCAAGGTCATGAAAGATTTAAACATCTTTGGGTTGTGCTTTTTCAAGCCGCCCTCATAGCAATACAAAACATATTCTGTCTTGTTTGTTTTTGCAGGTTTTATCTCCTAAGATGAGCCGCCGTGAAATATGATGAAAAGATGATTGTGAGCAGAACACAAGACAGATAAAAGTGCATCAAGTTGTGCAAAGATTCATACGTGCGTGATGGCACGGCTCAGGCAATCAAGTTTTCTACGCCTATTACAAAACTCCCCAGGGAGCACAAAATACAACGGACTTAAGTTTTGTACAATTTCCAGTTTCGGCGGCTCAGAAAGCCGGGTTATCAGTTTCAGGAGTAAGTGTTCAGCTCGATGGCAGGTCATCCTGCGGCGGGTCTTCGACCTCTTCGATCTGAAGATTGTCCACATCCCAGTTGCAGTTTGTTAACGCTTCAAACTGAGCCTCATCAAAGAGAGGAGATGGGTCAATTTCAGGAGCAAAGAGTGTCTTACGGCGTGCAGGAGTCAAGTCTCTAGCTTCAAATGTTGGGCAGCGCACTCGTTTGTTATCCTCGCCATAAGCCACCTGGTAGGAGGTCAGATCAATTTCATCGACGAGTGTTGATGCGAGTACTCGAGAAGCTTTCATACACTTGGCATAGTCAGCTTCCGTAAATTCTGAGCCGTCATCTTTTTTGGATGGAAAGCCATCCATCATCTCTTCTGCAGTCAGTTCAGGGGCAAAGGCCAGAGACCGGCTTAGTGCGGCCATTGCTCCCTTTCTGGCGACTGATCGTTTGAGCTCCTCAATTTGCTTGGGCAGAGTTGACAAGAGCTCTATCACTCCTTTCATGAATTTGGGGATGCTTTTTTCGTTCAGCATCACTTTGATGGTGCAAAGGGCCCCGCAATATAGCTGTTCTGTCAGGGTGTATACTGCTTTCAGCTTCAACAAGCTATCAGAAGATAGCTGGCGGCTTCTTTGACCTGCAAGGAAAGATTAGGCGTTATAAGCCGCCTGCGCAGTTTTTAAACAAGGCAAGGAAATTTGCTAAGTATTCAGTACTTACCAAAGATAGCAGAAGTCATCCTAGAAATATGGCGCTTGAGGGTTTGCAGCTCATCCGACACAAGCTTGCGTTGCTGGTCAGCATCATCTGCACGCTTGGTCAGGGCGGCTCGTGTAGACTCAGCACTCTTTTTGAAGGCATCAAAGTCAGCTTGAACCTTCTCAAGCTCCTTAACGGCAACCCGCCATTTCTCTTCCGACTTAGACCGGGCGGTTTGTTGCGAAGCAAGGTTTTCTTTTACGCCGGTCAGATTAGACTCGGCCGCGTCCAAAGCTTCCTGTATCGTACAAAAACAAAACAGTTCAGGAGGTTTAAGTCGCCAAGATGAGATATTAAGTGCACGAATGATGAAACTGTTATGATACAAGTCTCAAGCAGATTGCAAGCAATATACTTGACACTTGGGGGCTAATGTCTGTGTTTTATCTGTCTACCATGAAGTTCCGGCTCATCTTCGTAAAGTTAAGCCGGCACTTGGGGGCTACACACGGTGCTTTCCAATTCTACAGTGAAGTTCTGGTTCATTATTTTTATAATAACCCGGACTTGGGGGCTACCCTTGGATCAACTCTTCAACTAAGTATCGGCTTAATATCTATATTTACCCGATACTTGGGGGCTACAAGCTAAGCAATTTCAATTATGACAAGGATTGGAAGACCCGGTCTACTATTTGCAATACTAAACCAGCTCTTGGGGGCTACATAAGGATATAAGGAAAAGTAAGAGAGGAGGAGTACCTCATATTTCTTTTTCATCAGTCCAACAAGCTTCAACTCCATGTTGCGGCTTGTGGAGAGGCGATTCAGATAACCAGCATGAAGTTCATCTGCAGTCATTTTTTCCAACACGGGGAATTCAAACTCAAGCTTTTCTGGTGAGTTTGTTTCAGCCTGGCAGGTGTGCTTCGTTAATACAGGGGGATCAGGGAATTGATAACCCGTCCCAGTGACAACAACGTCTGGATGAGCTGTGTCTTCGGCGGCTATCGAAGGGCTGGGCGGTTTAGAATCAGCCTTTGGAGGACTCTCAGGAGCGGCCATGTCATCATCAGCCGGCTCAGAGGGCTGAGGAATGTCGGCATATGCATCTTTTCTAGCCTCAGTAGGCTCAACATGAGGTGCAGGGGAATCCGGCTTAGCAATTTCCGGCTCTTGGACAGTAGGAGCTGCGGTAGACCCGCCGGTCTTCCTTCGTTTTGCTTGAGCCCTGGAAAACAAAAAGGTTGTCACATAAAGGACGAGGATGGTAAAAAGGTATGATGCAAATTCAAAGGTACGCACTCCGGGTTGATCTTCAGAGGAGGCAGCTTGGAGGCAGTAGAGTCGCCAGATGAAGGAGGTGACTCCTAAAAAAGTTAAGACGATGAAAAGCAGAGTAAGGTTACAATGCAAGACTGTCAAAATTTGGACTTAGATAAAAGAGTACCTCAGCAGGTCGTTTTCGAGGAGCCGGAGAGTTTGGTAAGCCGGTTAAAAGCTCTTCAGAGCCGGTGCTCCGGGTCTGACGTCTGGAATCGTGCTGTTGCTTTTTCAAAAGAAAATCGGGGTCTAAATAAGCAAGAGGATGAGAAAATGGGACTTTCCGGATGACCCGCCATATTTGCTCTGATGGAAAGTTTTCTAAGTCAGAGGAAATGTAAGTTACCTCAGGGGCATCTGCATGGCTTGTCTCCGTTTCCTCCTGTGAATAATTATCGTCAATAAGTTGCATAAAGAGACGACCAAGAGAGTCAAGTTCTACCTCCGAGTCGTCAAGCTCAGGTGGTTCCTGAGCGATAGTTTTCTTCTTCTGGGTGCGGGTTTTACCCGCCTTAGGCTTCCTCACATGAGGGTTATACTTCTTCTTTCAGAAAGAAGAGCCGGCCTGCGCATAAGCCGCCAACAAGGTTAACAGGAGCAAGGTAAAAGGTCAAGACAAGAATGAGCAATTTTGTGGGAAAAGATTTCTTACAGCTGGAGCCGGGTTCTTGACACAGAAAGGTTTCAGCCCAACTTTGTTGCAAACCGCTTGTTTTTCGCCAAGAAGTGTTTTGACGGAGGAGTTGATGTCTTGTTCTGTCAGAGGGGTGGTGTTGAAGCAGAGAGTGTCATTGGGCTCACCCGTGAATTGGTGCATGAGTCGGTCACGTTGGCTCAGTGGCAAAATCTTCTAGCTAACCCAGCAGCGGGTTAAGTCAACGCCAGTCAAGCCGTTGGCCATTAAGGCCCTAATCTTCGCGAAAGCCGGAGCATATTTCGCTTGCTCTGCGGCGGACATCCGGTCTGGGAGTTCTCCAGTGTTGCAAAGCCGGGTAGGACGGTAACCCGACAGCGGATTCTCTTCTTTGGGAGAAATGTCCTTGCAGTAAAACCAGGTTTTGTTCCAATCCTTGGGGTGACTTGGTAAGATAGCTGCTGGATAGGGCAAATCTCTCCGTCTCTGGATAGAAACGCCGCCAAGCTCCAAACTTGGTCCAGCCGCCACTTCAGTTTGGCGGTTGACGTAATGGTAATCACGGAAGAGGTCAACAGACGGCTCTTCTTGCAGGTAAACTTCACATAAGACTTGAAACTGACACATGTTGGTGACAGAGTTTGGGCCTATGTCTTGAGGGTGAAGCTTGAAGAAATGAAGAACGTCCCGGAAAAATTTCGACCCGGGTGGGCTAAATCCGCGAAGGAGGTGATCAGTGAACACGACAACTTCTCCTTCATGAGGAGTAGGTCTTGTTTCTGGCCCTGGAACCCGCCAATGTATAACATCCTGAGCCGGCAGGATGCCCGATTCTACGAAATCAAGTAAGAGTTGTTCGGTGACTCCGGAGCTGACCCAATCGCAAGACGAGGGTGCTCTCGACATAATGGCGGGTAAAACTGCGAAAAGGCATAGAGTGTGGCGGCTTAGAAAAACGTCAAATAATTAAGGCGGCTATGGTCAGCATAAGAGTGAAGTGTTAAGCCGCCGATATATTTATCAGAGAGCCGGCAATGCAATGGCGGGTTAATTGGACAAGGCGATGCTAGAAATAATGTTAAGTGTGGGCAAACAGATTTCACATATTACAACCATGGCTGCAAGATCTACGGGCGAAGGTAAAATGAAATATATTCATGACCTAAAACGGCAGTGGAAGAACAGGTGGTCACCACACGGAGAAGACTGGTATGCAGATCTAAAACAAGCGGGCATTGACATTAAAAGGATGACCGCACTGGATAGACAGCGCTATGAGATTCAGGGGGATATTTGACGGTCTGCATTATGAAGAACAGCGAAGAACGGCGAAGAACACAAAGAACTCCGACGAACTCAGGGAGATCCTAATGGAGATAACCATAGGTTAGACAAGGGCCGAGAGCGGTACCTTGCGGATGCGGATGGGCCGGCGAAGCTCTGGACCGAATCAGGTTGATGCAGCGGCCGATGTTGGGGGCGACAGTGAGGTCCGGTCAAGCGCGGCGGAGTTCTAGAAGCGCGGGTCTGAAGGAGGAAGAAGACAGCGGCGGCGGAGAAAAGGAAGGGGGCCCCTCGTGTCCCTATTTATGAGATGGGATGGCAACAGTGCGTGCGAAAGACGAGGCGGTGCAGTGATAATTGACCGAAGGGGGCGCCTCGATTTTCGGGCCGACCGTTTAATGAGAAGATCAATTGCGGACGTCACGGAATCTTTTTAGCATATTCGGCATGACGTCACGGCGGGTTATAAGTTTTCTTTTTCAGATAACGAAAATGTGAGATTCGCCGCTAAGTGAGTTTGAAGATTGACATGGACAGGCTCAAATCAATCTGGGGCCTAATGTTGGGGATATAACCCCGTGGTAAGACCCGCCCAGGAGGGGCCGGGTCATACCTGGCGGCTCATAAGCAAGACCCTTAAGGTGGGCCAGAAGATGAAGGCCAGACCGCATGGCGGCTTACCAGGCGGGCCAAGACAATGGCCCAGAGACAGAAGATGGTGTGAGACCCGGGCGGTTAAGCCGCCCGGAGACGGCTTGCTCAAGGAGGCAAGGCGACTTGGAGATAGGATTGACTACGTTGTATGAGTCGGTTTAGGACTCGTGTAACCCAGGGCCTCGACCTCCTATATAAAGGTGAGACCCTGGGGCGGCTTGGACAGAAACCAATCAATCGAGAACTAGGTCAAGCGAATCCGCTCCCTTGTAATCGATACTCCAATCAATACAGGACAAGCAGGATGTAGGATTTTACCTCTTCTTGAGGGGCCGAACCTGGGTAAACTCGTGTCCGTCGTCTCGACCAACCCCTTTGAGTCCACCGTCTTAGTGATGGCCTCGAACCTAAGTCTTCGGACATCTGCCGTGACAAAACCACGACAGGATGGCCAAACTGTGGACCTTGCCCGCTTTGTACAAGGGAGCAAGAAACCGTCGAACACCTTTTTTCAAATGCCGGTACACTCTTAGGCTATGGAGATTGGTAAAAGGTTGTTTTGCTGTGTTGTTGCCGCCGTTGTCGTGCGCTCGCCTAGCCGTTCGCTGCTGCTGCCGCTGCTGTCCTGCACCTCCTGTGCGTGTTAGCCATGGCTAGCATGTGGAATGTGCTCTGTGTGTGTGTGATGCGTTTGTGTTGAGTGTGTGTGCGCCCGGCTGGGCCACTGCCCAGTAAGGCCAGCCTTTAGATCTAATTAGGATTTAGATAGGTTAATAGCTACTTAATTAACCTAATATTTCTATGACAGAAGGGCCCCACTGATAACATAAACAAAATTAATTAAATTAATAAAGCTAGAGACAATGACAGTCGGGACCCGCCTACACAATTCATCCTTTGACCAGTCAAATGCTGACTGGGTCAACTCAGTCAACTGACCCCACCTGCTATACACTAGCTGGATACATACCCATAGGCGTTTTCCCATTTAAATTCGTATTGATAATAATTTCAGAAAATCATTTAAACTTCGAAAAATCATATAAAATAAACCGTAAGTCCGATAAAAATAATTTATATATGAAAGTTGATTAGAAAACTATAACGAATCCGAATATGCCATCCACATACCTGTCACACCCCTCTAATATAATTAATATGGACATTTTACATCAGAATCATCTGTCCGAATAATACCTGAAACCGGGAAAATATTACCAGATATTTTCCCCCTAGTTTTAAAATGCTTAGTGATGCAGTAGAGGATATCACCAACACATATTGCCATGACATGCATATGTGTTGCATTTGTATGGCCGTTATTTATTTCGTTCTCCCTCTCATGTATTCTTTCGGTACCCCGAGACTACTATTGACCTCGAGTACGACTACATTGACGACGACGATCCCTTCTCGGCAGAGCTTCCAGGCAAGAAAAACCCCCTTGATCATTCATATATCGCTCATTCTTTCTCTCTCATGCTTGCATTAGAATTTGCTACTGTATTTGACTGCTCCTATTCTGATGCATAGCCTGATTTTGTAGCCTGCTATTGTTACTTACCAGTCTATCCTATATGCTTAGTATAGGTTGGTTAGTGATCCATCAGTGACCCCTCACCTTGTCCCTGTTGCCCCGCTTCTTCACCGATGACTCGACCAACGTGATCAACGTACAGAGCCCGACACATCACCAACACCCCCTTAGTTGTATGACTCCGCAGAGTTACTATTGAGTACTGAGGGTGATACCTCGTAACACACTCCTGATGATAACTCTATAGTGTAGCTAATGGGTCGTGGATTATGGAGGGTGATTCCTCCTTCACCACTTCCGATAATGACTCTGTCGTGCAGCACCACAAGTGTGAACCCTTCGAGGGTGATTCCTCCAAGGTCACCTTGACGGTTACATCGAGTGGCATCCATCGAGGGTGATTCCTCAGATTCCCCCTTGATGTTATGGACATACGGTTACTTTGACTTTACCCCACAACCATGTTGAAGTCGGGTTGACTTGGAGGGTACCCATGAGATGATAACGCGGTGATACATCTCCAACGTATCTACTTTTCCTCACCCTTTTGGCCTTGTTTTGGACTCTAATTTGCATGATTTGAATGGAACTAACCCGGACTGACGCTGTTTTCAGCAGAACTACCATGGTGTTGTTTTTGTGCAGAAATAAAAGTTCTCGGAATGGAACGAAACTTTTTGGAGAATTATTTCAGAATATATGTGAATTATTGGAGCCAAAATCCACCGAAGAGGGGGGCCAGGGTGGCCAGCACCCACCAGGGCGTGCCAGGCCCCCTGGGCACGCCCTGGTAGGTTGTGCCCACCTCGTGGCCCCACTGACCCTAATTCCGCCACTATAAATTCCTATTTTCGGAGAAAAAAATTAGAGAGAAAGTTTCATCGTGTTTTACGATACGGAGCCGTCGCCACCTCTTGTTCTTCATCGGGAGGCCAGATCTGGAGCCCGTTTGGGGCTCCGGAGAGGGGAATCTTCGGTCTTCGTCATCACCAACCTTTCTCCATCGCCAATTCCATGATACTCCCCATCGGGAGTGAGTAATTCCTTCGTAGGCTTGCTGGTCGATGAGGAGTTGGATGAGATTCATCATGTAATCGAGTTAGTTTTGTTAGGGCTTGATCCCTAGTATCCATTATGTTCTGAGATTGATGTTGCTATGACTTTGCTATGCCTAATGCTTGTCACTAGGGCCCGAGTGCCATGATTTCAGATCTGAACCGTTTATGTTACCATCTCTATATCTATGTTCTTGATCCGATCTTGCCTAGTCATATGCACCTATTATGTGTTATGATCCGTCAACCCCATAGTGACAATATTTGGGATACTTCGCGGTGATGACCGTAGTTTGAGGAGTTCATGTATTCACCATGTGTTAATGCTTTGTTCCGGTTCTCTATTAAAAGGAGGCCTTAATATCCCTTGGTTTCCTTATGGACCCCGCTGCCACGGGAGGGTAGGACAAAAGATAGCATGCAAGTTCTTTTCCATAAGCACGTATGACTATTTACAAAATACATGCCTACATTACATTGATGAACTGGAGCTAGTTCTGTATCGCCCTAGGTTATGACTGTTACATGACGAATATCATCCAACGAGTTACCGATCCAGTGCCTACGAGCTTTTCACTTATTTTTCTTGCTAAGTTACTATTGCTGCTGCTGTTGTCCCAACTATTACAAAACTATTGCTACTACTGTTACCGCTACTGTTACTGTCACTACTGCTATCAAACTATCATATTACTGTGCTACTGATCACTTCGTTGCAGATATTTAATCTCCAGGTGTGGTTGAATTGACAACTCAACTGCTAATACTCTCAAGTATTCTTTGGCTCCCCTTGTGTCGAATCTATAAATTTGGGTTGAATACTCTACCCTCGAAAACTGTTGCGATCCCCTATACTTGTGGGTTATCAAGACCTTTTCTGGCACCGTAGCCGGGGAGCATGGCAATATTTGTTGAGTCACTTGGGATTTATATCAATTGATCATTATGAAGAATTTGAAGGACCCAAAGACTAAGATTTTTTCCTCTAAGACGAGGGGAGGTAAGGAACTGCCATCTAGCTCTGCACTTGATTCACCTTCTGTTATGAATAAGCTTGCAACACCACCTCATGGTAGTAACCCTCATATGTCGCAAGTTATTGATGATGCTACCTCTGCTATAAATTATGCTTATGATGGTGCTAGTACCATGCTTGATGATAATGTGCCACTAGGAGAATTTCTTGATGAACAAATTGCTAGAGCTAAAGAGAATGAAACCACTGAAACTGATGAGATTGTTGAAACTGATGAAGCTTATGAAACTGATAATGACTATGAAACTCCTATTAGTCCTAGCTCTCCTAAGTTTGAAATGCCTAAGATACCTGAAGGTTATGTTATGTACGAAGAGATAACTAGAGAAATTCTTTCTTGCAAGGATAGAAACGATCTTAAGAATTTGCTACGCAAGTATAAGGAAAAGACTTTGAATGCTAGAATGAAATGTGATCCTAAGTTTGCTACTTCACCTATCTTTGTTACCGATAAGGATTATGAATTCTCTGTCAACCCAGAGTTAATTACTTTGGTTGAATCTGATCCTTTCCATGGCTATGAAACTGAAACTGTAGTGGCACACCTTACTAAGCTAAATGATATAGCCACCCTCTTTGCTCATGATGAGAAGATTCGCTACTATTACAACCTTAAGTTATTTCCGTTCTCATTAAAGGGTGATGCTGAGACATGGTACAATACTCTTGCTCCTGGTTGTGTGCGTAGTCCCCAGGATATGATCTACTACTTCCCTGAAAAATATTTTCCTGCTCATAAGAAACAAGCTACCTTACAGGAAATATTTAACTTTGTGCAAATTGAAGAAGAGAGTCTCCCACAAGCTTGGGGAAGGCTTCTCCAATTGCTTAATGCTTTGCCTGATCATCCTCTCAAGAAAAATGAAATACTTGATATCTTTTATAATGGACTAACCGATGCTTCTAGGGACTTCC
This sequence comes from Elymus sibiricus, assembly GCA_039707655.1. Classification (NCBI taxonomy): domain Eukaryota; kingdom Viridiplantae; phylum Streptophyta; class Magnoliopsida; order Poales; family Poaceae; genus Elymus; species Elymus sibiricus. The sequence continues at coordinate 395,171,102 of CM077675.1, read as the reverse complement.
TAGATAGTTGTGCTGGTTGTGTTTTCAGGGAACGAACTGTTGAACAAGCTGAGGAATTATTGAATAATATATTGAAAAATTATGATGATTGGACTCTTCCTGAGACACCGCCTAAACCCACTCCGAAGAAGAGGGGTATCTTATTTCTCAGTCCTGAAGATATGCAAGAGGCAAAGAAATCTATGAAGGAAAAAGGTATTAAAGCTGAGGATGTTAAGAATTCGCCACCTATTGAAGAAATACATGGCCTTGACACACCACTACCTCCACAGGTGGTAGAGGTAAATTCTTTATTAAAGTTTAATGAAAGTGACATTCCTCACAATAAACATCCTAGTCAATGCTTATATGAGTTTGACAACTATATTATGAAGCAAGATCATTTCAATGCCCCTGTTCTGAAACAATTGAAATACAATTCTGACGTGATTACTCGCTTGAGTGACTTGCTATTTAGAATCAGTAACGAGGTTAGAGGTGTAGGAAAGCATGCTTCTATGGTTCAAACTCAGCTAGGACAAGTTGCTAAGTCTCAAAAAGAATTGCTTGATGAAATGAATAATAATATGCATGATTTTGCTGCTAGGGTAGTAACCAGAGGAGGTAGAATGACCCAAGAACCACTTTATCCTGAAGGTCATCCTAAAAAACTGAACAAGATTCTCAGAGAATTAATACTGATGCACCTAGTCCTTCTGAGAAGAAAAAGAAAAAGAAAAATGATAGGACTTTGCATACCTCTAGTGAACCTGAGACACAAAAACCTCCTGATAATAATGATGTCTCTATTTCTGATGTTGAAACTCAATCTCGTAGTGAACACTCACCTAGTGATAATGAAAATGATAATGATCATGTTCATGATGATGCTCAACCTAGTAATGATGTAGAACCAGATAATGATGTTGAAATAGAGCCTGCTCCTGATCTTGATAAGCCACAACCTAAAAATAAACGTTATGATAAAAGAGACTTTGTGGCTAGGAAACATGGTAAAGAAAGAGAGCCATGGGTTCAAAAACCCATGCCCTTTCCACCTAAGCCATCTAAGAAAAAGGATGATGAAGAATTTGAACGCTTTGCTGAAATAATTAGGCCAGTCTTTTTGCGTACCCGCTTAACCGATATCCTAAAAATGGCCCCTTATGCAAAGTATATGAAAGACATCATCACAAATAAAAGAAAGATACCTGAAGCTAAAATCTCCACCATGCTTGCTAATTATTCTTTTAAGGATGGAGTACCTAAAAAACTTGGAGATCCTGGAATACCAACTATACCTTGCTCCATTAAGAGAAACTATGTCAAAACTGCTTTGTGTGATTTGGGGGCCGGTGTTAGTGTTATGCCTTTCTCCTTATATAAAAGACTGGATTTGAATAAACTCACACCTACTGAGATATCATTGCAAATGGCTGACAAATCAACGGCCATACCTATCGGTATTTTTGAGAACGTGCCCGTTGTTGTTGCAAATGTTACTATCATAACGGACTTTGTTATTCTTGAGATGCCCGAGGACGACAATATGTCGATTATCCTTGGTATACCCTTTTTGAATACTGCAGGGGCTGTTATTGATTGCAACAAAAGCAAAGTCACTTTTCATATCAATGGTAATGAGCATACGGTGCACTTTCCGAAGAAACAGTTCCAAGTGAATGGTATAAATGTTATTGAAGAATCTCCGACCATCACTATTGGAAGTTTTAAATTACCTATACCTACTGCCAAAAAGAAATATGATATATTTATTGTCGGGGAAATGCACATCCCCATTGAGGTAACTTAGTGTTTTACGAAAGTTCTTCGGTTTCATGCTAATCGGAAGTGGTTGTTAATAAGACTTGATCAACCTTATTAATGGATCATTTTTAAGAGGTATGACGTCGATGAATCTAGTAAGCACAACTCTCTGTTCCCACCTTTTATTTTCTGTTTTAGTTAGTCAAATAAAATAAAATGTCATGATTATCCTGTTTTATGTTTTCTCCGTGCAATAAAAATGACCCCAAAATAAAAATTCTCAGAATACCCTAAAAATTTAACACGTTTTTTCGGAATATTTCTGAATTTTTGATGCAAATAATACCAGACGGGGGTGTACCTGGTGCCCACAAGACACCAGGGCGCGCCAGCACCCCCAGGCGCGCCCTGGTGGGTTGTGGCCCCCACGTGGGCCCCCTCACTTATCTCTTTAGCCCACTTCATCACCTACCTCCAGAAAAAAAATCACCACAACCACCATTTTCGTGTTCTTGCTCTCAAACCCGCGGATTTCGATCTCTTTGCTCGAAGCTCCGTTTCTGAAACTGTTTGGAGGGATTGCTACTTGGTATGTGACTCCTCCATTGCTCCAATTAGTTTTTGTTTTTGTGGGTTATTTTTAGAGTAATTAGCTACTGCTACTTGGTATGTGACTCCTCCATTGCTCCAATTAGTTTTTGTTTTTGTGGGTTATTTTTAGAGTAATTAGCTACTCTTGGTGCTGCTGTAGATGAGCTTGCATGTTGAATTCTTAGAGTTCTAAGTAGTTTGAATGCTCAATATGGCCTCTATGCATGCTTGGGAGTAGTTGCTAACAATCTTGCAAAGTTTTGTTGACAATTTTTTTGTGGACTAAAAATTTTCAGAATTTTTATAGGAATAAAATGCAATTCTTTAGGAGTTCTTCGAGGAGGAGATCCTTGGAAGCCTCATCAAGTGGAAGCTCAGTTCGACGGTCTTATGTTGAACCAAGCGAAAGCTCGATGCGAGAGGCCGCCACCAAATCATGCTTGTGGCCTTGCGACGAGTTCATGGAAGGTGCAGGTATTTAGGAGGAATTTGATCAATTTATTCACAATACAGAGCTTGCTCCCTTCATCGCAGATAAGTGCCCCCAACACCTCGAACTCACGAAAACCTTCACAAAGAAATTTAAATATTTTCCTCGTGAGTCTAGAGTTTCATTCAACCTGTACGATCATTCCTTTACCATGCCGTTAGAAATTTTTAGCGAAGCATGCAAACTTCCATATGGGGGTTCCCTCGATGAACCAACAAAAGCTGAGTACGAATCATTTTTAGTTAATCTTTGCTTTGGTGAAGATAGGGAGGTAACACAAGGGAGAATTAACAGCATCCATTTTCCATCATTACAATATTTTGCGCTCTTTAACGGCAAATGTATCATAGGCAAACAAGATTGTAGCACACTGTGTGCTCATGATTTGAGTCTCTTACACACTGTCATAACTGGGAATAAGGATTATAGTCTTGGTGCAATTGTTGCACAGAGGTTGCAGCTTAATGCTTCTAGTGGTAATTTTTATGGAGGAATCTATGCCTCCCTTGTAGCTGAGAGATTAAATGTTTCAGCATGGCCTAATGACCCCATCCTACCTACTCAGTATTTGGACTTTGATGCCATGAAGTGTCATAAGTTCCTTACGGGTACGGCCACCAACTACACCAATAACTTGAGATTTAATTAAAAAAACGTTGTGCATGTTGATTTGCCTGCTCCTGCTCTCTTTGATTTTCACACTAGGGGAAGATATTATGTCCTTGAGAGCGAAGCCCATGTGTACAACGCGGAGGTTGAAGCTGCCAGGAGGGTCGCGGAGTCTGCTCCGAGGGCCTCAATGAGCCATCGCCCAGATTATTATTCATACGGATGGTGATTACCAAGCTAGGCCAAAAGCCTAAGCTTGGGGGAGTACGTATTTCCACCGACATTACATTCATGTTCACACATTTCATTCCAGTTGTCGGTGTTCATACTTTTTCATTGTACTATCCATGCTAAATTTATTTTCTCGCTTTCTTCTTGTGTGTTTGAAAAACTTTTGAGAAAATCCAAAAATGTTTCCTACTTCCTTTTAGTTTTTCTTTCTAGCTTAGTTTAATTGTAGCATCAAACAGAAAACCCAAAAAGATTTCTCGCTTCTTCTTTTACTTGTTGGGAGCTTTCCCGTGTAAATAGTTTTTCTCGTTTTTGTTTTTTCTTTTTAATTTGGTTTCTTCAAGAAAAAACAAAAACTCCAAAAATATTTCAGTGTGTTTCTCTGAAATTCTTTTCTTTTTACTTGAGTCGTACCTAGGAGAAGACCACAATGAAATTGTTGACTGGCTCTCATCTGCATTATTGTTTATCCAACAAAGAGCCCATATTACTTTGTCTTCTCCTCTTGAATAAAATGTTTGCATATTCCAGCTTAGTCCACGGCACTCTTGCACTATTATTATCTTCTTATCGTTCGGTCGTGCAAGTGAAAGGCAATAATGACGACATTTGATGAATTGACTGTGGCAGAGAAAAGCGGGTATGAACTCAACTTGTTTTTGTTTTTGTAAATATGTTTAACCTAGTATCCCTTGATTCAACTCATTATGATCAAACATGTTTGCAATGACCATTAGAGATTATAGTTGTTCATGCCATGCTTAAGTAGCTAGGAGTGGATAATGATTTATCTTGGGTGTCAACATGCATTAAAATGGTTGTGATGCGGTATGATGATATGGTATCCTCCTCTGAATGTTTCAAGTGGCTTGACTTGGCACATGTTCACGCATGTAGTTGAATCAAAACCAACATAGCCTTCATGATATTTATGTTCATGGTGTCCATATCCTACTCATGCTAGTATTCAATGTTGATTATATGTAATGCATGTTCATGACCGTTTTCGCTCTCTAGCTGTCCGCTTCTCAATCTAATTGCTAGCCTTCGCCTGTACTAAGTGGGAATACTGCTTGTGCATCAAACCCCTTAAACCAAGTTATGCCAGATGAGTCCACTATATCTACCTATATGCGGTATTACCCTGCCGTTCCAAGTAAATTTGCATGTGCCACCTCTAAAAATTCAAATGAACATCTGTTTTGTGTGCCTGGACCGCTCATGGAGCGACAGGGGGCGGTCAGTATCTTCCATGCTAAGCGGGTTATTCTCATGATGAGTATTTATTCACTTGTCCTTACACTAGAGGGGCGGTAATAGGGATTCCCAGTCCCGAAATCAAAAATCAAAAAAAATTTAGACAAAACTCCCCCAGGAATGTTGTTGGTTTGGACAGTACCCGTGGATGCGGCTAGCCGTGGAGTGTGATTGTTGGTGGAGGGGGAGTAAACCTTTACTTTTATCGTTTGGGAACCGCCGCTAATTTGTTTAGCATGGAAGATATCGATAACTCTTGGTCGTGACGTTGACAGGAAGGGTGTACCTCCCAAAACTATATCTATCTCTGTTTTAAACTTTGAGCTCTGGCACCGCTTCAAATCCATGCTTCCCTCTGCGAAGGGACTATCTATTTACTTTTATGTTGAGTCATCACCTTCTCAAATAAGCGCCAGACCTGAGAGCACTATTGTCATCCTCATGCATTGTGTATAGTTGATGTTGGGTGCGGCATGACTGGATCTTTTATACCATGAATTACAATGTTTAGTCGTTGCTTGAACTTTGGAGGTGCTCTGCATTTATGTTTTGCGGTCTCAGAAAGGGCTAGCGAGATACCACTATTGTCATATTGTATCATGATTGTTTTGACAAAGTGTTGGCGCTTGAGATATCTTCTTATTGCTCGCTAGTTGCTTATGTTATTGTTATGAATTAATATAATTTCTAAGAGTTATTGTTGACATGGTTAGTCATAATCTTTGTTGAAAACCTGGGTGCTACTTAAGCATATATATGTAAACAAAAACAAAAGAGTTCATAAAAGTTTTTCTTTATCACTTTCAGTTTGTCAACTGAATTGCTTGAGGACAAGCAAAGGTTTAAGCTTGGGGAGTTGATACGTCTCCAACGTATCTACTTTTCCTCACCCTTTTGCCCTTGTTTTGGACTCTAATTTGCATGATTTGAATGGAACTAACCCGGACTGACGTTGTTTTCAGCAGAACTACCATGGTGTTGTTTTTGTGCAGAAATAAAAGTTCTCGGAATGGAACGAAACTTTTTGGAGAATTATTTCAGAATATATGTGAATTATTGGAGCCAAAATCCACCGAAGAGGGGGGCCAGGGTGGCCAGCACCCACCAGGGCGCGCCAGGCCCCCTGGGCGCGCCCTGGTGGGTTGTGCCCACCTCGTGGCCCCACTGACCCTAATTCTGCCACTATAAATTCCTATTTTCAAAGAAAAAATCAGAGAGAAAATTTCATCGTGTTTTACGATACGGTGCCGCCGCCACCTCCTGTTCTTCATCGGGAGGCCAGATCTGGAGCCCGTTTGGGGCTCCAGAGAGGGGAATCTTCGGTCTTCGTCATCACCAACCTTTCTCCATCGCCAATTCCATGATGCTCCCCACCGGGAGTGAGTAATTCCTTCGTAGGCTTGCTGATCGGTGAGGAGTTGGATTAGATTCATCATGTAATCGAGTTAGTTTTGTTAGGGCTTGATCCCTAGTATCCAATATGTTCTGAGATTGATGTTGCTATGACTTTGTTATGCCTAATGCTTCTCACTACGGCCCGAGTGCCATGATTTCAGATCTAAACCGTTTATGTTATCATCTCTATATCTATGTTCTTGATCCGATCTTGCCTAGTCATATGCACCTATTACGTGTTATGATCCATCAACCCCATAGTGACAATATTTGGGATACTTCGCGGTGATGACCGTAGTTTGAGGAGTTCATGTATTCACTATGTGTTATTGCTTTGTTCCGGTTCTCTATTAAAAGGAGGCCTTAATATCCCTTAGTTTCCTTATGGACCCCGCTGCCACGGGAGGGTAGGACAAAAGATGTCATGCAAGTTCTTTTCCATAAGGATGTATGACTATTTACGGAATACATGCCTACATTACATTGATAAACTGGAGCTAGTTCTGTATCGCCCTAGGTTATGACTGTTACATGACGAATATCATCCAACGAGTTACCGATCCAGTGCCTACGAGCTTTTCACTTATTGTTCTTGCTAAGTTACTATTGTTGCTGATGTTGTCCCAACTATTACAAAACTATTGCTACTACTGTTACCGCTACTGTTACTGTCACTACTGCTATCAAACTATCATATTACTGTGCTACTGATCACTTTGTTGCAGATATTTAATCTCCAGGTGTGGTTGAATTGACAACTCAACTGCTAATACTCTCAAGTATTCTTTGGCTCCCCTTGTGTCGAATCTATAAATTTGGGTTGAATACTCTACCCTCGAAAACTGTTGCGATCCCCTATACTTGTGGGTTATCACGCGGCACGGCCGGGCATTCTTAGCCCTTGTCGTAAGTCCACGAGATGTGGCGACGGGACCACAGATCGTGGATCATTGATCGTCTCCGCGCGCTCACAAGACACTAGCGGTTTGGATATGTGATCTGAGTAGGCCTCTGGCCTTTTCGCACTGACCACCACGTGGGGATAAGTATGGGCACTCTGCGTCGTACGTTTCTTCCGAAAGCTGTTCACACGCCACAGTTGAGCGGCACGCGCCCGGATGGTCCGCGTAAGCACCTACTTTGTATAAAGAGGTAGCCAGGACTGATCCCGACCATCCTCGCAACGTGCAGGATTGCAATGGATGATTGGTCCATGACCCCTTCGCATTCAGGGTGTAGACCGGCGTGCTCGCCTCTCTGCTGAGCCTGGGTAGGACTACGATGTGTCGATTAGCCGAGGCCAGGCATGACCCAGAAAAATGTGTTCGGCCAGAGTTAATCGAGCGTGTTGGGTAAGTTTGTGCACCCCTGCAGGGAAGTATATCTATTCGAATAGTCGTGTTCACGGTAACGGACGCTCGGAGAGTATCCCGATCTACTACAACTAGAACTGGATACTGGTGACACTAAACTGAAACGATGGTTCCGGGATCACTTTCTCGCAGGGAGTCGAGGAAGGATCTCTGGGCATTGCTACTACTTACTTATTACATATGTTATACTAATCTGTACTCTTCTAATGCTGCAAGACGCTGCAAGATGCTAGTCTTCGATAGGCTAGGCCTTCCCTTCTATTCTGGCATTTCTGCAGTATAGTACACAGATACAGCCCCTTCCCCTTGATACTGATGCATATTTAGCATAGATCTGACGTAATTCTTGCGAGTACTTTGGATGAGTACTCACAGTTGCTTTGCTCTCCTTTTCCCCTTGATATGATTGCTGCGATCAGTTGACGGAGTCCAGGAGCTAGCTGATCCCACCGACGACTACTACTACCCCGACGGAGCCTACTATTACGTGGCGGCCGCTGACGACCAAGAGTAGACAGGAGGCTCCCAGGCAGGAGGCATGCGCCTTTTCGATCTAGATGTCGTTGTTTTGCTCAGCCTTCTTAAGGCAAGCTTGTTTAATTATGTTTGTACTTAGATATTGTTGCTTCCGCTGACTTGTGTATTCGAGCCTTCGTGGCCCTGCTTGTAATATAAAGCTTTATGTTTGAATTTGTGTCTAGAGTTGTGTTGTGATATCTTCCCGTGAGTCTCTGATCTTGATCGTGCGCATTGGCGTGTATGATTAGTGCACGATTAAGACGGGGGCGTCACACTGAATTCCAAGGCGGGATCCGCAAGTGGAAGGTGGAGCTAGAGAAGGCTCGCCTAGCGGTGTCCCAGATCCAAAAGTTGATTGCCAACCGGGATGAATTGCTAAATAAATTTGGTCTTGTCGGTGATAGGCTGGAGGCGAACCAGCGGCATGCAACAGTCGTCGCCAAGCTTCAAGATGACATCCATAGAATGAAGGCACCGAAAAAATTCCAGGATGGAGAAGTTGCAGGCAGCCAACGGGAAAATGCTCGGTGAGCGATATCCGGGTCACGACATGGTTGCGGTAGTCGGCTCTTCTTCGACTTGTCAGCAGGTTTGTCTCGGGTTGTTTCTTGATGCAAAGTCGGATTTGCAACGGCAAGGTCCGAGTGGCAACGACGATGGACGACATGTGGTATATTTGTTGATCTTCTGTGGTGCCAGCCTCACATAGTTGTGCTTCTTCTTCTTAGCTCCCCATTGGAATCGAAGCTATGTCGTCTCAGTCGCCCGGGGAGGGGGTGTGGTTGGCATGGATCTTCATGTCGCTTCACACGACCTCTTCAAACTTCAAAGAGGGATAGGTCGGTGGTTGTGTGCAGCGAGGTCAGAGTCGCTTGCTTAGAGAGAAGGAAGGACAATGGCACTGCTCGGGAAGAAGTGATGATGACACTAATGTACTACATCGATGAGGTTTTCTTGGCAATGGTATGTATGAGGTATTGTGTGTGTGATGCTCAGCGCGTTGTGAGGTATATTGTGTGTGCCGCTCCACGGGCTATGAGGTTTCTTCACAATGGTGTGTATGAGGTATATTAAGTGTGCCGGGTTGCGAGATATATTATGTGTGCCGCTCTACGGGTTGTGAGGTTTTCTTCTCAATGGTGTGTATGAGATATATGTGTGCCGCTTGGTGGGCTGTGATGTTTTTTGCCCATTTTTTATTAATTAACTGGACAACTCATTTTATTCGGAAGTAATGATTGAGTAAAAAAGATTGCCTCCGTTTCATAAGATAATGTACGTGTTTCTTACTCCCTCTGTCCGGAATTATTTGTTGAAGAAATGAATGTATTTAGAACTAAAATGTGTCTAGATACGTCTATTCTTCGATAAGTATTTTCCAACGGAGGGAGTAGAAAATAGGGTGCGGAATATGCATTTTCTTCTGATTCCCATGTGTCCATGATATGGCCGAATTTTCTTTTGCCAATGATCTGTCTGAAATCGCCGCTCATAATTTTCTTTTTCGACGATAACGCCATACATATGGCATTATAACTGGATTGCCTAATACGACTGTCGATTAAACGAGTAAGCCAGGCGTAAGCGCTCGTGGCCTAATGGATAAGGCATTTGACTTCTAATCAAAGGATTTTGGGTTCGAGTCCCACCGAGCGTGAGTAGCTCCCACGACACTCCTGACCACTTTTTCTTTTTGGTTAATTTTAATCTAAAAATATTACAGAAACAACAACCCAGCTCCAAACCTCGTCGCAACAATTTGGTGTACCACTTGCATCCTTTCGGTGTAAAACAAATGTGATGCAGAAGCTTTTATCATGATCGTTTTGTTTAATACTTCCTTCGTCCCAAAATAAATGTTGCTGCCTTAGTATTATATTTATACTAACTTAGTATTAAATTTTCGACACTTATTTTGAGACGGAGGGAGTATATATGAGTAAGTTTTTGTTCATCTATCTATTATCTACTAAAAGGAAAATACGGATGAAAAATTGAGGAATTAGCTAAAAAATTCCACGTTAATCAGATTTATCTGGCCATTCGTTTTTATTTGATAATTTTTATGAACAGATCTCAACCGATCAATTCCACTAAACGTACCCAGGCCCACAAGTAAAAACAGCACGCCCACGTCTCTTCCACGTTCCCATCACGCCATAAGAAAACTTTCCTCACAGCTATTCAATTCCCTTGATCAATCAATGGTTCAGCCATTACATCTTCACGCCGCGGCCACATCTGACTCCAGGCTATCCTTGCGCTCTGCTTTCCACAACCCTCCCCGCTGCACACACACCCTCTCCTTAGGCCACTGCCATGTAGCTCCGGCATCCTAACATCCATTAGCACGTAGATCCGCTGATTTCTCCATGAATTCACATCTGCATGCAGCTGCTTACAGATTAGGAAGAACTTATCGATTCTTTCTCAGGTGATTTGTCAAATCAAATCGAGACTGCGAGGGTTGAAGATAGCTTGGACGAGGCGTATTCTTTCACAGGTGATCGGTCAAATCGTATCGAGGTCACAGAGGTTGACGATGGCCTGGACCTTGAATCCTCGAGGTGTATTGTGCCAGTGGAGTCGCTGGTCCACTGGCCCACAAAGCTCCAGCGTTGTCTCGCCGGCGGCGAGCATCCACTGGCAGCTCACCCCTCCGGGGATATGCGGATGAAAGCATGCGTATTTCCTGGCTTAATCTACATGAGGAAGAAGATTAGAGGGAGAGGGTGTGCACAAGTAAGCAGTCAGATGCTGGTGGCCTGCCCCAGCTGTTTCACATGAGATGCGTCCATGCATCCAAACTCTAAATGAGGTGCAGCCGGAACACCAGATCAGCTGCAGAGGTGTAGCAGCAACAGCACATCAGACAAGTGTCTAGCAATAGAGTGGCCGTGTGCATGTGCTTTGACTTATGTGATCAGAGTAGCCGCGTGAGGCTAGATGGAAGACTTATGCGGATATACAACCCCAAGCCAGAAACTGGTACGTATTCAAGAATCGAGATACAAGACTTCATACACGTACGCAACATAGAGCTATTGGTATACCATCTTTCTTTGATTAGTCCCATCGATTTCTAGGCATGATGGTGTTTTTAAGTATTTGATACATTCGTACTTTTTAAATTTCTTAGGTTTAGAGATTACTGAATATACAACAATGAGAATATAGCCTGCACTGAAAAGAAGTACTTAGAGAAGACAAGTAGTTCTCCATTCATACTTTTTAATTCCTTAGGTTTGGCGATTACTGAATACACAACAAATAGAATATAGCCTATAGTGAAAAGAAGTACTTAGGTAAGACAAGTAGTTCTGATCACAAATACATATTTAGTTAATATAATAATATTAATCATGAAAAATATCAAGTTATTCTTGAAAATTGAAACTAAGATATTACACATTTAAGGATCAATCAAACCCTCTAATAATAATAAAGATCAATCAGTAAATAGTAGATGACCGGTTAAACTAACTTGACCCATATACTTTACATTGGAGGAATTCCTAGATTCTAAGCCATCGACTAAAGCCAACATAACTGTAAATTCTAAACCAAAAATAAAATAAAGGTGGTAATATAAACTCACAATTTTTAAAAAGTTTTACCATGGTTAAAATACTTTTATCTCAACATGCTCTAATTTACATATCTAAAATTTACGGTGTTCTCCTGGATTAGTTTTTTTCTTTAAGAAATTTAAACCAATATTTTTTAGTAAAATAATTTATTAATTACCAAAATTAATAGATCTTAATGTATTTTAGAATGTATCTACTCTTACTTCAGATAAGCATCGAAAAATGAATAACATGCAATTACGATGTCGCTCACGCGCAAAGAAATTTGCTCAACCCTTCTCTCAAAAGGAAAATTTGTGCAGTCTAAACTCAAACAGCTTAACATGGAAATATATGTGCATTTACTAACCAAACTCTTTCACTGATTATCAAATCCATAGCATGTCATTTGTACATGTTAGCATGCTAGCACACCCTTGCAAAGAAAAAAAATCCGTAATACCTTCCGACCTATACACCATAGCCAGTTTGTGGGTATTTGGAGCATGCATACGTACAAACCAACACCAGCATTTGTGATAGCGAGCGTCAGAGCTATGCCTGGACGTAATTTGGACATGTTGGAGCATGCATGCATGCCTGATACATAAAAATGTGATTTTACGAATTTGAGCCAAGAAGTAGGCACACAAAAGAGGCACATAAAGAGAGAAATATATGTTAGAGTAGAGAGGAATATGTGTTTGTTAAAAAAGAAGTCATGCAAATGTGTTTATCTTGCTAAAAGTCATCCACGGAGTCTAAGATATCAATACCAACTGCACACATTGTGAGGATTGGATATTACGAGCCCCATAAAATGTAATTCATTTACACTAATATTTTTAATAGAAATGATTTGAATTTGATTCTTCACAATTGATTGCTTTCAAAGGTGTACAATTACATTGTAGAATTTCCTACACAGTGATATTAGCAATAATTAAATGATATACCGGATGATGGTTAGGTCTATATAATTATCAAAATCTTAAAGGTATATATATTTAAAATATATGTTACCTTTTAGAACGTGATACTATAGAAAACAAAATAATTTAACATAGTCGATGATTCTTAATCCCTTTCCAATTATTGGTAGAATTAATCACTATATAAAAGTAATACATGGACAGTTTTGCGATCTCAGTTAGCTACGCGAAGGGCAGTCGTAAAGAAAAATACGCTGAAAATCCTCCATTGCTAATAAGTAATTTAACAACTAATATGAAATATTGATCATTCTAAGGCGCAATCATATTTGAAAAGGTATAGTTACAAATATACTATATACAATAATTTCAGATGTAAATAATCAAACTATTAAAACAATACATTTGTGTGGCCCATTAAGGGTTCTATTCGAGACACCATACATAATTGATATTGTCATCAATGTGCAAAGAAAAGTTTTGGATGATCCTCCAAAATGATGGTTATGCACCAACATGAGTGTCCACGAAGTACATAAATAGTTATACATCACTAGAATCGAAGGCTCAAGGGCATGATGGTCATTTATTTATTAAAAATTTATTGAAAAGGTAGATCCTATTGTATATGAAAACAACAAGCATGAGAGAAGGCTAGACAGCAACATAATTGGATTACACTGTGTATCCATGCCTAGAATGGCAAAGAGGCACAGAGATGGAGGCATATACGAGATCATGCGACAATCGATCTAGCAGACAAAAAGGTTGTGGGTAGTTTCACTGGTGTACTAGAAACTCAACGTATGACTGTGTAAACATATTATTTGAAGCAAACCAATATTATTACATATATCATAAATAACAAATTTGCAATTCTTTCGTTTTATGCATTAGCACCATAATCATTTGTTAACATACAAAAAGGCTCAAAGTTACACCTTCAGACATGGATCAATGCCTAAAATGTTTTTTTATTAATTCTGCTCTTAAATCATAAATATAAGTAAAACAATATTTTATTTGACAAAAAGGGCTTACACTTTCGACAGATTATGACATGTTGCCCTCGCATTTGCGAGGGCCGTATTGCTAGTTTCAATCTAAAAATAGAACAAAAACAACATGTCAATTTCAAACCTCGTGCAACAAATTCGGTGTACTAATTGCATCCTCTCCTTGTAAGGAAAAATGGATGCATAAGCTTTTATCCTTGATCATCTTATTAAATATATGAGTAAATTTTGTATAACATTAATCTAAAAGTAAAATTTCTTTTGTTTATAACTCTTTGGTCGCTTAAAACACTCTTTCCTCCAAACCTGGTCGCAACAAATTTGGTGGACCACTTCCATCGTCTCAGTGTAGGAAAAAATAGTTACAAAAGTGTTTATCCTTGATAGTTTTATTAAATATATGAGTAAAGTTTTGATAATATTAATCTAAAAGTAAATTTCTTTTGTCTTATAACTCCTTGATCGGTCACAACGCTCTTAGAGCATCTATAACCGGATGTACCAAAATCCGTCCTCCAAACGCCCGCAGACGAGCATACGATGCGTCCGCGGACAGTGACCGAACATCACACAAAAATCATCCGTCGTAACCATGTATCTAACACATGAAACTTCAAATCCATATTAATCGATGCAGATAAAGAACATGCATACTACCTACATATCTAAACTACTCATTGTCGGAGATATCCACTATCTCCATGCGCGGCTCCGGGTAGATGGGCACATGTGGTAGCTCCGCCGCGTGCAACAGCTCTGACTTGTCGCTGTCAAACTAGAGGCGAAGAGTTCTTCGATCTCCGCCCTCTGTTGCCGGATGAAGCGTCGGTTGGACTCCGCATATGCCTCGTCTTGGATGGCTTCGAGGATGACGGTCTACTACGTCATCTCCATCGCCTGGGCGACCTCGAACTCCGTCATGCCGTCGTCCATGCCGAAGCCCACAGCAGGGTGCTCCTCCTCGTCCTGTGCAGCATCGTTCACTTCTGGATCCTCCTCCTCTACGGGATGCGGGGTCCTGCTCCGCTTCCGGCTGCTGTTGCTCCTCCTCCACATCCTCCTCCTCCTCCTCCTCCTCCGGCTCGGGCGAGTCAAGAGACAGACCAACAGCTACACGAGCGGCACGCCTGGCCCAGATCTCCGCCTCGATCTGCAACTGGCGTTCCAGCGTCAAAATTCCATGGGTGGTGATCCTTTGCCGGGACATGGTTACAGGGTGGCGGGAGGGAGAGGGAAGCTGGCGGTGCAGTGGGAGGGAGTGGGAAGCAATGAGACGGGCTAGGGCTCCGTTGCCGCCGTCTGGCTTAAATAGACGGGCTTGCTCCCTCGGGCGGCACGCCTGAGCAACGCCACACGGTAACATGAATGCATCCACACCGAGAACCGGAGGTGGCGCCCATCGGACCGTCGGTCTATGCATGTGAATGTGTGAGCCCTTGCGGTCAGTCCGACGTGGCGGGCGTGCCCGGGCGTCCCCATATCTTCCCTAATATATGGACCAGATATATGGAGTGACGGTAAGTCGGGGCGTTTGGGCCGGCTATGGGGAGCTCGGTTGGATGCGTTTTCTCTGTCCAGACACTGACGGTCAGCCTGTCCGGACATTTGGAGCGGGTATGGGAGGTCCGGTTGTAGATGATCTTAGCTCCAAACCCGGTCACAACAAATTTGGTGGACCACTTCCATCGTCTTCGTGTAAGAAAAAAATGGATGCAGAAGCATTTATCCATGATAGTTTTGTTAAACAATGAGTATTTTTTGGTAATATATACCTACTAATAAAGAAAATATGTATTCTTGGTCCGGCATGCCATTTTGCAGAAAACCCCATCACGTTTTTGTTAATCAACCAGCAGTCCACTTTTAAGTTAAATTTTCATGTTTTCAGAAAATCCCCTCGTGTTTGGGTTAATCAACTCGCAGTACGTATCAAATGCTTTTTTAAAATATCCATATCTTTAAAATCCTAACTCCAAATTTAACATGTTATATATGAAATTTGATTAAAAATAGATAGAATCCGAATATGATGTTATTTTACTCGTTAACCATTTAAAATGGTATTTAGAGTGCAATCTTAATTAGTAGCGCATGATTCATCTTCCTTTCATATCGGTGTCGATCATAATTGAAAACGAACACCTCAGCAAAACCATGATGTGAGACGAAATACACATCTATAGCCACGCGTGCACGCCTCGCCAAGACCTCACATGAAAAAAAAGTATATTTATCATATTATGCCGAGAGAGAGAGAGAGAGAGAGAGAGAGAGAGAGAGAGAGAGAGAGAGAGAGAGAGAGAGAGAGAGAGAGAGAGAGAGAGAGAGAGTCACCTTAGAATTGACAACATTCAAACGTGGTATGGTTGTGTGAACATTGAGGCCACCGTCGGCGAGGATGGGAAGGAGGATAAGTGGCAACACAGATGGGATGTCATGTGTTAAAATAAAGGATGTTGACCTATTAGAGTCGGGAGACATGGCTATTTGGTTAGGGGACTTTGGTTTTTTTTTTCACCCGTTACAACGCACGGCTCTTTTGCTAGTTTAATATAAAAATAAAACAGAAAAAACATGTCAGCTCTAAATCTGAGCGCAACAAATTTGGAGTACCACTTGCATCTAGCCCGTGTAATAAAAATGTGATACAGAAGCTTTCATCCATTATCGTTTTGTTGAATTATGAGTAACTTTTTGTTGATTTTAATCTAAAAATAAAACATAAATGACAAGACAAAAATTCTAGACAGTTTAAGCAAGCATACTAAACACTATATATGATACCTGTCACATAGGTAAAACCTGTCGTACCTATCTCAATTGCAATCTCATAGTTAGTGAGCCGAGTAAAGCTAAGCCTTCACAGTCACAAGAGTATTTGGGACATTGAATCTGCTTTACCTACTGATCATGACCGTCTGATCTGAGGTTGGGAGTATGCTAGTCGTCAGATATTTTGTAAATCAACGTGAGTCGTCCGATATTTCACATATTGCATTGGTCAGATAGGGCTTTTCACCTATCCCTTATATAAAGTTAGCAGCGCCCGCAGTGCAACACTAGTCGTGCCCCTTCCCCTTCTTGCCCGGTCTCCTCTCCTCCCCTTTTTTCCTATCTTCCCCCTCCCGCTGTCAACCCCTCCTACTGTCAACCCATGTTGCCACCATCTCCTTTGCACAGCCGACCACTGCTTCCTACAATGAGAGGCATCATCCACGTCCCCAATGTCCTCGTCGTCATCCTCACGTGCACTAGGAATAATGTGTGGGGCCTCCCCTCACGCCGCCGGCTGGCGACCAACGCATCTAGGCCTGAGAGTAGCCCTCCATGGCTCTCACCTCCATCGCGCGGGGGGGAGGGGGTGTGAGGGGGCATCATTGGGATCGCTCTCTCTTCTCCTTACCCCCGCGCAGATGCTCGACTAGATCTATATCCCGTGCTCATGTCACCTCCCCCCCCCCCCATGTGAGGTATTCCTCTCGCTCGCTTATGTCCCCTCATTGTCGTCGTCCCTTATTCTGTTTGTTGCCGCACATCTCAATCTGGGATCTGCATGTCCATAGTAAAAGACTCTCATCAATGAGGATCAGCGGATTCATTCCCCTGGCCCTCTCACCTCGGTTCCATCCTCTAACCCGCCATGCTGCACAGTGGGCGCCTCACCTCCTCGTCATTCAATAGGATCCAAGGTGATTTGTTGTCGATTCTCTGCCCACAAGGTTTCCCCCCTTGGTATGTTTATTTCTATAGTTGCTAATCAGTTCATCTTGCACTGGATTGGGGTGCTAGCATTGTCCACTGGATGGTTACAGTGGAAGCATTTGAGCCAAGAAAATTTGCTATCTTTTGCCACCATTTCCTAATATTAAGTAGTGATGCTTACATGATTACCTTATATAAAGGTACTTCAGATGTGAACTTTTGCAATGTACTTTAATATTTTTATCAATGTAAGATGCAGATTTCTAGAAATACCAGGGAATGAAATATGCATACTTAGGCCTGGAACTTTTATCTTGCTAAATTTTTTGTACAAATAGCGACCTCTTCAACTTTTTCAGCTTCTAGGAGATGATGTTGGTTCTGAACTCGGTCACATTTATGAAGTTCTATTCTAATTTTCTCACATTTATATCCGAATCGAGGTAACTGGTTCTTTTATTTTGTCGATGAAGAACGTCATGGCGGAGATGTGGACAACATCACCATAAACATATCGATGGCCCACTCCCCAGGTGAAAATACTCTCCTTATCTCTCATTTCTGTTAATTGAATTGTTAGTTGGTTTAATGCTAGGTAGGATTTGTGTGCAGCTAGCAATTGTTCTGTTTCACCATCACACGTGTATATGCCTTGCATGTTATTTCTAAACTTTGTTACTCCCATTCTGCAACTACATCCTGCACAATAAGAACAATCACGCAAAATAAAAGTATGTCATAGGATGGCCAACTCATCATCTTCTTCAGGCTACATTGCATTTCCTTCAGGTCTACTTCTAGTATATTTGTATTGTTCATGTCTTTCCCAGTAGAAATAGTTATTGGTTAACGTTCCTTCTTTTTCAAAATATGCTAGTTATTAATATACTCTTTACTTTGTGTTTTAGACACATATATGGTCTTTTTCTCATTCAAATATGAGTTATGGTAGTTGCAATAAATGTCTAGCTTTCAGCTTAATAGTTGCATTATATTGCTAAAAGTTTCTCGCCTAGTTTATATTTCTAATAAAATTTGAAAATACTCTTCTAGCTAGATTCATGTGATGTTTCATTTATTTGTTTTATAATTCATGTGTTGTTTCATTGCTTGGAACTATACTTCCAAAATTTATTACTTAATATAGAAAATGTGTGGCTCAACACAACTAGGAGATGATGCTAGCCAAGGCACTCACTAATTTAAGATTTTATGTTCTGAACTTTATTTATGTTGGTTGACGAAACGAAATAACATGTTATATATAGTTGGCAGTGACTTTTTTTGGGTGCAGTTGGGTGTTTCTAATTTTGATTGGTTTGTGGAAATGGCAAGGAGGAGGTTCTTGGTGTCATTCCTAACAGTGGGTTGAGGTTTGTTTTCTCCGTCTCTCTGAGCTTTCTTTTTGTTAGCATATTGCAAAACTTCTATGGAAAAATAAGAGGAGCAACTGCAATTTGTAATCCTATATAATTATCCTTGCCATCCTTTGCAGTGTCCCACTTTATCTATCCATGTTCATGTCAAGCCTGCTCTGTCTGTAACTTACTATTTGAAAAAACTCCTCTATACAAAGTTGCCTCTGAAAAATGCCTATCAGACATGTCGTGTGCCTTCTTGAAAACAAATGTTCACTGATACCTGTTTGTTTACACAGATGCTTGTACTTCATATCTCACAATCATCCTATTATTGGTCATGGTTGTTAAAAAACTATATGTTTCTCCAAGTAACAAAATAGGTGTCTTAGCTTAGATCGGTGAGGGAAATATTTGTGGTCAACTATTTAAAAAGGGATTTTGTTTCATCGCATTGTGCTACTCCATGACCTCTTGCAACTATTTGTATTTATTGCTTCTCTCCGTCAATGTCCCATTACTATCACAATAATCTTCATGGTTAGCTACAGGATCTCAAATTTCTCTCCCTCTCCAATTTGCTAATGGTTTTATGTATGTCTTGGTAGAAGATATTTGGGTTCAAACAACCTCTCATGTTCTGTTTAATCTTTTTGGCTAGCATGGTAGACTTTGGTTGTGTGTCTATCTAGATTGGATTGGAATAAAATTCACAGATAAACCGATATGTCTAAAATAGTAGTGTTCAGTTTTGTATCTCGGCCTAGTTGTCGGTGAATGTGGTCCTAGCATACAAACGCATAATTTTTATTTGATTTTACCCTTGGTTTTCTCGCATGTAGGTTTTTGAACCTTAGGTAGATTAGTATGGTCATATATTTGCTTGATTATTCTTTACCTGAACATGTGTGTTACCTCTGTTGCATAGGCCACACATGGTCTTCTCGTTGTCCTACAGGTGGATGTCAAGATGACTTTCCTAAATGAAGAGCTAGATGAGGAAATCTACATGCAACATCCAGATGACTTTGTAGTAAATGGTCGGAAAGGAAAGGTGTGCAAGTTATTTAAATCTTTGCATGGCATGAAACAAGAACCTGAGCAATGACATGGGAAGTTTGATAAAATTTTAACATTTGTTGGCTTTGTTGTTAATGAAGCAGACATATGTGTATACTATCGTATTGGTGGAGATGAAGGAGTTATAATATGCTTGTATGTTGAGACATACCGATATTTCGAACCAACCTCAAAGTCATTGAGGTTGTTAAGGCTTTTCTATCTCTTAACTTTGAGATGAAAGACCTAGGTGTGGCTAATGTTATCTTAAACATCATGTTGCATGGATTTCACTTCTGCAATCCCACTATGTTGAGAAGATTCCGAGACGCTTTGGGCATTCAGTTATAAAGCTTCTCCAACATTATATGATCCTAGCGTGCGAATTCGAAAGGTTGAATGCATAGATCAAATGAGATACTCTCCAGTGATTGGTTCACTCATGTACCTAGTTGCGTTACGAGGTCTAGCATCACGTTTGTTGTGAACAAATTGAGCCGGTTAGTTTTCAATCTGGGAGTGCTACACGCGCAGTCCTCCTCCATCGCTCGTATTACCTCGCATCTGCTCACACACTTGTTTTGTTTCATGAATGAGCCGAGCCAAGCTCAAACATATGGCATGCGTACTAATTTGGGACATTGGGCTGTGGGTTGTTGCAGACTCGGTCATGAGCATAAGACCAAGCCCACAACACCCTATCAGACGACATATATATTGGAGGTGTTGGCCACTCTAGTTGACACACTTGCTCTGCCTCCTTGCGCATAACCCTAGCCGCTACTATTGTTCCACTTGTTGTTGCTGCTTCCGACAATCACATCTCGTCGACCGCATGCATGGACGTTTGGGACAGAAGGCCTCCGAAACCCCGCCCTAACCTTGCCCTTTGTGATCCTGCACCGAGAGAATGGCGATAAGGTTTTTTTTTGGGGGGGGGGGGGGGGGGGGAGGGGGTCTCGGTGTTACTGCTTCATGTCGTCCTCTGCTTCGACTACTTACCCAACACCGATGCCATGGCTATCGACGTCGTCGCCCAGAAGAAGGCTGCGGAGGAAGCCGCCGCCACCACCAGGGCTTTAGCATGGACTATTGAAGGGTATGATTTGTTCATCCCCTATTTATGTTTTCATGTGCTAGCTGTACTTGTTGTCTTCATAGATGTTTCGGTTCTATGTTTGGTAAGTGCTCACATGTTTAGATTTCGATATGAGCTTCATATTGTTACTACTAGCATCATGATTTATTCGTATACCCAGCAGGTAACATGCCACAAAAAAAAATTATGTGTTTCAAAATGTACTGATTTGTTTTTTAGATGTTCACATGACATATGTCTATTATCCCTTAAAAAAATAGATCCAAATTCGAAATACACGTGGATAAACAAAAAAGGCAAACTAGTTGTAAATAGTATCGTTTTTTATTCTCTTCTTGAGGCACTATTTATGCTGAATATGTCTTTTTGTTTCTCCATGTATATTTTGAATTTGGTTTGAACTTTCTAGGGATTGTAGACAAACATATTGTGAATATTTATGATTTTTTGGAATCTTTGGAAGCACCAAAAATTATTTTTGGAACATGATATCATTTTGTATCATTTAATGGTGGGTATCATGTGATATCTTCCCGTGAGACGACGTAGGTCTCTCATAGCTTTAGGTTCACTCTTAATAGTAAGGGAGAAGATAAATATATTCAATCCAAAAATAAATCGGTAGAATAATACTTCCTCTGTTCCTAAAGATAAGTCTTTCTATAGATTCCACTATGGACTACATTCGAAACAAAATGAGTGAATCTATACTTTAAAGTATGTCTATATACATCCATATGTAGTCTGTAGTGAAATCTTTTAAAAGACTTATATTTAGGAACGGAGGGAGTATATAACAGTTGGGTGCATGTATACACAAGTACTAGGTGTAATATTTGTACATGTGGAAACAGAACCGGCCGGTCAACCTGAATGCCCACAGGGGCACAGGCCAGTATATTCTTTAGTGAAGCCCACACCGGCTAGTAAATCACCGGATTCACGCCCCACAAGCTGCTCACTTAAACTGCACGTTGCTGGCAAATGTCTGGCCGAACCTCCAGCCGGATGGCACCACATTTGTGAACGTAAGAGTCTGCCCACAATCGTTGGTCACCCTGAACGAGAGCCGCTGCCCCGTAAGGTACGCGAGAGAGTGCCAATTCGCACCCCAGTTGCGTGCCATCGGCGTCCAGCCGTTGATTCAGAGCCCTTGACATCCATCGACTTGATGGACCCGATGGTCGCGACGTTGGTCACGAGAACAAGCTGGAAGTAGTCGTGCCCGTTGATGGTGAACCGCACGCCGCCCCGCCTCACGCACGGTACCCTGCGTGCGGTCAGGACTCAAGACCATCAGCTGTTGTAAACCACTTGCAGAAAGATCGATATATGGCCGAGATGAGAGTGGATCAAGACAGAAACCTTTGGTACACGACAGGGATGATGCCGGCCCGGTAGACGCCGATCTTCTCCCAGGCCGGCTGCGCCATGTCGAAATGCGGCCGCGGCGGGTTGCACCAGCCGCCGTCGTCGCTCGGCAGGTCGTAGTTGGGCGGGCAGAAGTTGGTGGCCGTGACGGTCACCGTCTCGCCGGGCTTGCACCACCTGGCGTCCACCCGCTTGCTGTCGCACGCGATCCTGTAGCACTGCCCGCACGACGCGCCGTCGTTGAACAGCGCCGTGCTCAGCGCCGTCGTGCTCGTGCCGTACCCGCACGCGCCGCCTATGTATGTCACGCACCCACCGTGTGATGGATCAGTTACAAATATCTGATACGGAACACGGTAGCATTCACCACGGCAGGAAGAAGGGGTGATATGTTAGTAAGCTCTGCTCACCCATGGTGCCGGCGCCATCGGCGCCGCCGTAGAATGTGGCATGCGCCTTCAGCAATCCCCCGGTCGCAGGGGGCTGCGGCTCCGGCGCCAATCCACCAGATGGCGGCTGCGCTGCGGGGTGGGACTGGGACGCGCTTGCAGCGACGTCGACGCCTAGTAGTGCGACGACCAGCGCTGCAACCAATCTTGCTCGAGCCATAGATACCTCTCAGAAAACTGAATGTAAGAACTGCACACGAGAGGTAGTTTGATTGCTATTCCCGTAGTAGTTGTGAGGATTAAATGTGGTATAATTTCGTGATCGTTGGGTGTTATATATAGGGCCGTAGTGAGAAATTGTTTTTCAGATGGTGGACTGAAGGATTGGTGATTTGGTGGCTAAATTAGGAACCACGTGAACTCACGGAATCAAGCAAGCGCGGCGGCGCGAGCATGCGGAATGCATGGACGCCCGTGCAGCCGCACCATAGCTTGCTGGGCACTCCGAACAAATATATGGCTGCGCAGTGTTATCATGTACGCTCGTTTTCGTTTTCTTCAAGAAACGATGGCTGAGAGGTGCGTAAAACAACTAATAAAACTAATCAAAGATCAAATGTATGAGTGTTATGGGTTTACATTTAAAAGATGATAAAACCTAGTATGTGACAAAATGATGCATAAAAACAGAAAAAAAAATTGTATTACACTTGACTTAACGCCAAACATGAACCATATCTATTTTTCTCCAAGAATCTGCCATATATACCATCCATGACCACGCAAAATTTAACGCGAGAAAAAATAACTTGTGATTGGCATGCATGCATGACTTGCTTAGGTGGCATGGTTTGCATGGATAAGTTAATGCAGTAAAGTAACTTATGAGTACATGCATGACTTCTGATGTCACACAATTTTGATGGGGCGACTACCAATTATTAAGGTGATGTGAGATCATGCGTGTGGAGAGAAATTTAGTAGTGTGGGCTAGCTATTTAGATATTGAAGATTATGCAGAGGCCGGATGTGTGGACTCTATATGGTTGTGTTGTCTTAATTTGATTCTTCAATTATTTCAAAGCAATTATAGTGAAGTCATCATACTACCCAATGATCATAATAACTACCAATACGATGAGCTGGTGGAAAAAAAGACATTGTAGAAGAGTCATCATACCTATAATCGTCATAATTTATGGAATGTCCTCCATGTCTGGCCTTTCAACCTCCATATTTGGTATCTCAGAGCCAGCATTGGGAGTGCACTTCATCCAACCTAGTTTGAGTGGTCCCCCGCTTGTCATGGGAATGCAATGGAGATTGAGAAAAAAAAAGTTGCATTGACAAGTGGGTCCCATGATAGGAAAGCAGCCAATATGGAGACTCTAAGTGTGTGCATCACTTCGCCAGCCTCCATATGCATATACAGCGCACTCCATAAGCATTCTGGCGACTGCTCATATGACAGCTCTGTTAGAGTTGCTCTTAGATGCAATCCTGCTTTCCAACGGGCCTAAATTCGGTCTTTGGTCACGCCCCACCTATACTAAGCAGTTCATAATAAAAGAACTACACAATAATATTTACTCTAAAAAAAACTAGGCAAAGATATGTATCGGAATTGCTACAAAGGGACACATCATCTTGCGAAAGTATCCAGTGGAAACATACGATGAATTAAACTCCATGGAAATCATGTTTAGAATTGTTCAAAATTTATCGAAAGATATAGTTTGTACGTAGGTAGTGGACCAACTTAAGGTTGGATTCAACCCCTCCCTGCTTCCTGGGTTGGCCGAATTCCCCCTTTCTCCCTGCTTAAATACCCCCCTTAGCGCATCGAATTAGGTTGTGGGTTTTGTTTGATTGAGTTTTAAAGGTTGCTACTCTTTGCCATAGTGAAGAGGGACAACGATACCACGTGTATTGTGCGTCATCTGCGCGCACATCTTAAATTTTTACTTGTCCTTCGGTTGCATGGAATGATTGATCGTCATGATTAGGTTGGTTGTGTTTCCAACACCCTCAATAACCATAGCAGTGTTGAATTTGACTGTGAATTTGAAATTCAAGTGTACACAAACCAACATACTACTCTCCCTTTTTTGAACTAAGATCACGATAACTGTTTTGGAATGGTGCGAGTACATTTTAAGAAATTTCCTATTGTTTTTTTTTTTGGTTTTCACATATTTCCACCAGATATTTTCTCATATCTATCAGACACTTGGTGGTTTTGTTTTTCGTAAGTATTTTTTTCTCGGTGAAGTGAGCATCACCATGCAAGTGTATTATGCCGCTTTGGACTTTAGTTAAACATAAAGCACTATAACGTATGCAATGTCTTTTTACTTCTTATATAATCCGTGCAAGATATGGCTTCTTTACCTTGGAAAATCGAATCCTTCGGTCGCCACGCTTATCATGTTATGCCATAACCGGATTGCCTATCACAATCATTGATAGGTCAATATGCTTTTATTGCCCTAATTAGTAATCTGAGGCGCAAAACCATTCTTAATCCTGCCACCGATGTGTTGTGTTTTGCTTTGCTTTGCTTTGGCAAGAGATGACGTTTCCAACATTTGGTGTGCTGATCTTGCACACGTAACAGGACGATGGGTGGACTGAAAGTTGAAGCCACTAACAATTGTGGATGATAAAAAAGTCACCCCCCGCAAACCGTGTCCATATCTCCTCTGTTTTTTTATAATTGAAAGGTTTCTCAACTAGATAGGAGAGGCTTATTAGCACTGACCGTTTCTTGATTTCTCCTTGTGTATTTTTAGATGACAGATGGCCTACACATTTGCATGGCAAATCGAGAGTTGTGTGGATTATTAGCGTAAGCGAAAAAGGTTAATGTTTTCCTCACGCAAAATGCTTTAATGTTGCAGTTTTGATCTCGTGTCAAACCGACGAAGAAACATAAATCAGGAAGTCATGAAGTCAGGTTTCTCTCAAAGTACTCCCTTCGGTCCATAGTACTTGTTGCTGGTTTGGTATAAAGTCGTGGTCGAGCCTTGTCTAAAAATTGCACATCCTCGAGCCAAAGAAATGATTGGTGTTAAGAGCTAAATGTCATGGAAACATGCACGCCTTTCTGCTATAAAGCAAAAGGTTAGGAGGCATTTCATTTCAAAAGGTTAGAGGCCATTTGCTGCTTATGACACCAAAGCCAAGTGTGGCTAAGGCCATGAACATGTTGTGCTTACCTTTGTTAAGTAAATTAATTAGGAGGGAAGACAGGTTGGTGTTCCAAAAGCTGATGGTCAACAAGACGTCGCCACAAACAATTATTGCCGTCTGATTAGCAACCTCTTGCTTTAGACATATCCTGACCGCCCCCAATACCTTTTTGTTCCTCCATGAGCTTCTACTTTAGGCATGCCCAATTGTCTTAGCTCCTAGAATTTGACACACCAAGCGGGAAAGAAAATGATTATAGCAGCTAATGGCATTAGTAGGTAAGCAAGCAAAAGCCTTTGATAAGCATGAATTAAGCAACCCTAGCTAGGGGGCCTAGTTAAAACCTAATGACAAAATCATGTATACAAAGATATTATGTTGTACTGTCTTGAACAGGCAAAGTAAGCCTCGTCAGTAGCGCAACCTACCTAGCTATCGGGGTTCAACCCTTGTTTAAGCATCGGTGGTGGGGGCATTGAATTCATGTTACAACAAATTCATCCAAAATTCTAAACTGGTGAAGAGAGTCGGGCAATATATTTCAACACTCTCCCTCACATAGCCACAGGTAGGGGGGTTTTAGTCCTTAAGCGTGGGACTGATGTAGACCGTAGAATCCTCTCTTTTTTAATACTGCATTGATAGGATCTTAAACTTGAGAACTCTTGGCTCGAATACAATATTGAATTCATGCTTCAAATAATTTATCTAAAAATTCAAACTAATAAAGAGATGCGGAGTATATTCCAAAGGGGGGGGGGGGGGGGGGCACCTTCACCGTGTGTGTTTAGAGCAACTCCAACGCGGCGACCCATTTCGTCCGCGCGTGTCCGTTTGGGTCGCCACGGACACAAAAGTCAGCCCAACGCACCGACCCAAACGGACGTGCATCCGTTTTTCGTCTGTCCGCGGTCCATTCCCAGCCCAAATTTGGGCGGTATTTGCGTCGACACGGACACGAAGCGGACGCCTGTGTCGCCCGCCCTTGTCTTCCCCCTGGCCCGCCAGTCGGTGGCTCGTACGCCAGTCTCCTCTTCCTCCTTCGCCTCCAAATCACCCGCCCGCCCCCCGCCTCCCACCCCCGCCGTCCACTTCCGCCGTCGCCGACAGCCATCCGCCCGCAGACTCACCCTCCCGGCAACCCCATCTCCCGCCGCCGCCGCCCAGCTCGGCTACTTTGCCTCGGTGCGGCGTGAGGCTCCTCACCGGCCGGAGTCCTCCACAACGCCCGCAAGTTGTTCGACGCTTTGCCCGTGAGGTACAAATGGACTCCGACGATGAGTATTTTTTCTACAATGTTCTTTGTGATTCGGATGGTTCTTCATCCGATGATGAGGAGATCGTGGCAGCTGCGTTGGTCGTCCATGACCATGTAAGTCAGGAGCGGCCGCAGTTTAGGGGCTCCATACCGGGGCATATGTGGATTCATGTCGACAACCAATAGATGTATCAGCAACCTTTTCTTTTAAATGTATTTGAGACAATTTAATGTTAAACTCTGAGATGTTTTTGTAGTTCTTGAACTATGTAATGTTTTGTATTCACCATTTTGTGGATCTAGAAATAAATTTCATTTTGTGTGATTTATCAAAGCGATCAAAAATGACCGCAAGCCTGCCGCGCGGACGAAAAATGGGTTGGCGCGTTGGGCGCATGGCCGACCCATTTGCAAAAGAGGGCGGACGACCCGACCCAAACGGACAAAACGCGGACAAAGTGCGCGTCCGTTTGGGTCGCCCAGTTAAAGTTGCTCTTAGTGATAAACAGTGTGTCCTGCCATAACATCCAATCTGGTGTAAGGATACTCGTGACCGATACTGGCGGTCAGCAACTCGGTATACTGACTTTTTTTCTCCCATTCATCTTCTACCTTTGGCCTGTTTTATCGGGTTCATTCCAAACCCCGGCGTGACTTCTTCTAGCGGAAACCCCACGGGCCTCCTGTCCCCGCCTCCGGCGAGGTCACATCCAACCCCTTGCCCACGACGCCATAGCCATCTCAAGCTCGGGCGCTATCCAATTTGAAAGGGAGTCAAAACAATATGCTCCCCACTGGGAGTGAGTAATTTCTTTGTAGGCTTGCTGGTCGGTGAGGAGTTGGATGAGATTCATCATGTAATCGAGTTAGTTTTGTTAGGGCTTGATCCCTAGTATCCAATATGTTCTGAGATTGATGTTGCTATGACTTTGTTATGCCTAATGCTTCTCACTACGGCCCGAGTGCCATGATTTCAGATCTAAACCGTTTATGTTATCATCTCTATATCTATGTTCTTGATCCGATCTTGCCTAGTCATATGCACCTATTACGTGTTATGATCCATCAACCCCATAGTGACAATATTTGGGATACTTCGCGGTGATGACCGTAGTTTGAGGAGTTCATGTATTCACTATGTGTTATTGCTTTGTTCCGGTTCTCTATTAAAAGGAGGCCTTAATATCCCTTAGTTTCCTTATGGACCCCGCTGCCACGGGAGGGTAGGACAAAAGATGTCATGCAAGTTCTTTTCCATAAGGATGTATGACTATTTACGGAATACATGCCTACATTACATTGATAAACTGGAGCTAGTTCTGTATCGCCCTAGGTTATGACTGTTACATGACGAATATCATCCAACGAGTTACCGATCCAGTGCCTACGAGCTTTTCACTTATTGTTCTTGCTAAGTTACTATTGTTGCTGATGTTGTCCCAACTATTACAAAACTATTGCTACTACTGTTACCGCTACTGTTACTGTCACTACTGCTATCAAACTATCATATTACTGTGCTACTGATCACTTTGTTGCAGATATTTAATCTCCAGGTGTGGTTGAATTGACAACTCAACTGCTAATACTCTCAAGTATTCTTTGGCTCCCCTTGTGTCGAATCTATAAATTTGGGTTGAATACTCTACCCTCGAAAACTGTTGCGATCCCCTATACTTGTGGGTTATCACGCGGCACGGCCGGGCATTCTTAGCCCTTGTCGTAAGTCCACGAGATGTGGCGACGGGACCACAGATCGTGGATCATTGATCGTCTCCGCGCGCTCACAAGACACTAGCGGTTTGGATATGTGATCTGAGTAGGCCTCTGGCCTTTTCGCACTGACCACCACGTGGGGATAAGTATGGGCACTCTGCGTCGTACGTTTCTTCCGAAAGCTGTTCACACGCCACAGTTGAGCGGCACGCGCCCGGATGGTCCGCGTAAGCACCTACTTTGTATAAAGAGGTAGCCAGGACTGATCCCGACCATCCTCGCAACGTGCAGGATTGCAATGGATGATTGGTCCATGACCCCTTCGCATTTAGGGTGTAGACCGGCGTGCTCGCCTCTCTGCTGAGCCTGGGTAGGACTACGATGTGTCGATTAGCCGAGGCCAGGCATGACCCAGAAAAATGTGTTCGGCCAGAGTTAATCGAGCGTGTTGGGTAAGTTTGTGCACCCCTGCAGGGAAGTATATCTATTCGAATAGTCGTGTTCACGGTAACGGACGCTCGGAGAGTATCCCGATCTACTACAACTAGAACTGGATACTGGTGACACTAAACTGAAACGATGGTTCTGGGATCACTTTCTCGCAGGGAGTCGAGGAAGGATCTCTGGGCATTGCTACTACTTACTTATTACATATGTTATACTAATCTGTACTCTTCTAATGCTGCAAGACGCTGCAAGATGCTAGTCTTCGATAGGCTAGGCCTTCCCTTCTATTCTGGCATTTCTGCAGTATAGTACACAGATACAGCCCCTTCCCCTTGATACTGATGCATATTTAGCATAGATCTGACGTAATTCTTGCGAGTACTTTGGATGAGTACTCACAGTTGCTTTGCTCTCCTTTTCCCCTTGATACGATTGCTGCGATCAGTTGAAGGAGTCCAGGAGCTAGCTGATCCCGCCGACGACTACTACTACCCCGACGGAGCCTACTATTACGTGGCGGCCGCTGACGACCAAGAGTAGACAGGAGGCTCCCAGGCAGGAGGCATGCGCCTTTTCGATCTAGATGTCGTTGTTTTGCTCAGCCTTCTTAAGGCAAGCTTGTTTAATTATGTTTGTACTTAGATATTGTTGCTTCCGCTGACTTGTGTATTCGAGCCTTCGTGGCCCTGCTTGTAATATAAAGCTTTATGTTTGAATTTGTGTCTAGAGTTGTGTTGTGATATCTTCCCGTGAGTCTCTGATCTTGATCGTGCGCATTGGCGTGTATGATTAGTGCACGATTAAGACGGGGGCGTCACACTGAATTCCAAGGCGGGATCCGCAAGTGGAAGGTGGAGCTAGAGAAGGCTCGCCTAGCGGTGTCCCAGATCCAAAAGTTGATTGCCAACCGGGATGAATTGCTAAATAAATTTGGTCTTGTCGGTGATAGGCTGGAGGCGAACCAGCGGCATGCAACAGTCGTCGCCAAGCTTCAAGATGACATCCATAGAATGAAGGCACCGAAAAAATTCCAGGATGGAGAAGTTGCAGGCAGCCAACGGGAAAATGCTCGGTGAGCGATATCCGGGTCACGACATGGTTGCGGTAGTCGGCTCTTCTTCGACTTGTCAGCAGGTTTGTCTCGGGTTGTTTCTTGATGCAAAGTCGGATTTGCAACGGCAAGGTCCGAGTGGCAACGACGATGGACGACATGTGGTATATTTGTTGATCTTCTGTGGTGCCAGCCTCACATAGTTGTGCTTCTTCTTCTTAGCTCCCCATTGGAATCGAAGCTATGTCGTCTCAGTCGCCCGGGGAGGGGGTGTGGTTGGCATGGATCTTCATGTCGCTTCACACGACCTCTTCAAACTTCAAAGAGGGATAGGTCGGTGGTTGTGTGCAGCGAGGTCAGAGTCGCTTGCTTAGAGAGAAGGAAGGACAATGGCACTGCTCGGGAAGAAGTGATGATGACACTAATGTACTACATCGATGAGGTTTTCTTGGCAATGGTATGTATGAGGTATTGTGTGTGTGATGCTCAGCGCGTTGTGAGGTATATTGTGTGTGCCGCTCCACGGGCTATGAGGTTTCTTCACAATGGTGTGTATGAGGTATATTAAGTGTGCCGGGTTGCGAGATATATTATGTGTGCCGCTCTACGGGTTGTGAGGTTTTCTTCTCAATGGTGTGTATGAGATATATGTGTGCCGCTTGGTGGGCTGTGATGTTTTTTGCCCATTTTTTATTAATTAACTGGACAACTCATTTTATTCGGAAGTAATGATTGAGTAAAAAAGATTGCCTCCGTTTCATAAGATAATGTACGTGTTTCTTACTCCCTCTGTCCGGAATTATTTGTTGAAGAAATGAATGTATTTAGAACTAAAATGTGTCTAGATACGTCTATTCTTCGATAAGTATTTTCCAACGGAGGGAGTAGAAAATAGGGTGCGGAATATGCATTTTCTTCTGATTCCCATGTGTCCATGATATGGCCGAATTTTCTTTTGCCAATGATCTGTCTGAAATCGCCGCTCATAATTTTCTTTTTCGACGATAACGCCATACATATGGCATTATAACTGGATTGCCTAATACGACTGTCGATTAAACGAGTAAGCCAGGCGTAAGCGCTCGTGGCCTAATGGATAAGGCATTTGACTTCTAATCAAAGGATTTTGGGTTCGAGTCCCACCGAGCGTGAGTAGCTCCCACGACACTCCTGACCACTTTTTCTTTTTGGTTAATTTTAATCTAAAAATATTACAGAAACAACAACCCAGCTCCAAACCTCGTCGCAACAATTTGGTGTACCACTTGCATCCTTTCGGTGTAAAACAAATGTGATGCAGAAGCTTTTATCATGATCGTTTTGTTTAATACTTCCTTCGTCCCAAAATAAATGTTGCTGCCTTAGTATTATATTTATACTAACTTAGTATTAAATTTTCGACACTTATTTTGAGACGGAGGGAGTATATATGAGTAAGTTTTTGTTCATCTATCTATTATCTACTAAAAGGAAAATACGGATGAAAAATTGAGGAATTAGCTAAAAAATTCCACGTTAATCAGATTTATCTGGCCATTCGTTTTTATTTGATAATTTTTATGAACAGATCTCAACCGATCAATTCCACTAAACGTACCCAGGCCCACAAGTAAAAACAGCACGCCCACGTCTCTTCCACGTTCCCATCACGCCATAAGAAAACTTTCCTCACAGCTATTCAATTCCCTTGATCAATCAATGGTTCAGCCATTACATCTTCACGCCGCGGCCACATCTGACTCCAGGCTATCCTTGCGCTCTGCTTTCCACAACCCTCCCCGCTGCACACACACCCTCTCCTTAGGCCACTGCCATGTAGCTCCGGCATCCTAACATCCATTAGCACGTAGATCCGCTGATTTCTCCATGAATTCACATCTGCATGCAGCTGCTTACAGATTAGGAAGAACTTATCGATTCTTTCTCAGGTGATTTGTCAAATCAAATCGAGACTGCGAGGGTTGAAGATAGCTTGGACGAGGCGTATTCTTTCACAGGTGATCGGTCAAATCGTATCGAGGTCACAGAGGTTGACGATGGCCTGGACCTTGAATCCTCGAGGTGTATTGTGCCAGTGGAGTCGCTGGTCCACTGGCCCACAAAGCTCCAGCGTTGTCTCGCCGGCGGCGAGCATCCACTGGCAGCTCACCCCTCCGGGGATATGCGGATGAAAGCATGTGTATTTCCTGGCTTAATCTACATGAGGAAGAAGATTAGAGGGAGAGGGTGTGCACAAGTAAGCAGTCAGATGCTGGTGGCCTGCCCCAGCTGTTTCACATGAGATGCGTCCATGCATCCAAACTCTAAATGAGGTGCAGCCGGAACACCAGATCAGCTGCAGAGGTGTAGCAGCAACAGCACATCAGACAAGTGTCTAGCAATAGAGTGGCCGTGTGCATGTGCTTTGACTTATGTGATCAGAGTAGCCGCGTGAGGCTAGATGGAAGACTTATGCGGATATACAACCCCAAGCCAGAAACTGGTACGTATTCAAGAATCGAGATACAAGACTTCATACACGTACGCAACATAGAGCTATTGGTATACCATCTTTCTTTGATTAGTCCCATCGATTTCTAGGCATGATGGTGTTTTTAAGTATTTGATACATTCGTACTTTTTAAATTTCTTAGGTTTAGAGATTACTGAATATACAACAATGAGAATATAGCCTGCACTGAAAAGAAGTACTTAGAGAAGACAAGTAGTTCTCCATTCATACTTTTTAATTCCTTAGGTTTGGCGATTACTGAATACACAACAAATAGAATATAGCCTATAGTGAAAAGAAGTACTTAGGTAAGACAAGTAGTTCTGATCACAAATACATATTTAGTTAATATAATAATATTAATCATGAAAAATATCAAGTTATTCTTGAAAATTGAAACTAAGATATTACACATTTAAGGATCAATCAAACCCTCTAATAATAATAAAGATCAATCAGTAAATAGTAGATGACCGGTTAAACTAACTTGACCCATATACTTTACATTGGAGGAATTCCTAGATTCTAAGCCATCGACTAAAGCCAACATAACTGTAAATTCTAAACCAAAAATAAAATAAAGGTGGTAATATAAACTCACAATTTTTAAAAAGTTTTACCATGGTTAAAATACTTTTATCTCAACATGCTCTAATTTACATATCTAAAATTTACGGTGTTCTCCTGGATTAGTTTTTTTCTTTAAGAAATTTAAACCAATATTTTTTAGTAAAATAATTTATTAATTACCAAAATTAATAGATCTTAATGTATTTTAGAATGTATCTACTCTTACTTCAGATAAGCATCGAAAAATGAATAACATGCAATTACGATGTCGCTCACGCGCAAAGAAATTTGCTCAACCCTTCTCTCAAAAGGAAAATTTGTGCAGTCTAAACTCAAACAGCTTAACATGGAAATATATGTGCATTTACTAACCAAACTCTTTCACTGATTATCAAATCCATAGCATGTCATTTGTACATGTTAGCATGCTAGCACACCCTTGCAAAGAAAAAAAATCCGTAATACCTTCCGACCTATACACCATAGCCAGTTTGTGGGTATTTGGAGCATGCATACGTACAAACCAACACCAGCATTTGTGATAGCGAGCGTCAGAGCTATGCCTGGACGTAATTTGGACATGTTGGAGCATGCATGCATGCCTGATACATAAAAATGTGATTTTACGAATTTGAGCCAAGAAGTAGGCACACAAAAGAGGCACATAAAGAGAGAAATATATGTTAGAGTAGAGAGGAATATGTGTTTGTTAAAAAAGAAGTCATGCAAATGTGTTTATCTTGCTAAAAGTCATCCACGGAGTCTAAGATATCAATACCAACTGCACACATTGTGAGGATTGGATATTACGAGCCCCATAAAATGTAATTCATTTACACTAATATTTTTAATAGAAATGATTTGAATTTGATTCTTCACAATTGATTGCTTTCAAAGGTGTACAATTACATTGTAGAATTTCCTACACAGTGATATTAGCAATAATTAAATGATATACCGGATGATGGTTAGGTCTATATAATTATCAAAATCTTAAAGGTATATATATTTAAAATATATGTTACCTTTTAGAACGTGATACTATAGAAAACAAAATAATTTAACATAGTCGATGATTCTTAATCCCTTTCCAATTATTGGTAGAATTAATCACTATATAAAAGTAATACATGGACAGTTTTGCGATCTCAGTTAGCTACGCGAAGGGCAGTCGTAAAGAAAAATACGCTGAAAATCCTCCATTGCTAATAAGTAATTTAACAACTAATATGAAATATTGATCATTCTAAGGCGCAATCATATTTGAAAAGGTATAGTTACAAATATACTATATACAATAATTTCAGATGTAAATAATCAAACTATTAAAACAATACATTTGTGTGGCCCATTAAGGGTTCTATTCGAGACACCATACATAATTGATATTGTCATCAATGTGCAAAGAAAAGTTTTGGATGATCCTCCAAAATGATGGTTATGCACCAACATGAGTGTCCACGAAGTACATAAATAGTTATACATCACTAGAATCGAAGGCTCAAGGGCATGATGGTCATTTATTTATTAAAAATTTATTGAAAAGGTAGATCCTATTGTATATGAAAACAACAAGCATGAGAGAAGGCTAGACAGCAACATAATTGGATTACACTGTGTATCCATGCCTAGAATGGCAAAGAGGCACAGAGATGGAGGCATATACGAGATCATGCGACAATCGATCTAGCAGACAAAAAGGTTGTGGGTAGTTTCACTGGTGTACTAGAAACTCAACGTAGGACTGTGTAAACATATTATTTGAAGCAAACCAATATTATTACATATATCATAAATAACAAATTTGCAATTCTTTCGTTTTATGCATTAGCACCATAATCATTTGTTAACATACAAAAAGGCTCAAAGTTACACCTTCAGACATGGATCAATGCCTAAAATGTTTTTTTATTAATTCTGCTCTTAAATCATAAATATAAGTAAAACAATATTTTATTTGACAAAAAGGGCTTACACTTTCGACAGATTATGACATGTTGCCCTCGCATTTGCGAGGGCCGTATTGCTAGTTTCAAT
The DNA here is from genome assembly GCA_039707655.1 of Elymus sibiricus. NCBI lineage: Eukaryota > Viridiplantae > Streptophyta > Magnoliopsida > Poales > Poaceae > Elymus > Elymus sibiricus. Next base: position 395,135,634 of record CM077675.1, on the reverse strand, counting down.
CTAAAAATAGAACAAAAACAACATGTCAATTTCAAACCTCGTGCAACAAATTCGGTGTACTAATTGCATCCTCTCCTTGTAAGGAAAAATGGATGCATAAGCTTTTATCCTTGATCATCTTATTAAATATATGAGTAAATTTTGTATAACATTAATCTAAAAGTAAAATTTCTTTTGTTTATAACTCTTTGGTCGCTTAAAACACTCTTTCCTCCAAACCTGGTCGCAACAAATTTGGTGGACCACTTCCATAGTCTCAGTGTAGGAAAAAATAGTTACAAAAGTGTTTATCCTTGATAGTTTTATTAAATATATGAGTAAAGTTTTGATAATATTAATCTAAAAGTAAATTTCTTTTGTCTTATAACTCCTTGATCGGTCACAACGCTCTTAGAGCATCTATAACCGGATGTACCAAAATCCGTCCTCCAAACGCCCGCAGACGAGCATACGATGCGTCCGCGGACAGTGACCGAACATCACACAAAAATCATCCGTCGTAACCATGTATCTAACACATGAAACTTCAAATCCATATTAATCGATGCAGATAAAGAACATGCATACTACCTACATATCTAAACTACTCATTGTCGGAGATATCCACTATCTCCATGCGCGGCTCCGGGTAGATGGGCACATGTGGTAGCTCCGCCGCGTGCAACAGCTCTGACTTGTCGCTGTCAAACTAGAGGCGAAGAGTTCTTCGATCTCCGCCCTCTGTTGCCGGATGAAGCGTCGGTTGGACTCCGCATATGCCTCGTCTTGGATGGCTTCGAGGATGACGGTCTACTACGTCATCTCCATCGCCTGGGCGACCTCGAACTCCGTCATGCCGTCGTCCATGCCGAAGCCCACAGCAGGGTGCTCCTCCTCGTCCTGTGCAGCATCGTTCACTTCTGGATCCTCCTCCTCTACGGGATGCGGGGTCCTGCTCCGCTTCCGGCTGCTGTTGCTCCTCCTCCACATCCTCCTCCTCCTCCTCCTCCTCCGGCTCGGGCGAGTCAAGAGACAGACCAACAGCTACACGAGCGGCACGCCTGGCCCAGATCTCCGCCTCGATCTGCAACTGGCGTTCCAGCGTCAAAATTCCATGGGTGGTGATCCTTTGCCGGGACATGGTTACAGGGTGGCGGGAGGGAGAGGGAAGCTGGCGGTGCAGTGGGAGGGAGTGGGAAGCAATGAGACGGGCTAGGGCTCCGTTGCCGCCGTCTGGCTTAAATAGACGGGCTTGCTCCCTCGGGCGGCACGCCTGAGCAACGCCACACGGTAACATGAATGCATCCACACCGAGAACCGGAGGTGGCGCCCATCGGACCGTCGGTCTATGCATGTGAATGTGTGAGCCCTTGCGGTCAGTCCGACGTGGCGGGCGTGCCCGGGCGTCCCCATATCTTCCCTAATATATGGACCAGATATATGGAGTGCCGGTAAGTCGGGGCGTTTGGGCCGGCTATGGGGAGCTCGGTTGGATGCGTTTTCTCTGTCCAGACACTGACGGTCAGCCTGTCCGGACATTTGGAGCGGGTATGGGAGGTCCGGTTGTAGATGATCTTAGCTCCAAACCCGGTCACAACAAATTTGGTGGACCACTTCCATCGTCTTCGTGTAAGAAAAAAATGGATGCAGAAGCATTTATCCATGATAGTTTTGTTAAACAATGAGTATTTTTTGGTAATATATACCTACTAATAAAGAAAATATGTATTCTTGGTCCGGCATGCCATTTTGCAGAAAACCCCATCACGTTTTTGTTAATCAACCAGCAGTCCACTTTTAAGTTAAATTTTCATGTTTTCAGAAAATCCCCTCGTGTTTGGGTTAATCAACTCGCAGTACGTATCAAATGCTTTTTTAAAATATCCATATCTTTAAAATCCTAACTCCAAATTTAACATGTTATATATGAAATTTGATTAAAAATAGATAGAATCCGAATATGATGTTATTTTACTCGTTAACCATTTAAAATGGTATTTAGAGTGCAATCTTAATTAGTAGCGCATGATTCATCTTCCTTTCATATCGGTGTCGATCATAATTGAAAACGAACACCTCAGCAAAACCATGATGTGAGACGAAATACACATCTATAGCCACGCGTGCACGCCTCGCCAAGACCTCACATGAAAAAAAAGTATATTTATCATATTATGCAGAGAGAGAGAGAGAGAGAGAGAGAGAGAGAGAGAGAGAGAGAGAGAGAGAGAGAGAGAGAGAGAGAGAGAGAGAGAGAGAGAGAGAGAGAGAGAGAGAGAGTCACCTTAGAATTGACAACATTCAAACGTGGTATGGTTGTGTGAACATTGAGGCCACCGTCGGCGAGGATGGGAAGGAGGATAAGTGGCAACACAGATGGGATGTCATGTGTTAAAATAAAGGATGTTGACCTATTAGAGTCGGGAGACATGGCTATTTGGTTAGGGGACTTTGGTATTTTTTTTTTCACCCGTTACAACGCACGGCTCTTTTGCTAGTTTAATATAAAAATAAAACAGAAAAAACATGTCAGCTCTAAATCTGAGCGCAACAAATTTGGAGTACCACTTGCATCTAGCCCGTGTAATAAAAATGTGATACAGAAGCTTTCATCCATTATCGTTTTGTTGAATTATGAGTAACTTTTTGTTGATTTTAATCTAAAAATAAAACATAAATGACAAGACAAAAATTCTAGACAGTTTAAGCAAGCATACTAAACACTATATATGATACCTGTCACATAGGTAAAACCTGTCGTACCTATCTCAATTGCAATCTCATAGTTAGTGAGCCGAGTAAAGCTAAGCCTTCACAGTCACAAGAGTATTTGGGCCATTGAATCTGCTTTACCTACTGATCATGACCGTCTGATCTGAGGTTGGGAGTATGCTAGTCGTCAGATATTTTGTAAATCAACGTGAGTCGTCCGATATTTCACATATTGCATTGGTCAGATAGGGCTTTTCACCTATCCCTTATATAAAGTTAGCAGCGCCCGCAGTGCAACACTAGTCGTGCCCCTTCCCCTTCTTGCCCGGTCTCCTCTCCTCCCCTTTTTTCCTATCTTCCCCCTCCCGCTGTCAACCCCTCCTACTGTCAACCCATGTTGCCACCATCTCCTTTGCACAGCCGACCACTGCTTCCTACAATGAGAGGCATCATCCACGTCCCCAATGTCCTCGTCGTCATCCTCACGTGCACTAGGAATAATGTGTGGGGCCTCCCCTCACGCCGCCGGCTGGCGACCAACGCATCTAGGCCTGAGAGTAGCCCTCCATGGCTCTCACCTCCATCGCGCGGGGGGGAGGGGGTGTGAGGGGGCATCATTGGGATCGCTCTCTCTTCTCCTTACCCCCGCGCAGATGCTCGACTAGATCTATATCCCGTGCTCATGTCACCTCCCCCCCCCCCATGTGAGGTATTCCTCTCGCTCGCTTATGTCCCCTCATTGTCGTCGTCCCTTATTCTGTTTGTTGCCGCACATCTCAATCTGGGATCTGCATGTCCATAGTAAAAGACTCTCATCAATGAGGATCAGCGGATTCATTCCCCTGGCCCTCTCACCTCGGTTCCATCCTCTAACCCGCCATGCTGCACAGTGGGCGCCTCACCTCCTCGTCATTCAATAGGATCCAAGGTGATTTGTTGTCGATTCTCTGCCCACAAGGTTTCCCCCCTTGGTATGTTTATTTCTATAGTTGCTAATCAGTTCATCTTGCACTGGATTGGGGTGCTAGCATTGTCCACTGGATGGTTACAGTGGAAGCATTTGAGCCAAGAAAATTTGCTATCTTTTGCCACCATTTCCTAATATTAAGTAGTGATGCTTACATGATTACCTTATATAAAGGTACTTCAGATGTGAACTTTTGCAATGTACTTTAATATTTTTATCAATGTAAGATGCAGATTTCTAGAAATACCAGGGAATGAAATATGCATACTTAGGCCTGGAACTTTTATCTTGCTAAATTTTTTGTACAAATAGCGACCTCTTCAACTTTTTCAGCTTCTAGGAGATGATGTTGGTTCTGAACTCGGTCACATTTATGAAGTTCTATTCTAATTTTCTCACATTTATATCCGAATCGAGGTAACTGGTTCTTTTATTTTGTCGATGAAGAACGTCATGGCGGAGATGTGGACAACATCACCATAAACATATCGATGGCCCACTCCCCAGGTGAAAATACTCTCCTTATCTCTCATTTCTGTTAATTGAATTGTTAGTTGGTTTAATGCTAGGTAGGATTTGTGTGCAGCTAGCAATTGTTCTGTTTCACCATCACACGTGTATATGCCTTGCATGTTATTTCTAAACTTTGTTACTCCCATTCTGCAACTACATCCTGCACAATAAGAACAATCACGCAAAATAAAAGTATGTCATAGGATGGCCAACTCATCATCTTCTTCAGGCTACATTGCATTTCCTTCAGATCTACTTCTAGTATATTTGTATTGTTCATGTCTTTCCCAGTAGAAATAGTTATTGGTTAACGTTCCTTCTTTTTCAAAATATGCTAGTTATTAATATACTCTTTACTTTGTGTTTTAGACACATATATGGTCTTTTTCTCATTCAAATATGAGTTATGGTAGTTGCAATAAATGTCTAGCTTTCAGCTTAATAGTTGCATTATATTGCTAAAAGTTTCTCGCCTAGTTTATATTTCTAATAAAATTTGAAAATACTCTTCTAGCTAGATTCATGTGATGTTTCATTTATTTGTTTTATAATTCATGTGTTGTTTCATTGCTTGGAACTATACTTCCAAAATTTATTACTTAATATAGAAAATGTGTGGCTCAACACAACTAGGAGATGATGCTAGCCAAGGCACTCACTAATTTAAGATTTTATGTTCTGAACTTTATTTATGTTGGTTGACGAAACGAAATAACATGTTATATATAGTTGGCAGTGACTTTTTTTGGGTGCAGTTGGGTGTTTCTAATTTTGATTGGTTTGTGGAAATGGCAAGGAGGAGGTTCTTGGTGTCATTCCTAACAGTGGGTTGAGGTTTGTTTTCTCCGTCTCTCTGAGCTTTCTTTTTGTTAGCATATTGCAAAACTTCTATGGAAAAATAAGAGGAGCAACTGCAATTTGTAATCCTATATACTTATCCTTGCCATCCTTTGCAGTGTCCCACTTTATCTATCCATGTTCATGTCAAGCCTGCTCTGTCTGTAACTTACTATTTGAAAAAACTCCTCTATACAAAGTTGCCTCTGAAAAATGCCTATCAGACATGTCGTGTGCCTTCTTGAAAACAAATGTTCACTGATACCTGTTTGTTTACACACATGCTTGTACTTCATATCTCACAATCATCCTATTATTGGTCATGGTTGTTAAAAAACTATATGTTTCTCCAAGTAACAAAATAGGTGTCTTAGCTTAGATCGGTGAGGGAAATATTTGTGGTCAACTATTTAAAAAGGGATTTTGTTTCATCGCATTGTGCTACTCCATGACCTCTTGCAACTATTTGTATTTATTGCTTCTCTCCGTCAATGTCCCATTACTATCACAATAATCTTCATGGTTAGCTACAGGATCTCAAATTTCTCTCCCTCTCCAATTTGCTAATGGTTTTATGTATGTCTTGGTAGAAGATATTTGGGTTCAAACAACCTCTCATGTTCTGTTTAATCTTTTTGGCTAGCATGGTAGACTTTGGTTGTGTGTCTATCTAGATTGGATTGGAATAAAATTCACAGATAAACCGATATGTCTAAAATAGTAGTGTTCAGTTTTGTATCTCGGCCTAGTTGTCGGTGAATGTGGTCCTAGCATACAAACGCATAATTTTTATTTGATTTTACCCTTGGTTTTCTCGCATGTAGGTTTTTGAACCTTAGGTAGATTAGTATGGTCATATATTTGCTTGATTATTCTTTACCTGAACATGTGTGTTACCTCTGTTGCATAGGCCACACATGGTCTTCTCGTTGTCCTACAGGTGGATGTCAAGATGACTTTCCTAAATGAAGAGCTAGATGAGGAAATCTACATGCAACATCCAGATGACTTTGTAGTAAATGGTCGGAAAGGAAAGGTGTGCAAGTTATTTAAATCTTTGCATGGCATGAAACAAGAACCTGAGCAATGACATGGGAAGTTTGATAAAATTTTAACATTTGTTGGCTTTGTTGTTAATGAAGCAGACATATGTGTATACTATCGTATTGGTGGAGATGAAGGAGTTATAATATGCTTGTATGTTGAGACATACCGATATTTCGAACCAACCTCAAAGTCATTGAGGTTGTTAAGGCTTTTCTATCTCTTAACTTTGAGATGAAAGACCTAGGTGTGGCTAATGTTATCTTAAACATCATGTTGCATGGATTTCACTTCTGCAATCCCACTATGTTGAGAAGATTCCGAGACGCTTTGGGCATTCAGTTATAAAGCTTCTCCAACATTATATGATCCTAGCGTGCGAATTCGAAAGGTTGAATGCATAGATCAAATGAGATACTCTCCAGTGATTGGTTCACTCATGTACCTAGTTGCGTTACGAGGTCTAGCATCACGTTTGTTGTGAACAAATTGAGCCGGTTAGTTTTCAATCTGGGAGTGCTACACGCGCAGTCCTCCTCCATCGCTCGTATTACCTCGCATCTGCTCACACACTTGTTTTGTTTCATGAATGAGCCGAGCCAAGCTCAAACATATGGCATGCGTACTAATTTGGGACATTGGGCTGTGGGTTGTTGCAGACTCGGTCATGAGCATAAGACCAAGCCCACAACACCCTATCAGACGACATATATATTGGAGGTGTTGGCCACTCTAGTTGACACACTTGCTCTGCCTCCTTGCGCATAACCCTAGCCGCTACTATTGTTCCACTTGTTGTTGCTGCTTCCGACAATCACATCTCGTCGACCGCATGCATGGACGTTTGGGACAGAAGGCCTCCGAAACCCCGCCCTAACCTTGCCCTTTGTGATCCTGCACCGAGAGAATGGCGATAAGGTTTTTTTTGGGGGGGGGGGGGGGGGGGAGGGGGTCTCGGTGTTACTGCTTCATGTCGTCCTCTGCTTCGACTACTTACCCAACACCGATGCCATGGCTATCGACGTCGTCGCCCAGAAGAAGGCTGCGGAGGAAGCCGCCGCCACCACCAGGGCTTTAGCATGGACTATTGAAGGGTATGATTTGTTCATCCCCTATTTATGTTTTCATGTGCTAGCTGTACTTGTTGTCTTCATAGATGTTTCGGTTCTATGTTTGGTAAGTGCTCACATGTTTAGATTTCGATATGAGCTTCATATTGTTACTACTAGCATCATGATTTATTCGTATACCCAGCAGGTAACATGCCACAAAAAAAAATTATGTGTTTCAAAATGTACTGATTTGTTTTTTAGATGTTCACATGACATATGTCTATTATCCCTTAAAAAAATAGATCCAAATTCGAAATACACGTGGATAAACAAAAAAGGCAAACTAGTTGTAAATAGTATCGTTTTTTATTCTCTTCTTGAGGCACTATTTATGCTGAATATGTCTTTTTGTTTCTCCATGTATATTTTGAATTTGGTTTGAACTTTCTAGGGATTGTAGACAAACATATTGTGAATATTTATGATTTTTTGGAATCTTTGGAAGCACCAAAAATTATTTTTGGAACATGATATCATTTTGTATCATTTAATGGTGGGTATCATGTGATATCTTCCCGTGAGACGACGTAGGTCTCTCATAGCTTTAGGTTCACTCTTAATAGTAAGGGAGAAGATAAATATATTCAATCCAAAAATAAATCGGTAGAATAATACTTCCTCTGTTCCTAAAGATAAGTCTTTCTATAGATTCCACTATGGACTACATTCGAAACAAAATGAGTGAATCTATACTTTAAAGTATGTCTATATACATCCATATGTAGTCTGTAGTGAAATCTTTTAAAAGACTTATATTTAGGAACGGAGGGAGTATATAACAGTTGGGTGCATGTATACACAAGTACTAGGTGTAATATTTGTACATGTGGAAACAGAACCGGCCGGTCAACCTGAATGCCCACAGGGGCACAGGCCAGTATATTCTTTAGTGAAGCCCACACCGGCTAGTAAATCACCGGATTCACGCCCCACAAGCTGCTCACTTAAACTGCACGTTGCTGGCAAATGTCTGGCCGAACCTCCAGCCGGATGGCACCACATTTGTGAACGTAAGAGTCTGCCCACAATCGTTGGTCACCCTGAACGAGAGCCGCTGCCCCGTAAGGTACGCGAGAGAGTGCCAATTCGCACCCCAGTTGCGTGCCATCGGCGTCCAGCCGTTGATTCAGAGCCCTTGACATCCATCGACTTGATGGACCCGATGGTCGCGACGTTGGTCACGAGAACAAGCTGGAAGTAGTCGTGCCCGTTGATGGTGAACCGCACGCCGCCCCGCCTCACGCACGGTACCCTGCGTGCGGTCAGGACTCAAGACCATCAGCTGTTGTAAACCACTTGCAGAAAGATCGATATATGGCCGAGATGAGAGTGGATCAAGACAGAAACCTTTGGTACACGACAGGGATGATGCCGGCCCGGTAGACGCCGATCTTCTCCCAGGCCGGCTGCGCCATGTCGAAATGCGGCCGCGGCGGGTTGCACCAGCCGCCGTCGTCGCTCGGCAGGTCGTAGTTGGGCGGGCAGAAGTTGGTGGCCGTGACGGTCACCGTCTCGCCGGGCTTGCACCACCTGGCGTCCACCCGCTTGCTGTCGCACGCGATCCTGTAGCACTGCCCGCACGACGCGCCGTCGTTGAACAGCGCCGTGCTCAGCGCCGTCGTGCTCGTGCCGTACCCGCACGCGCCGCCTATGTATGTCACGCACCCACCGTGTGATGGATCAGTTACAAATATCTGATACGGAACACGGTAGCATTCACCACGGCAGGAAGAAGGGGTGATATGTTAGTAAGCTCTGCTCACCCATGGTGCCGGCGCCATCGGCGCCGCCGTAGAATGTGGCATGCGCCTTCAGCAATCCCCCGGTCGCAGGGGGCTGCGGCTCCGGCGCCAATCCACCAGATGGCGGCTGCGCTGCGGGGTGGGACTGGGACGCGCTTGCAGCGACGTCGACGCCTAGTAGTGCGACGACCAGCGCTGCAACCAATCTTGCTCGAGCCATAGATACCTCTCAGAAAACTGAATGTAAGAACTGCACACGAGAGGTAGTTTGATTGCTATTCCCGTAGTAGTTGTGAGGATTAAATGTGGTATAATTTCGTGATCGTTGGGTGTTATATATAGGGCCGTAGTGAGAAATTGTTTTTCAGATGGTGGACTGAAGGATTGGTGATTTGGTGGCTAAATTAGGAACCACGTGAACTCACGGAATCAAGCAAGCGCGGCGGCGCGAGCATGCGGAATGCATGGACGCCCGTGCAGCCGCACCATAGCTTGCTGGGCACTCCGAACAAATATATGGCTGCGCAGTGTTATCATGTACGCTCGTTTTCGTTTTCTTCAAGAAACGATGGCTGAGAGGTGCGTAAAACAACTAATAAAACTAATCAAAGATCAAATGTATGAGTGTTATGGGTTTACATTTAAAAGATGATAAAACCTAGTATGTGACAAAATGATGCATAAAAACAGAAAAAAAAATTGTATTACACTTGACTTAACGCCAAACATGAACCATATCTATTTTTCTCCAAGAATCTGCCATATATACCATCCATGACCACGCAAAATTTAACGCGAGAAAAAATAACTTGTGATTGGCATGCATGCATGACTTGCTTAGGTGGCATGGTTTGCATGGATAAGTTAATGCAGTAAAGTAACTTATGAGTACATGCATGACTTCTGATGTCACACAATTTTGATGGGGCGACTACCAATTATTAAGGTGATGTGAGATCATGCGTGTGGAGAGAAATTTAGTAGTGTGGGCTAGCTATTTAGATATTGAAGATTATGCAGAGGCCGGATGTGTGGACTCTATATGGTTGTGTTGTCTTAATTTGATTCTTCAATTATTTCAAAGCAATTATAGTGAAGTCATCATACTACCCAATGATCATAATAACTACCAATACGATGAGCTGGTGGAAAAAAAGACATTGTAGAAGAGTCATCATACCTATAATCGTCATAATTTATGGAATGTCCTCCATGTCTGGCCTTTCAACCTCCATATTTGGTATCTCAGAGCCAGCATTGGGAGTGCACTTCATCCAACCTAGTTTGAGTGGTCCCCCGCTTGTCATGGGAATGCAATGGAGATTGAGAAAAAAAAAGTTGCATTGACAAGTGGGTCCCATGATAGGAAAGCAGCCAATATGGAGACTCTAAGTGTGTGCATCACTTCGCCAGCCTCCATATGCATATACAGCGCACTCCATAAGCATTCTGGCGACTGCTCATATGACAGCTCTGTTAGAGTTGCTCTTAGATGCAATCCTGCTTTCCAACGGGCCTAAATTCGGTCTTTGGTCACGCCCCACCTATACTAAGCAGTTCATAATAAAAGAACTACACAATAATATTTACTCTAAAAAAAACTAGGCAAAGATATGTATCGGAATTGCTACAAAGGGACACATCATCTTGCGAAAGTATCCAGTGGAAACATACGATGAATTAAACTCCATGGAAATCATGTTTAGAATTGTTCAAAATTTATCGAAAGATATAGTTTGTACGTAGGTAGTGGACCAACTTAAGGTTGGATTCAACCCCTCCCTGCTTCCTGGGTTGGCCGAATTCCCCCTTTCTCCCTGCTTAAATACCCCCCTTAGCGCATCGAATTAGGTTGTGGGTTTTGTTTGATTGAGTTTTAAAGGTTGCTACTCTTTGCCATAGTGAAGAGGGACAACGATACCACGTGTATTGTGCGTCATCTGCGCGCACATCTTAAATTTTTACTTGTCCTTCGGTTGCATGGAATGATTGATCGTCATGATTAGGTTGGTTGTGTTTCCAACACCCTCAATAACCATAGCAGTGTTGAATTTGACTGTGAATTTGAAATTCAAGTGTACACAAACCAACATACTACTCTCCCTTTTTTGAACTAAGATCACGATAACTGTTTTGGAATGGTGCGAGTACATTTTAAGAAATTTCCTATTGTTTTTTTTTTTTGGTTTTCACATATTTCCACCAGATATTTTCTCATATCTATCAGACACTTGGTGGTTTTGTTTTTCGTAAGTATTTTTTTCTCGGTGAAGTGAGCATCACCATGCAAGTGTATTATGCCGCTTTGGACTTTAGTTAAACATAAAGCACTATAACGTATGCAATGTCTTTTTACTTCTTATATAATCCGTGCAAGATATGGCTTCTTTACCTTGGAAAATCGAATCCTTCGGTCGCCACGCTTATCATGTTATGCCATAACCGGATTGCCTATCACAATCATTGATAGGTCAATATGCTTTTATTGCCCTAATTAGTAATCTGAGGCGCAAAACCATTCTTAATCCTGCCACCGATGTGTTGTGTTTTGCTTTGCTTTGCTTTGGCAAGAGATGACGTTTCCAACATTTGGTGTGCTGATCTTGCACACGTAACAGGACGATGGGTGGACTGAAAGTTGAAGCCACTAACAATTGTGGATGATAAAAAAGTCACCCCCCGCAAACCGTGTCCATATCTCCTCTGTTTTTTTATAATTGAAAGGTTTCTCAACTAGATAGGAGAGGCTTATTAGCACTGACCGTTTCTTGATTTCTCCTTGTGTATTTTTAGATGACAGATGGCCTACACATTTGCATGGCAAATCGAGAGTTGTGTGGATTATTAGCGTAAGCGAAAAAGGTTAATGTTTTCCTCACGCAAAATGCTTTAATGTTGCAGTTTTGATCTCGTGTCAAACCGACGAAGAAACATAAATCAGGAAGTCATGAAGTCAGGTTTCTCTCAAAGTACTCCCTTCGGTCCATAGTACTTGTTGCTGGTTTGGTATAAAGTCGTGGTCGAGCCTTGTCTAAAAATTGCACATCCTCGAGCCAAAGAAATGATTGGTGTTAAGAGCTAAATGTCATGGAAACATGCACGCCTTTCTGCTATAAAGCAAAAGGTTAGGAGGCATTTCATTTCAAAAGGTTAGAGGCCATTTGCTGCTTATGACACCAAAGCCAAGTGTGGCTAAGGCCATGAACATGTTGTGCTTACCTTTGTTAAGTAAATTAATTAGGAGGGAAGACAGGTTGGTGTTCCAAAAGCTGATGGTCAACAAGACGTCGCCACAAACAATTATTGCCGTCTGATTAGCAACCTCTTGCTTTAGACATATCCTGACCGCCCCCAATACCTTTTTGTTCCTCCATGAGCTTCTACTTTAGGCATGCCCAATTGTCTTAGCTCCTAGAATTTGACACACCAAGCGGGAAAGAAAATGATTATAGCAGCTAATGGCATTAGTAGGTAAGCAAGCAAAAGCCTTTGATAAGCATGAATTAAGCAACCCTAGTTAGGGGGCCTAGTTAAAACCTAATGACAAAATCATGTATACAAAGATATTATGTTGTACTGTCTTGAACAGGCAAAGTAAGCCTCGTCAGTAGCGCAACCTACCTAGCTATCGGGGTTCAACCCTTGTTTAAGCATCGGTGGTGGGGGCATTGAATTCATGTTACAACAAATTCATCCAAAATTCTAAACTGGTGAAGAGAGTCGGGCAATATATTTCAACACTCTCCCTCACATAGCCACAGGTAGGGGGGTTTTAGTCCTTAAGCGTGGGACTGATGTAGACCGTAGAATCCTCTCTTTTTTAATACTGCATTGATAGGATCTTAAACTTGAGAACTCTTGGCTCGAATACAATATTGAATTCATGCTTCAAATAATTTATCTAAAAATTCAAACTAATAAAGAGATGCGGAGTATATTCCAAAGGGGGGGGGGGGGCACCTTCACCGTGTGTGTTTAGAGCAACTCCAACGCGGCGACCCATTTCGTCCGCGCGTGTCCGTTTGGGTCGCCACGGACACAAAAGTCAGCCCAACGCACCGACCCAAACGGACGTGCATCCGTTTTTCGTCTGTCCGCGGTCCATTCCCAGCCCAAATTTGGGCGGTATTTGCGTCGACACGGACACGAAGCGGACGCCTGTGTCGCCCGCCCTTGTCTTCCCCCTGGCCCGCCAGTCGGTGGCTCGTACGCCAGTCTCCTCTTCCTCCTTCGCCTCCAAATCACCCGCCCGCCCCCCGCCTCCCACCCCCGCCGTCCACTTCCGCCGTCGCCGACAGCCATCCGCCCGCAGACTCACCCTCCCGGCAACCCCATCTCCCGCCGCCGCCGCCCAGCTCGGCTACTTTGCCTCGGTGCGGCGTGAGGCTCCTCACCGGCCGGAGTCCTCCACAACGCCCGCAAGTTGTTCGACGCTTTGCCCGTGAGGTACAAATGGACTCCGACGATGAGTATTTTTTCTACAATGTTCTTTGTGATTCGGATGGTTCTTCATCCGATGATGAGGAGATCGTGGCAGCTGCGTTGGTCGTCCATGACCATGTAAGTCAGGAGCGGCCGCAGTTTAGGGGCTCCATACCGGGGCATATGTGGATTCATGTCGACAACCAATAGATGTATCAGCAACCTTTTCTTTTAAATGTATTTGAGACAATTTAATGTTAAACTCTGAGATGTTTTTGTAGTTCTTGAACTATGTAATGTTTTGTATTCACCATTTTGTGGATCTAGAAATAAATTTCATTTTGTGTGATTTATCAAAGCGATCAAAAATGACCGCAAGCCTGCCGCGCGGACGAAAAATGGGTTGGCGCGTTGGGCGCATGGCCGACCCATTTGCAAAAGAGGGCGGACGACCCGACCCAAACGGACAAAACGCGGACAAAGTGCGCGTCCGTTTGGGTCGCCCAGTTAAAGTTGCTCTTAGTGATAAACAGTGTGTCCTGCCATAACATCCAATCTGGTGTAAGGATACTCGTGACCGATACTGGCGGTCAGCAACTCGGTATACTGACTTTTTTTCTCCCATTCATCTTCTACCTTTGGCCTGTTTTATCGGGTTCATTCCAAACCCCGGCGTGACTTCTTCTAGCGGAAACCCCACGGGCCTCCTGTCCCCGCCTCCGGCGAGGTCACATCCAACCCCTTGCCCACGACGCCATAGCCATCTCAAGCTCGGGCGCTATCCAATTTGAAAGGGAGTCAAAACAATATGGCCCCCACCCGAACATGTCAAAATTCATTAGATACAACTAGCAAAATGACCCGTGCGTTGCAACGGAGAATATATATCATCCATGAAAATCGAGCTTTCATTTTCTTCTCCGGGACTCACTCATGGTCAATGATTTTAATAATATAAAAGTGACGCCAGTGCTAGTAATTTTATTTTTAAATACAAAAAATAACTTTCCCTTTAGGATTTTTATTTTTTCAGGAATTAGAAATGTATGAATACATCTGTAAGTATCTCCAAACAAAAAAATATATCACATTCGAGTTAAAAAGGACCAGTGGTGACAAAAATGTTTGGAAATTTCAAAAACAAATTATAGTCAAGCATGCTTGCATAGCTGTAGCAGATGGATGAATCCACACATAACCTTTTTTATATATAGGTTCTAAACATTTTTGCATATACCAAACTCAAAATATATTTGAACATTGTAAATGGTATAGTTAATTCCGACCCAATCTAAAAAATATAGGGGTAATAGTTTAGACCAGATATGTATATTTATGCATGCAGATTTGGGGGAAAACTTAGTTTGGATAACACATGAATAACAACAGGAGCTCAGTACAAATTTGGGTCCCTATTAACATTCATAATGCATGGAAAATGTATAGCTACAACAATTAGGGTAAAAATATGAAGTAATTCATAGGACCAGGATTCCACTAATTATAAATATCTAGAGTGATTATTTCATTGTGTTCGGGGTCAAAAAAGAATTCATTGTGTTTTATTTATAAATAGCGGTACATTCATAAAGACCAATAGACACGTAGTATGTCATATCAAGGGAACGTGGACACATAAATTAGGCAGATTTGACATAACAAATGTGGTACTAAAATTGGTAGCTTCGTCCCTACCGAGCCAACCTGTTGATGTCCCGGAGGTCATTTATCTTTGCTCCCATGTTGTGATCCATGCTTGACAATAATCATACAAATATTTCTAAGAAGGATAGATCGAGTGATTATGGGAAAAGGAGGGAACGACAACCTTAAGTGCGATTAGAGGTGGGGAGGCTGGTCACTGCAGGCAACCTCTGCTCCCTCGATCATCGGAATCAGAGGAGCCATCGAGGAGGCCATAGGGAACCAGGAGCTACTTCTTCGTCGTGCACCAGGATAACGTGAATCAATCTGAGGCGACTACTCGAAGTCAATCTTCTGCTCCTTCTTAAAAGGCAAATGAATGGTGGCGGGCACTTGTTGTGGTTGCAGAACATGTTGATCTTCCCCTCGGAAGGAGTCGTCACCGGTAACGGCCAACACGTGCCCATTTTGCTTCATCCGTTTCACATGCACCAGCTTGTCTATGGATCTTGTCTACCATCTCGAGCTGCCATGCTGTCGGCATGGCCGGATCTCGCGGCCGTCGATGACAAAGCCGCTCAGGGCACTCGCCCCCATGTAGTTGATCACCTCCTCAAGGTTGTTCCGCTGCTTGATGCCAGCTCATGGTGGCTCGTCCGCCTAAGATGACGGACCAATCTCTCTGCACCAATGCTCCCTTTTGTATCTCGATCCGATCTTGGTCTCTATATTTGAGGAAGCAAACCGGAAAACGTGGAGGAAAGAAGTAGATGAGGGACGTAAAAACCTAGAAGATGAAATGTTCATGTCGTGTGACCATGGTTGGCCTGGTCCGTGCATTGCTAATCCAGACATCCGCGTTGTAAGTTGTCACCGTCGTAGTCGTGCTGCATGTTGTTGTTGTTGTTGTTGTTGTTGTTGTCGTGTGCTGCATGCTGTCGCCACTGAGCTACAAGCTGCCGTTGCCACTGAACTGCAAACAATTGTCCCCGTGATACATGTCGTCGCTGTCACAGCTGAGCTGCAAGCCGCCGCCGCCGATGAATTGCAACGCCATCGTTCTGATGTATGTTGTCGCCCAGTGTTGCGAGCTACTACAGGACATGGATCAGGGACAAAGTTGGCGCTGCTGACGTAAAGGGAGTTGTACTCCTGCAAGGCTGACTAACTGGCATGCACGATGACGTGGTATCGTAGGACCGTAGGACGAACTTACGCAGGGACGAAAAACGAATAAAAGCATATCGACGCGAGGACAATAAACTCACGTGCATACGTGTTTTTATTACTCGTTCGTTTGTAGGAGCCTCACCCGGATTGGTTCAAAAAAAAAAGAGCCTCACCCGAACGATACAGGAACAGGAAGCTCGCACATGAGTCGTGTGGCCCATAACCTCTGTCGGATACGCAGGGTCACGAAGCCCACACACGCAACACTGCATTGTCAGGGCGACAAACACTTTTTTTTAAGGAAACTCCGTTAGCGAATAAGAAGCTGCCTTCGTTTGTTTTGGACAACAGAATCAGCTAGTGGAGTTGGTTTACGTGGGCTTCTGTATTCCTTGCCACCCTGGTTCGAGTCCTAACAATGATATTTTACTTTTTGACGCGTGCTGTAGTGCAGCGACGTACGAAAAACAAAGGACCACGTACGAAACTAATTAATTGACCAAAAAAAGTGGAGAAACAATCCTCCCTTTAATATTAGGTATAGAAGGAATTTCATTGGATTTTTTAAGGATTTGGATCCTTAGGGTTTTTTCTTATGATGGTCGTTTGATTCGTATGATTGAAATCCTTTGAAAGTTTTCCATAGGATTCATTTGTACTACATTTTGGAGGAAAATTTTCATCCACTCAAACCTCTTTGTAGAACTTCTTTGTTTTTCCCGTGCTATCAAACACACTTTCAAATCATGTAGGATAGAAAATGACAGGACACTCTATTCCTACGTTTTCCTATTCCTGCATTTTGAGAATCCTGCGAATCAAAGAGGCCCTGACTCGCCTCGTGTGACCCCGTGCATCACTGCCCCTCGCCATGGTTGCCCCTGCCTTTGGTCTCATGTGCTGCCAATTTTACTCTACGAAATTGACTGACGCGATTCTAAATTACAGGCAAGCGAGCATTAGCAAATGCGCAGGAAAAAATGCCCATGTCATGTAGTAGTATCTTGCGAGTTGCCACCATCAGGCATCAGTTATAGTTATCTACTCGAAGCTAATAAGATGTGTATTTAGATCAAGGTAAGGCTAGCTTTCTATGGACCTAACCGGAAGACAACAGATCAAGAGCACTAACAAGGTGTCTACACGAGGAGGGACTGACCAAACAGTACCATAAACGTCCGACGCCGCATCACGCACCCAAGTGGTGGCCAAGCAGCTGGGGTCCCGGCATCTGGCCTTGTTTATACTACTACCACTGTGTGGCGTCACTATACATACAGTGCTCTTATTGTTCCAATATCTTGCACAAAGACAAAGGCCCAAAAGGCCATTCCATCGCGTTGCCAGTTGCCACGACAACAGAAAAGTTGGGCTGAAGATCGACCCTCCGTTCTTTGCATACAGCGAAAAATCCCTAGTCTATAGCCACCACCAAAGTCACCAACGGAAATTAAACATCCCTCCGATCCATATTAATTGACGCAGGTCTAGTAGATTGGAGGGGGTAGCACGATGGAACCTTTGCAGAATTCTCTCCCCGTAAAAGAGGAAGTGCATGCCGCGACTTCTCCCGATCGACACCTCACGGGACGAACGCTTCCGAAACGAGGAGATGCTAAGCCTATCTAGAGTTCTTGACCAGGACGAGCTATGCCGCTAACAAAATTACCACAGTAATCCGTATCTTCTTGATATTAATATATTCCATTTATCGAGAAAAAAAACAAAATTACCGCAACCGAATGGCGGACAGCGACGGATCCCAGAAAAATCGACAGGATAGGTAATATCAAAGCGCGGACGCAATGGCAACGGGGCTCCGAAAGGGGCAGTGTTTGCTGACCGCATTGGCGGTGCCAGTGGGTTGGCTCTCCCTTTTCGCGGTTTAAAGCGGCCCGCAGCCTTTTCCTCCTTCCCTCCATCCATTCGACGCGGCCGGAGACGGGGAGAGTGGGAGAGAGAGAGAGAGAGAGAGAGAGAGAGAGAGAGTGGCCGTCGGTATCCATAGGGACCTCAGCAGCGGCGGCGGCGGCGGCGGCGGCATTGCGCTCTGCGAGTTTGCGGCGGCGCCGGCCATGCAGCAAGAGCTCGCCGCCCTGGCGTACCAGGCCGGCTTCGTCGACTTCACGACCTACCACCTGCCGCCGCACCCGCACGACGTCGACCTCGTCGACGGGTGGTTGGTCAGCGGCAGCGGTGGCAATGGTGACGGCCCGCCGTCGTGCGGCAGCGGCCTGAGCCGCGTCGCCGGCGCCGCCGCTGCCGTGAGCGAGACGAGGAAGGCGAGGCGGCTGGCGTCGAACCGCGAGTCGGCGCGGCGGTCGCGGATGCGGCGGCGGAGGCAGCTGGACGAGCTGTCGGCGTGCGCCGCGGAGCTGCGCGCGGCCAGCCAGCGGCTCGTCGTGGAACTGAACCGCGCCGAGGCCAGGCACGCGCAGGTTGCCCGGGAGAACGCGCGGCTACGGGCGGAGGTGGGCCGCCTGCGGCAGAGGCTCGCCGCCGAGGAGGAGGCCACCGATCGAGACGCCGGCGACGAGGCCGCCGCCGCAAGAACCCCGTAGGATGAGTCCGCACGTACGCATGTGCTCGCGATCGTAGTATATGCACTAGGACGATGGTACACCATATCGGGAGAAGATTAGTTACGGCTTGTGTGAATATTTATTTATGTAGCTGGATTGTGTTTTCATCGATCGGGCTCTTGGGATTGCTCACTCCTCCTTCTGTGAACTGTATGTGCCAATTTCGTTGGCTGCACCATCGTTCCTGAGAGACACTCCTACTATCTAATGGTCGACGGTCTGGAGCAGTCCGGTGAGAGGCGTCAGCTAGCTGCTTGGTGTTGTGTGTCGCGCCGCCGGCGACGGTGATCACCGGCCGTCCGACACCGCCATCGAACTCGCGATATAGACTATCTAGTTGCTCCACCCGGAGCAGTAAAACCTCCTCTGTTCAACAAGCGGAGTAACCAGTGTCCATGAGAGATTCAGAAGATGTTGCGCGTCAGTCACCTCCTCTGTTCTGGACAAGATGGCGGCGGCAGGTCAAGTGCCAACCTGCAGTTGTTGGGGGCATCAGCACTAGCGATCAGCGGGTGCGCCAGCTCTATCTCCACGTGCGAAACACCAGCGGTCAGATGGCATGATGTGCATAACAGTTTGGCTGATCGCCGGTGCAATTTTATAGCCTGCCTGAACCATAGGATGAACGACTGAAACCTTGACACGCATCGACAAATGTCGGGGCAAGTTTGCATTCATGCCACTCTGAACTTTCAACAGGGTAACAGAAGCTTGTATTTCTGAACCAGGAACGGAAAAAGGTTGGCCATAACTTGCAGCAGACTCATATTAGCCGTGTTCAGCAGAGACCATGGATCACAGGGAATTTCAGAAAATATCGTGAGCACGATATAACGGGCTTCGGATTTTAGCTCAAGAAAAGACTGGGAACAATTGGATAACCAGTTAAATCATGGAAAGCATTGAGTACCATGTACATTGCAAATCTTGCAAAAAAAAGATGAAAAATCTGATGTTTTGCTGTGATCGGTCAGATAACCTTTCCTTTCAGTTTTATACTGACGGAACCTACCATGAACACCGCACCCTAGCCCTGAAGAAAACAGCATGGCAAATAAATGAACATAGAAGCACTTGCTGTTCTCAATGAATAACTAGCGAATGAGAAGATGTTTTTTTCCAAGCAACTGCCATGCCGTTTCGTTTTCATCTTTATCTTTATCTTTACCTAATCTATATCTATATCTATATATACCTTATATATATATATATATATATATATATATATATATATATATATATATATATATATATATATATATATATATATATATATATATATATATATATATATATATATATATAAATATATATATATACTAATACTAATTTAAATTTTTTTAATTAATATATAATATAATTTTTTAAATTTTTTTAAATTTTTTTTAATAATAATATAATATATTTATATTATATATATATATATATTTTTTTTATATATATATTTATATATATATATTTATATTTATATATTTATATTTATATATTATATATATATTATATATATATATATTATATATATATTTTATTTTATTTATATTTTTATTTATATATATTTATTTATTTATATATTATATATATATAATAAAGCAAG
Organism: Elymus sibiricus; assembly: GCA_039707655.1. Lineage (NCBI taxonomy): Eukaryota > Viridiplantae > Streptophyta > Magnoliopsida > Poales > Poaceae > Elymus > Elymus sibiricus. Next base: position 395,115,316 of record CM077675.1, on the reverse strand, counting down.
GTGATATTCTTGGTTTCGTCCCGCATCCTTTTTTTTTTGAGAAACACGTCCTGCATCCATCTAATCCTACGTGAAATGTATTATACGCGAGGTGGTACTAATTACCCGCAACCCTGATGAAAAAACGGTTGGCATCTAATATACATCCGCTGACAGCCCACTCGGGCCTCACGCGTCAATGAAACATGCCCAGTAGAAAATCACTTGGGCTGTGTGGGTAGGCAAATTGCGAAGGACAGGAAGACAGAGGGACTTCGACCTGACTAAGAATCAAATCGTGAACAGAAAATAAATAGATGAATCAAGAACTGAAAAATAGATGAATTGACCGAGGCTTGCTGCGGTGCGGCAGGAGGCAATGGTGGGGAAGAAGTGGCCGACTTGCCAGAATGACCGGAGTCTAGGCGGCTGCAACCCGTGCGCAGAGCATGAAGGCTGCTCGAGCAACTCGCCCGCGAGATCACGTGGCAGGGGTCTGCGCGAGGACGACCGAGAGACGCAGCGGCACGGCGGCTTTGACCCCGGAGAACACGGCGACAGGCGGCTTCCAACTTGACGGATCTGGGCGGAGAATCTGCTACTCACCGACGAGGGCGGGGTGTGGGGAAGACCGAGCGCTTGGGCGCCATGCGTGGCCTGCGGCTGCGGCAGTTGGAGACAGGAGCGAGGCGAGGCAGCTCGTCAGATCCGGTCGACGAGACGCCGAATTGGGGCAAAGGCAGTGGCAGCGGTTGCCCAAACAGATCGGGCCGCGTCCATGGCCGGCGACGTGCTCCTCGGGGCACAGCGGCGCAGGCGCTGTCTCCTGGAGAGAGAGGCCGAGGAATTAGAGAGAGAGAGAGAAAAGAAGAGATAAGGAAAGAAGGAGAAGGGGAGCAGAGAGAGTGGGGCGCTGTCTCCTGGTGAATGGTGATGACGGACATGCTCGATCTTGACAAAAGAAAGCCTTCATGGCGGACCGTTTTTGCACTATGATTCACCACATGGACCTAGCCGGACAAGCCGTTAAAGTGTGCATGGAAGGAAAAATAAAGCTTTCATGTGTACAACATCAAACATATATGTACTAATATTTGTTTATGTATGTCATAAATCTTATTTTTTTAACACATTACAAACATAAGTGTTCATATAAACGCACATACACTCATCCCTATGAACCCACATACGCACACCTTATCGCTATGAGCACCTCCGACATATCATCTTGAGATTTACAAAGTCATCATAGGCGCCTCGTCATCGACGGGAACGTCTCCTCCTACTGAATGCGAATCGCCGTAAATTCTGAAATAAATCCAGGAATAATGCGAGCACCAGGACTTGAACCATGTTGGGTTGGGATACCATTGTCCCTCTAACCATCCAATCACAGATTGGTTCCCTGTATGTCGTAAATTTTATCAATTAATGAAGTCACAACTAATGCCCGACTGTTGGATGGGTACATTGTTTGATGAATATCAGATATCATATATATGAGAAAATCAATATCAAATATGCCACAAATGTTTGTAAGCTAAAATATCTATACGGTTGTCATGACACGTCGGTGCATAACAATATTTAGATGAACCGGATAATTCGGCCCACTATAGAAACAATTTTAATAGGCAAACATGCAAAAAGAATATGATAACTCTACCTTATAAATTCTAAATAAGGTCGGAAGAAAATTAGCATTCATAAGAAATCATTTTTTCAATAATACTTTACGAAACCGACAACTCTAAATTTGATAACAAAACTTTATTTGATATATATAATTCAGAATAACAAGTTAGAGAAAAATAACTTCGATTTTCATACAAATTTAGTATGCAGCTCACGAAAAAAATGAACATACATAAAATAAGGGTAACAGAATTATATACACTTTTTAACGAAATGTTAGGATTTAGTCCCTTTGTCCGGGTTTATTAGGCCCCCTCTTATTTTGATTCACAGTTTGACCCCAAATTTAACTCATAATTCATTAACTATATGTCACGAAATTATACGGTGAGAAACCTATTTCGAATACAAATGCAATAATATAATTTTTGTAACATATACTTTACATTTTGTTAGTCTTGTACAAGGTCAAAATTTAACCCATAATACGATGGGCCCAATAAACAGGGACGGAGATAGTAGCACAACACTAAAACCGGTCATGTGTATTCTCTCTCTTCTCTCTATTTTCACTTACGAACAGAAGTCGTAGATAAGGATCTTGTAGCGGAAGGAATGGGGATACGTGTGATATTTTTTTCTCCCGTTGCAACGCATGGGCCCATGTCCTAGTAATTAATAATTAATAATTAATAATATATATATATATATATAATAATAAAGCAATTAGTGCTTCTGGTCGTCCGTCAAAAAAACTACCCCCGAAATTGCTATAAATTACCTACTATGCCACCCATAAGTACCGAAAACGATTTGGTTTTACTTTACAAAATCGCGGTCGTGCTTCGTTATTTTAGAAATGTGATACCAATACATACCATGGATGCATTAGCAGCACAATGGCTAACACAGCGGTCTACTAGAGAGCAGACCTGGGTTCGATCGCCATGTAGCACACTTTTTCCATCACTTTTCTCGCGCGCGTCGTCCCCAAACACCTGTTTTCATGGGCCGGCCCATGTAAGGGCTTGACTCCCATGTTCTTTTTCATTTCATTTTTTTTGTCTTTTCTTCCTTCTTTAAACTAATTAGGAATTTCAAAGTTCCATCACTTTTCTCGCGCGCGTCGTCCCCAAACACCTGTTTTCATGGGCCGGCCCATGTAAGGGCTTGACTCCCATGTTCTTTTTCATTTCATTTTTTTTGTCTTTTCTTCCTTCTTTAAACTAATTAGGAATTTCAAAGTTGCGAGTTTACGAAAACATGGTTCGAGAACTCATAAAATTTATGTTAATTCAAAAAATGTTTAGAAAATCATAAAAATTTCACGGATTCAAAAAGTATTATGGTTTTACAAAACTGTTTGCAAATTATTAAAAAAATCACGATTTGGAAAAATGATCGTGTATTCAAAACATATTCGGGAATATGAAAAATGATCGTGTATTCAAAAAATGTTCGTGATTTTTTTGAGGAAATTCAAAATTCCAAAAAAAATGTCAATTTGAAAAAATGTTCGCAGATTCAAAATTCTTTATGTTTACGGTTTGAATAGTTTTTCGGAAGTCTTTATTTGTCTAGGCATTGGGAGTAGTTCATGGTCGATGAGAATTGTTTCAAGCTCATAGACATCGCGACCATCACGTCGAATGCATTATGATCACGTGGACATCACGACCATCAACAGCGAGGGTGGGAAGAAAATAAGTGGCAACATGATGAGCCACGGTGAGGACATTCATATGTGAGGGTACGAGTCATACTTATTTGCCTAGCGCATTTTTTTTGTCTCCCGTTGCAACGCATGGGCATATTTGCTAGTATATCCAATAAGCAACTGTGGTACGCTTCATCCCATATTCTGATAAAAGATGGCTTTTTCAAGCATGTTTACCTGCAGGTGGATCTAGATGTAGGAGTACTTTGCTTCTCAGATGTAACGGAACTTTAATGACTTATCTTGTACTCCCTCTGTTCACTTTTATAAATCCATGTAGACATTCATCTTGTACTCCCTCTGTTCACTTTTATAAACCCATGTAGACATTCAGACATAGTGCAAAACAGTTCAATTTCAGTTGTCTGTTCACTTTTATAAATCCTTGTAGACATTCAGACATAGTGCAAAACCGTTCAATTTCAGTTGTCTGAAAGGACTTATAAAAGTTAACGGAGGGAGTACTTACGTTGCTTCTCAGATGTAACGGAATTTTAATGACTTATCTTGTACGTACTGAATATGAATGAGTGAATAAGAATCAGTAACCAACTCTTCCATTTTTGGAAGGGCCAGCTGACTTTCAGCACAATCATCTACCGACCACTCCAAATGTAATGGAACTTTGATGACTTATTTGGTACTACTAAGCACCACCAACTGGTATTGTGTGCTAGTTAAAAGGACCACAGTACTTACAGAGCAGCAGACTCACCATACAGACTACATATATTCCCTCCGTTCCTAAATATAAGTCTTTCTAGAGATTCCACTATAGACTACATATGGAGCAAAATGAGTGAATCTACACTTTAAAATATGTCTATATCATTGTTTTTAAGGCATCCCTTAGGCGACGCCTAGGCATCAGGGCACCCCCAGGTCGCAAGGCGTCGGCCCTGCCTTGCATGCATGCCTAAGGCGTCCGCCTTAGTCCATAAGGCGTCCAAGGCGTCCCTAAGGCGTCGCTTCAGCCGCCTTAGTCAACTGAGGACGCCTTAGATAGGGTTGGGAGTTTAGGTGGGAAACGGAGCTCTGGGAGGGAAGAAAAGGGCGGGAAACAGAGTTTGGGTGCCAACAGTTACTAGCAGGGAGAGAGAGAGAGCTCTATCCAGTTTCAGTTTCCCCCCACCCCCACCTCTGGCGGCTGGATCTGAGCTTCTCCCCCTCCTCTCCAGCAGTTCCTCCTCTCCTGCAGTTCCTCCTCTCCTGCAGTTCCTCTTCCCCCTCCTCTCCTGTAGCTTCTTCCCTCCTCTCCAGGACAGCAGCAGCAAGTAACCAGCACCTCTCCTGAAGCTACTGCCTATTCTCCCTTCTTCCCTCCTCTCCATTCTACTTCTTAAAACTCTCCAAGGCATCGCCTTGCCTTATGCCTCCCACCAGCGCCTTGCCTTGCCTTACCGCCTTAAAAACAATGGTCCATATACATCCTTATGTAGTTTGTAGTAGAATCTCTAAAAAGACTTATATTAAGGAACGGAAGGAGTAGTACAGAAAAGCAACTCAGGTTTAATTCAAGCACACTAGATTGAAATTTTTCGTACAGAGAGCAGTCTTGGTACAGAGAGTAACATACTAACATCTACTCCCTCCGTTCCTAAATATAAGTCTTTCTAGAGATCCCACTACGGACTACATACGGATGTATATAGACATACTTTGGAGTGTGGATTCACTCATTTTGCTCCCTATGTAGTCCCTACTCCCTAGTGGAATCTCTAAAAAGACTTATATTTAGGAACGGAGGGAGTATAATGATATTTCCGAAACTACGATGGCAGTAAATCATGCAGTAAAGAAAAGCAGTAGGCCGGCAGAAGAAATAATTCTGCCACAACCAATGCAAATAAAACAAGATTTTGGTGACTAATAAACTTCTCTGTATTACTGAAGCAGCATGAGATATACACAGAAGCACTAACAGTTGTTCTTACTATTCAATTCCCAACTGGAACAGCTACATCCACACTTCAAAACCAAACAAGTGTGACTAATGACCTCCAAGCAACCTACTCCCAGCAAGTGGTATCCGGTGCTAATTAAAACCTACAGTACTTATATTGCAGCACAGAAGCTCACATAAGTAGCATGACCACAAAGAAATTACATCTAGTACAGAAGAGTAACACTGAGGTTTACTTAAAGCAGACTAGATTGAGATTTCTAGAACAGAAGAGTAAAATCTATAATGATAGTTCTGATATAATGATGTGAGTAAATCATACAGTAAGAAAGGCAGTAGTCCGGTAGAAGAAAATACCAATTGATTTGTCACAAACAATACAAATAAAACAAGCATTGAGTGAGTAAAGTAGTTTTCTGTATTACTAAAGCAGCACGACAGATATACAGAAGCTCTAACAACTGTTCTTACCATTCAATTCCCAATCCAAACAGTTACATCGACGCTTCAAACAAGAGTAACACTGAGGTTTGATTAAAGCATATACTACTAGATTGAGATTTCTAGTACAAAAGAGTAACATCTATAATAATGTTTATTATGATATTGTGATGCCGGTAAATCATGCAGTAAGAAAAAGCAGTAGTCCGGTAGAAGAAAAAGCAGTAGTCCGGTAGTACAAAAGAGTAATTGATTTGTCACAGACAATACGAATAAAACAAGCATCGAGTGAGTGACTTGGTTTTCTGTGTTATTGAAGCAGCACAACATATATACAGAAGCTCTAACAATTGTTCTTACCAATCAAGTCCCAATAAGAAGTTCAGAACTGCTACATCAACACTTAAAAACCAAAGAAGTATGACCCTAGCAACCTCCAAGCATCCTAACTGAGCGTGTCAAGAGAGTGAGGTTTCTCACTTAACTTGGATGGAATTGCAACCAAGAGATGCCACCAAGCAGCCCATGCTCACATCTGCATAGGTGTGCCCAACTGTGCTGTGGAAGTGGAACCACCAGCAGAACGCCGCTTTGCCCGCCGCTGCTCATAGTCGGGGTCATCAGTGGGCAGCTCGTAGCGGCATACCGGGCATGAGTTGCGTATGGCAAGCCATGGGCCAATGCACGCCCCATGGTAAAAGTGTGCACACGGCAGCCGCGTGGCGAGCTCCCCCTGCACGATCCCGTCCTTGCACACGGCGCATCCCTGCGCGGCCTCCTCCCCACTGATGGCCACCACCTGGAGCCGCTCCACCGCTGCCCGCGCCGCAGGCGGCGCGCCCCCCACCGTCACGTCCGCCATATGCCCCGGCAGCACCTCGAACTCGTCGTCATCCAGAGGCACCGGCAGCACCTCCCAGCCGACGCTCCGGAATATGTCATCGAGCTCCGGGCCCTCGTCCCCGAAGTCGAAGGGCGGCTCGTCGGAGAACATGGACTCGTCCTCCCCGCTGTCGATCCCCTCCATGACGCCCAGGATCTCCCGCTCGCTGAGGAAGCCGAACACGTCGGCGTCGGCATCGCCCCCTCCTCCCGTCCCGCCCCCACCGCCACCCCCTGGGACGGAGGCATCTCCGGTGTCGTCGGCGTCGTCGGCGATCTCCTCCCACTCGAGGCCGTTGGCAAGGTCCTCCTCGAGGTCGTTGGCGAGGTCCTCCTCGAGGCAGTCCCAGAAGGGCGGGGAGCGGGCCGGGGAGAGGATGCGCATCCGAAGGAAGGACGGGGAGAGGCGGCCAAGGCCGAGGCTGAGGTCGAGGTCGTGGTCGGAGTCGAAGGAGAAGGGGGAGCCCGGGGCGGGGGTTAGGGTTTGAGATTCGATGTCGAAGTCGGGGGAGATGTCGGAGTGGGTGAAGTGGTGCTCCTCCTCGAAGGTGTCGGAGAAGGAGAGGTAGCCGGGCTCCCCGAGGGACCCCGGGCCGTCCTCGTCGATGCCGAGGAAGAACTCGTCGGCGAGCCCCGCCATGGCGGCGGAGGAGGGGAACGGGAGGGAGGGGAATTGGGGCGGGGTGGGGCGGGGCGGGGTGGTCCGGCTCGGGACGCGTCGTGTGGAGGCGTGGCGTCTCCGTCTCTGGTTGGTGGGCAAACTGGCTGGGCCACTCACCCACTCTGTCCGTCCGTCCGTCCTCACGCCGTCACCTTCGTCAGAATACGTTTTTATGTTCACAATACGTAATCATACTTTTGGGTGACTTTTACCATAGAACACATGGTGTACTGATCCTAAAAAAAAAACATGGTGAAAGACACCGTTTTTTGAACCTAAAGACATTGTTGGTTAATCCAGAGCGAATCAGGCTGCAATTCACCGCAAATCACTGCCCAGAACGATCTCACAGAACCGTCAAGGCGTCTTCTTTCGCCGTCGTCCTCCGGCGGCTTCCCTCCGCCGACGACCTTGGTCGTTGGTGGTGAAGGGGTCGATGAATCCACGCATGAGGGTCGTTTAGCTTCAGGTTTTAGGCCTAGTAGTTAAGGTTTTTAGATCCCACAAAAAAAAGTAGTTAAGGTTTTAGATTCAATCTGCGCTCTCGGCCCCTGCGTCACCTAACGTAGGCGACACGGCTGGCGGCCCCTACCACGGCGCCAGAGGCCAACCCTCCTCCAACTCCTCCTCTCCTCGTCGTCGGAGGCCACCACTGGGCGAAGCCCACATCTTGGCGACGGGGTTTGTTTTCGTGGCGTGCCTCATCGTGTGCGCCCTCCCCACCCCCCTCCCCTCCCCTGCACGAATTGTGGCCCGACCTTCTATGGATCCGGCGAAGCCTCTCCCGGTGGCACAACGATCGGAGTCCCGTTCCCTGGTGGAGGATCCGGGCATGTGCTGCCCCCTGTGGCGCCCTCCCATGGTTCCTCCTTCGTCGCCCTGACTCCCGCAACCACCACACCCCCACCCCCCCCCCCCGCGCGTCTCCAACGATTACTAGGGGTGGCACATACAACCCTCTCTCCCTTTTTGATCCGCCTTGTTCACCCATCCACCCATCGCCCATCCACCCCATGCACCTCTGTTTGTACGGTGTCGTGGTTTTGTCATGGCAGATGTCCTAGTGAAAGGACTTAGGGGTGAAGCCATCGCTACGGTGGTTAACTCGAAAGGGTTGATCGGGACGAAAGACACGGGTTTACCCAGGTTCGGCCCCTCCCGAAAGAGGTAAAAGTCTACGTCCTGCTTTGTGTTTGTATTGATTGGGTATCGATTACAAGGGAGCGGATTCGCTTGACCTAGCTCTCGATCAATTGTCTCGTCCCTTAAGCCGCCCAGGGAACCCGCATTTATATACACAGGTCGAGGCCTTGGGCTTACAAGAGTCCGGGCTGGGTAACATCTAGTAACCGACCTTATCCCTAAATCGCCTTGCCGTCTCTGGCAAGCCATCTCCCGGCGGCTTACGCCTCCGGGTCACACACCGCTTTCCGGCTCTAGGCCTCCGCCCGGCCCTTCTCGTAAGTTACCTCCAGGTTTGTCTTGGTCTTCAGGCCTGTCTAAGGCCTTATGGCTAAGTCGCCAACTTCCTAACCCGGCCCCTCCTGGGCGGGTCATACCATGGGGTTACATCCCCAACATTAGGCCCCAGATTGATTTGAACATGTTCATGTCAATCTTCAAGTCTTCTGGTTGGCGAGTCTTGTGTTCTTCATAATCATTTATCCTGAAATAAATCTTCCTGACCCGCCATGTAAAATGGATGGCGTCATCTCCGATACATCCGAAAAATCTTAATGACATCACAACGGATCTTTGCATTAACTGGTCAACCCAAAAATCGAGGCGTTTTCTTGGTCAATCATCATCATGTCCCCTCGATTCCCGCGTTAGACTATTGTTGTTCCATCCCCCTTTATAAATAGGCGCGGGAGGTCCCATCCTTTTCACTTTCCCCCGCTGCCGCTTCTCTCTTCTTCTTCCTCCAGACGCCCGCACAACCGAAGCTCCGCCGCACCGTCCGGACAGCGCCGTCTTCCTCAACAAAGGCCGCTGCATCACCCTGTTTACGTCTAGAGCTCGCCGGCGCACGCCCGCACTCCTTGCATCTTCCAAGTTCCACTCTTCTTCCCTCTTAGATCCGCATTAGTCCATCGGAGTTCTTCCGAGTCCGCCGCCGTTCGTCGGAGTGTTTACCATAGATTGGAAAGGAACACGTTTTTTGGCTCTGAAACGCTAGCAACATCGCGCGGGCTCTGCTTAGCATATATTCCATATTCAGTGTAGATCGCTTCTTCACCGGAATCTATGTATCAACTGCCTGTTCTTCCACTGATGTTTTTAGGTTTAGAAAATGTTTCCCTTTTATCTTCGCCCGTAGATCTTGTAATTGCAGCTGTAGTTCGTGGAACTTGTTTGTCCATACTTAGCAACATTTTCAATATTCACTGTCCATTTGACCCGCCATCACGCTGCCGGCTCTCCCTGGCAAAACATAATCCGCTTCATACATGCAGCTGACGACGGCTCATAATTAAATAATGACTCGCCAAATAGTGTTCTCGTCTTAGAGTCATAGTTGTTTTGGTCATGTAGCGCTCTTAACCCGCCGTATCTCCATGCCTTTCCACAGCATTTAACCCGTCGTCATGGCTAAAGCCCCCGCTTCTTGCGATTGGGTAGGCTCCGGGGTTACCGAGGATATGCTCAATGATTTCGTAGTCATGGGGGTTTTACCGGCTCAAGATGTCATTCATTGGCGGGTTCCTGGTGCCGAGGTCACTCCCGAACCCAAGGAAGGGGAGGTTTTTATCTTTACGGATCATCTTCTCCGTGGCTTCTCGCCGCCCGGGTCAAAGTTTTTCCAGGACGCCTTGCAATTTTATAAACTCCACCCTCAAGACATTGGCCCCAATTCTGTCACCAACTTGTGCCAATTCCAAGTGTTCTGCGAGGCGTATCTGCAAGAGGAACCCACTGTTGACCTCTTCAGAGACTTCTTCTATATCAACCGCCAGACCGAGATAGCAGACGGGCCAAGTCTTGAGCTCGGGGGCGATTCAATCCAAAGGCGGAGGGATGTGTCTTTTCCTTCAGCCACTCTGCCCAGTCATCCCAAGGATTGGAATCGCACCTGGTTTTACTGCAGAGATACTGCCCCGGAGGAAGAAAATCCACTGCCGAGTTATCGTCCCTACCGGCTCTGCACCACCACCGAGCTCCCAGACCGGTTGTCCACCATAGAGCGCGCCCAATACGCTCCAACATTTTCAAAGATCAGGGCTTTATTAGCCAATGGATTAACTGGCGTTGACCTAACCCGCTGCTGGGTTTCCTAGAGAATCTTACCGTTAAGCCGGCGCGGTGTCTTAATGTGTGAGTACACTGGCGAAGTGACTGACCCTCAGCGCTTCAACCAGACGCCCTTGACAGACAAGGATCACAACTTGATTGTCAAATCATTGTTGGGAGAACCTCAGGAGGTCTGCAACAAGACGAGGTTAAACCCCTTCTATGCTCTTAACCCGGCTCCCGCAGTAAGACTTTTACTTTAACCTTCACTCCTTTCCTTTAGATTTTTCACTTCACACACCTCATTTGACTTTTCTGCAAATGCATTTATATATGTAGGCCGACTCTTCCTTCTGGAAGAAGAGAATAACCACAACCCCCACTTCAAAGAAAAAGACAAAGGCAACTAAGACCCGGGCTCCGGCTAGTAAGAAGAAGCCAACAGCTCAAGAGCTGCTAGAACTAGATGACTCAGAGGTAGAACTTGACTCTCTTGGCCTTCTTTTCATGCAACTTATTGACGCTGACTCCTCTCAGGGTGAAGCGGAAACGAGTCAAGCCGGCGCAGCAGAGGTAACTACCATCTCCTCCGACTCGGAACCTTTGCCAAGAGAAAAAATACGGCGGGTCATCCGAAAAATAAAGTTTTCACACCCCCTTGCTCACTTGGATCCCAACTTTCTTTTGAAGAAGCAGCAACATGACTCCAGGCGTCAGACCTGGAGCGGCGGCTCTGAAGATCTAGTGGCCGGCTTACCCAACACACCAGCTCCTCGGAAACGCCGTAACGAGGTATTTCATAGCTTTGTTTTCATTTCCTCTGCACATTAGTCTTATGCTGTAACTTGCTCATATTGCTCAATTTTAATTTGTCAGGAAACGCCTCCTTCCTCTGGCGACTCAACCGCCTCAAAATTGCCCCCTCTTGTTATTAACCCTAGGTAAACTTTCTTCTTTTCATCCCATACTGCTTACTAACATTTTACCCTTGCATATGACTTATAATGAAATCCTTGTTCACAGGGCCCAAGCTAAAAAGAGGAAAATAAGCGGGTCACCTGCCAATCCTGACGCCCCAGAGCCGGAGAGCCCAAAACTTGACACTCCTGATATTCAAGTTGAGCCCTCTGAAGCTGATCAAGGCACTCATGATGAAATACTCCAGCCTACTGAGCCGGTGGATGCTGATGTCGTGATCCCTGAAGCTAACCCGGAAACTGATCCTAAGCCGCCCAGTCCTGTGCAAGCAGCTGAGGACATCGCTTCTCATGAAGAGGGGGTTATCATCACCGGGACGGCTTATAAATCTCCAGTCCCTTCCAATGTGCTGACCAAGCATATTAACAAGGATGAGACGCCTTCACCTGAGAAGGAAAAGGCTAAAATTGATCTTCCTAATCTTGAGAAGCTTACTGCTGACGAGCTACACTTTGGGTATTTAAGCCGCCTCTCCACAAGCCGGGACATGGAAGCCAACTTGGTTGGCATGATGAAGAAAAAATATGAGGTATACTCAACTTCTTCTGCCTTCCATATGTCCTTACGTAGCCCCCAAGGGCCGGCTTATTTTCTTGAAGATAAGTCGGGTCTTCAGCAATGTGTAGATTTCAATAGACCAGCATGTAGCCCCCAAGGGTCGGGTCATTATGTAAATAATGAGCCCGCACTTATTACGCTGATCATGAAAACATTCGAGCTGTTAGCCCCCAAGGGTTGGGTCATTATGTAAATAATGAGCCGGCACTTATTGCGTATGATAAAGAAAATGCCAACTGTAGCCCCCAAGGGCCGGTTTATCTTCTTGAAGATGATCCGGGTCTTACTGGTATTACAGACTTGAAAGAACTGATACACATTAGCCCCCAAGTGTCAAGTATATTGCTTGCAATCTACTTGAGACTTGTAATAAATGTCTTCAACACCCCCAGGTGCCATTATATACCGTGCTGGTGGCTTAAAATTGATAAACTTGTACTTGACAATTTTATTGTGCAGGAAGCTTTAAATGTGGCCGAGTCTAGTTTGACCGACTTAAGAAAAAATCTGGCTTTGCAACAAGATGCCCGAGCTGAAGCGGATGCAAAATTGCTGGTCTCCTCAAAAGAGCTGGAGAAAACCAAGGCGGATATTGAAGCTTATAAGAAATCTATTGAAGGTGAACAAGCCGCCTTGATGAAACGGGCGGAAGACGCCGAGGGTAAACTGAAACCCGTTGCTGAAGAACTGACAAGTCTTAAACGGCATGTAGCCCGGATGACCGAAGCTGTCTTTGGTAAGCATTGGTGACTATCTTTAAAACCATTCCGTTCAAACAGCCTTATGAAATGACTCGCCCGGCGACTTATGCACTTGACCTGTTTGTAGGCCGTCGGACTCGCAATCTTCCAGATAACAGCTTATTGAAGCTGAAAGCTCTATATTCATTCACTGAGCAGCTGTACGCTGGAAGTCTTTTCACCATCAGGGTTGTTATAGGTGAGAAGGGCACGCCAAAGCTCATCAAGGACGTGTTGAAATGCCTCTCAACAATCCCTAAGCAGTTTGAAGAATTGAAAAAACCAGCCGCCCGTAAGGGCGCAATAGCTGCTTTGAGCCAGGCTTTAGCTTATGCACCAGAGCTTAACCCAGAAGATATGGTTGGAGGGTTCCCACAGCTAAAGGACGACGGGTCAGAATTCACACAAGAGGACTATGCTCGCTGCTTCAAGGCGTCTCGAGTACTGACCAGCCAACTAGCCGCAGAGGCTGATCTGAAGGTTTATCAGGCGGCTTATGATGGCAACAATGCACGAGTTCGCGCGCCTACTTTTGAGCCGGTGGATCTGACTCCTCAGCGTCGTAAGCACATCTTTGCCCCTGATGTTGACCCGTCTCCCATCTTGCATGATGAAGCTGAATTCCAGGCCTTAATCAATTGCAACTGGGATGTGGACAACCTTCAGATCCAGGAGACAGGACAACCTTCAGATCCAGGAGACAGAAGACCCGACGCAGGATGACCCGTCAGCAACTTAGGCGAGGAGTTGACCCAGGACGAAGTTTAACACGGAAGAACTAGCAGCCGGGTTGTGATCGTATGAAAAACTTTGGTCCAAAATTTTGGGCTCCACACAGCCTTGTAATAGCCTTAGCTGAAAACTGTTTGCTGGCGTCATGCCTTCGTGCATGCTTTAAGCTTTATCAACTTATATCCTGACTGCTTAGCCGTTGCAATCTTTATCCATCTTGTGTCTGTTGAATGTGATCATATCTCTTAATGCCTCATGAGAGTAGAATCAGCATCAATTCACCAACTCCTGTGCTGGCGGCTTATGGCCACACTCCTGGGCGAGTTAATAACTCAATACCTCCAAATCTTGAAAATATGGAAATAAGACCTGCTGGCGGGTCATGACAACAATAAGCTTTAATTAATGAGTAGTCATTGAAATAATCTCCTCATGAAAAAATCCTGCAGAAACAACAAACAGAAAATACAGACATGTATACTTTCAGTTGCTGTAAGGCGGCTTTGAAGGCACAGCCCAAAAGAGATCAACCCTTATATATATTTTTTGAGAAAACTCAAGATTTTTGCTTCAAAGAAGCTAGGCATTAACGCCTATAATCCCGTAGGTCGGCTCTCACGTGACATAAATCCGTCATTTTAACCTTGACAAGTTCAGGGTCTTAAAAAAGATTGACTGTTAAGAGTATGAACGGGCCACATAGTGGAGAGACTACAGCGAACAGGTGAGTTTGTCCTAGCTCTCTGTAAGCCGGCTCTCACGTGACATAAGCCGCCGTTTTAACTTTGACTAGTTCAGGATCTTGAAAAAGATTGACTGTCAAACGTTCGGCGGGTCACCTGGCGGAGTAACAAGTTGCAAACAGGCAGGTTTAACTCAAATATGGCTTTTAAGCCGGTCAAGAGGGTATGAAAGCTAAACCTAGTGGGTTGGAAGCCCCCAAGTGACCTTATGAACAATCAACTCTTTGCACCAACAATTGCTGCATGAAAACGGCAGAGGCCCCGGATTATGGGGATGCCGGCTTTATTATACTGAAAAAGGTATATACAATGACAGAGGTATGTACATTGATGAGAGTCAATGACTCAAGTATAGTAAGGCCGAAGATGAGCAATATTCCACGGCCTGCTGGTCTCTTCTCCGGAAGTGTGTGACTTGTCGCTCTCCCGTATATCAATGAGGTAATATGACCCATTGTTGAGATTCTTGCTGACTACAAAAGGTCCTTCCCAAGGAGGAGATAACTTATGCATATCTGTCTGATCTTGAATCAGACGTAGCACTAAGTCGCCTTCTTGGAACGTCCGGGTCTTCACTCTGCGGCTATGATAGCGACGCAGATCTTGTTGATAAATCGCCGATCGTGCGGCTGCAAGGTCTCGCTCTTCATCCAAGGCGTCCAGTGTGTCTTGACGCGCCGTCTCATTGTCAGTTTCAACATAAGCCGCCACCCTTGGCGAGTCATGACGGATGTCACTAGGGAGAACAGCTTCTGCGCCATAAGCCATGAAGAAAGGCGTGTAGCCTGTTGATCTGTTGGGGGTGGTTCTGATGCTCCAAAGAACTGAAGGTAATTCCTCCACCCAACAACCCAACGTTCGCTCCAAAGGAACCATAAGCCGGGGTTTTATCCCTCTCAAAATTTCCTGGTTAGCACGTTCTGCTTGACCATTAGACTGTGGATGAGCCATGGAGGAGACATCGAGGCGGATGTGTTCACTGTCGCAAAACTCTTTCATAGCCCCCTTGGACAGATTTGTACCATTGTCAGTAGATACTGTGAGGGTAACCAAAACGAAAAATCAGCTTCTTGACAAACTGAACTGTCGTTGCTGCATCGCACTTGCTGACCGGCTCCGCCTCAATCCACTTGGTAAATTTATCAACCGCCACCAAGAGGTGGGTCTTCTTATCTTTAGACCTCTTAAACGGTCCAACCATATCAAGCCCCCAGACCGCAAACGGCCAGGTGATTGGAATCATCTGCAACTCTTGAGCCGGCACATGGGCACGTCGTCCAAATTTCTGACACCCATCACATTTAGTAACCAAGTCCTCCTCATCTGCATGAGCTGTCAGCCAGAAAAGACCATGTCGAAAAGCTTTGGCCACCAAGGATTTTGACCCGGCGTGATGACCACAATCGCCGGCATGTATCTCTTGCAAGATTTCACGGCCCTCCTCAGGAGAAACACAACGTTGAAAAACGCCAGTCACACTACACCTGTGCAACTCGCCATTGACAATAGTCATGGACTTAGACCGCCTCGTGGTTTTCCGCGCCAAGGTCTCATCTACGGGTAACTCGCCACGAGTCAGATATGCCAAATAGGGCAGAGTCCAATCAGGAATAGCGCGAGGAGCCGCCACCAAATGTCCTTCCGGGTCAGGTATAGCGAGATCCTCCTCAGAAGGTAATTTGACCGACGGGTGATGCAGCACATCCAGAAACACATTAGGCGGCACCGGCTTACGCTGAGACCCCAATCGTGACAGTGCATTAGCCGCCTCATTCCTCCGACGATCAATATGATCCACCTGATAACCCTTAAAGTGACTAGCAATGACGTCGACCGCCCGGCGATAAGCCGCCATATGAGGGTCTTTAGAATCCCACGTGCCCGAGACTTGTTGGGCCACAAGGTCTGAGTCGCCTAGACATCTGACCCGGCTCAAATTCATCTCCTTGGCTACACGGAGCCCATGAAGCAAGGCTTCATACTCAGCTGCATTGTTAGTACAAGGAAACATTAGCCTTAATACATAACAAAATTTGTCACCTCTAGGGGAAGTCAAAACAACTCCAGCTCCTGAGCCTTCCAATTGTCTGGATCCATCAAAATGAATTGTCCAATATGTATTGTCCGGCTTCTCCTCAGGCGCTTGACACTCAGTCCAGTCATTGATAAAATCCACCAAGGCCTGAGACTTGACAGCTGTTCGGGGCACATACATTAAATTAAGAGGCCCAAGCTCAATTGCCCACTTAGCAATCCTGCCGGTGGCTTCTCTATTTTGAATGATATCTCCCAAAGGAGAAGAGCTGACCACCGTGATTGGATGTCCAAGAAAATAATGCTTCAGCTTGCGATTCGCCATGAACACTCCAAACACCAGCTTTTGCCAATGCGGGTATCTTTGCTTGGACTCTGTCAAAACCTCGCTGACATAATAAACCGGCCGCTGGACTGGTACTCTTTGCCTGCCTCCTTGCGCTCCACAACAACTGCAGCGCTGACGGCCTTGTTATTAGCCGCCACATACAGGAGCAATGGCTCTTTTTCCACGGGAGCGTCCAAGACAGGCGGCTCAACTAACTGTTTTTTGAGCGCCTCAAACGCATCATTGGTAGCATCACTCCAGACAAAATCATCTGTCTTCTTCATCATCTAATACAAAGGGATAGCCTTCTCGCCCAGGCGGCTTATGAACCGGCTTAAAGCGGCAATACGACCCGCCAAGCACTGCATGTCATTAATGCACGCCGGCTTAGATAATGAGGTGATGGCCTTTATTTTATCCGGGTTAGCTTCAATGCCTCGCTCTGAAACCAAAAATCCCAGAAGCGTGCCTGCAGGTACACCAAAAACACACTTAGACGGATTAAGCATCATCTTGTAAACTCGCAGATTATCAAAAGTTTCCTTCAAATCGTCAAGCAGAGTCTCATTCTTCCTTGATTTGACCACGATATCGTCCACATAGGCGTGAACATTGCGTCCGATCTGACTATGAAGACAGTTCTGTATGCAGCGTTGATAAGTCGCCTGTGCACTTTTGAGTCCAAAAGGCATGGACACATAGCAGAAAGCTCCAAAAGGTGTGATGAAAGATGTCTTCTCTTGGTCTTTAACTGCCATCTTGATCTGATGATAACCCGAATAAGCATCCAGGAAACATAAGCTCTCGCAACCCACCGTTGCATCAATGATCTGGTCGATATGGGGGAGAGCAAATGGGTCCACCGGACACGCCTTGTTTAGATCTGTGTAATCTACACACATGCGCCACGTGTCGTTCTTCTTAAGTACGAGCACGGGTTTAGCCAACCATTCCGGGTGAAAAACTTCCACAATAAACCCTGCTGCTAAGAGCCGGGCAACCTCTTCCCCAATAGATTTACGCCGCTCTTCATTGAAACGACGGAGGAATTGCTTGACTGGCTTAAACTTAGGATCCACATTAAGGTGGTGCTCAGCAAATTCTCTCGGTACACCTGGCATGTCAGAAGGCTTCCATGCAAAGATGTCCCGATTCTCATGGATGAATTCGATGAGGGCGCTTTCCTATTTGGGGTCCATATTAGCCCCTATAGTGAACTGCTGTGATGAGTCGCCAGGAACAAAGTCCACCAACTTGGTATCTTCTGCCACAAACTTCAGGGGCGGGTCAGACTCTGTGATGGGCTTCTTCAACGGGGTCATATCCGTCGGGTCAACATTGTTTGTATAAAACTTGAGCTCCGCCTCAGCACAACTTGACTCCGCATACGTAGCATCGCCTTCCTCGCACTCAAGATCAATCTTCCGATCACCATGCACCGTAATCGTCCCTTTCAGACCTAGCATCTTGAGCTGCAAGTAAACATAACAGGGTCGAGCCATGAACTTGGCATAAGCCGGCCGTCCAAACAGAGCATGATATGGACTCTTGATTTTAACCACTTCAAACCACAAGGTCTCTACCCTGTAGTTGAACTCATCACCAAAAGCCACCTCAAGGGCGATTTTTCCAACTGGATAAGCCGACTTGCCGGGCACAACACCGTGAAACACTGTGGACGACGGCTTAAGATCCTTGTCAGTCAGATTCATCCGGCGAAAAGTGTCATAGTGTAGGATGTTGATGCTGCTGCCACCGTCCATCAGCACCTTGGTGAACATGTATAGCCTCCTACCTGAGGAGCTACCACAAGGGCCAAGTGCCCCGGGTTATAAACTCGCGGCGGGTGATCCTCCCTGCTCCATGATATGGTGTGCTCAGACCACTTTAGGTATTGCGGAAGAGCTGGCATTGCTGCATGAACCGCCCTCTTGCGCACCTTCTGGTCACGTTTATCAAGACTCATGGAGAAGACGTGATACTGGCCTCCATTAAGCTGCTTCGGGTTACTCTGATACCTTGATTGGTTGTTTTGCTACTAACCACCATTACCGGACTGTTGATTATGGCTACCATGATTGCCTTGACCCTGATAACCCGATCCCGAGCCGCCCGCACCGAAACCTGACCCGTGAGAGCCGGATCCTGACCCGCCAGGCGGTCCGTTGCCGTTACCATGATGCTGGTTAAGGCTGTAATTCCGGAATTCCCGCATGATATAACAATCCTTCCAAGCATGAGTGGACGGCTTGTTAGGGAGACTGTGCTTCGGGCAGGGGTCATTAAGCATTGCTTCCATGTTGAAAGGCTTGCCCTTGCCAAAAGGTGGTTTACCGTTGCCCTTAGCGCGGTTATTCCCAGTGTTGGTGTTGGCCACCAGATCTGAGCCGCCGTCTGGATGCTTCTGTTTTCCCCCATTGCCTGGGTTGTTATTTCCTGTTCCATTCTGCTGCTGACCCTTGCCGTTGCCATTCTTCTTGCCTTTAGCAGACTTCTCATCATCGGAACCAGGATCCTTCGTGCTGTCAGAATCTGCATATTTAGTGAGAGCCGCCATGAGCTCACCCATGTCCTGGCAAGAACGCTTGAGCCGTCCCAGCTTCTGCTTAAGGGGCAAAAAGTGACAATTCTTCTCCAGAATCAGAACCGCCTGAGCCGCCGTGATATTATCAGACAAGTGGATAATGGTTGAGACCCGCCGGACCCAATGATGGGCCGACTCATCCTCCCGCTGCACGCAATGATCCAAATCAACGATCGTCATAGGCTGCTTGCACGTCCCTTGAAAATTCTTAATGAATCATGCTTTCAACTCGGCCAAGGAGTTAATGGTATTGGGGGGCAGACCCTTTAACCATGTACGAGTCGGTCCTTCCAATATCATGATGAAGACTTAGCACAGACTGCATCACTGACGTCTAACATCTCCATGGCTAGCTCATAACTCTCAATCCAGGCTTCTGGAGGTAGATCAGCTGTGTAGTTAGGCACTTTGCGTGGACCCTTAAAATCCTTCGGCAGGCGCTCGTTCCGTAGAGCCGGTGCTAAACACGGTACTCCAACAACCCAGGAAGTGACTCCGGCTCCCACCGAAGCTGGCGGGGTTACCGGGGGCGGCTCTTGGTACGCCGCGGCGGCCGCCGCCTCACGCTGAGCTCTGGCATTATCCATGATTGCCTGAGCGTTGACAATGGGTGGGCCATCATGGTGCGTGTTCCGACGTCGCTCGCTGCTAGAGACCACTGGCGATTCCAAGCGCCGGCTATAACTGTGGCTTGGGATAGGGGTTGAGTGCACACGACTCCGGCTGTACGTACACTTCTCCTGCTGGGCCACCGCTGTCTGCAATTGTTGGAAATATGCCCTAGAGGCAATAATAAAGTGATTATTATTATATTTCCTTGTTCATGATAATCGTTTATTATCCGTGCTATAATTGTATTGATTGGAAACACAAATACATGTGTGGATACATAGACAACACTGTGTCCCTAGTATGCCTCTAGTAGACTAGTTCGTTGATCAAAGATGGTCAAGGTTTCCTGGCCATAGACATGAGATGTCATTTGATAACGGGATCACATCATTAGGAGAATGATGTGATGGACAAGACCCAAACTATGAACGTAGCATATGATCGTGTCAGTTTATTGCTATAGTTTTCTGCATGTCAAGTATCTGTTCCTATGACCATGAGATTCAAACATCACAACGTAACTGGGTGACTATAAAGATGCTCTACAGGTATCTCTGAGGGTGTCTGTTGAGTGGGCATGGATCAAAACTGGGATTTGTTACTCCGTGTGACGGAGAGGTATCTCAGGGCCCACTCGGTAATACAACATCACAACAAGCCTTGCAAGCAATGTGACTAAAGTATTAGCCACGGGATCTTGTATTACGGAACGAGTAAAGAGACTTGCCGGTAACGAGATTGAACTAGGTATAGAGATACCGACGATCGAATCTCGGGCAAGTAACATACCGAAGAACAAAGGGAATAGCATATGGGATTAACTGAATCCTTGACATAGAGGTTCAACCGATAAATATCTTCGTAGAATATGTAGGAACCAATATGGGCATCCAGGTCCCGCTATTGGTTATTGACCGTAGAGGTGTCTCGGTCATGTCTACATAGTTCTCGAACCACAGGATCTGCACACTTAAGGTTCGGTGACGTTTCGGTAGTATAGAGTTATGTATGGAGGTGACCGAAGGTTGTTCGGAGTCCCGGATGAGATCCCGGACGTCACGAGGAGCTCCGGAATGGTCCGGAGGTAAGGATTGATACATAGGAAGTCCCGTTTTGGTCACCGGGAAAGTTTCGGGTATTTCGGTAGTGTACCGGGAGTGCCGGGAGGGTACCGGGGGACCATCGGGAGGGGCCTCTCGCCCCAAAAGGTCTCATGGGCTGTGGGAGGAGTCAAACCAGCCCCTAGTGGGCTGGCCGAACCCCCCACTAAGGCCCATGCGGCTAGGGGTGGGAAAACCCAAAGGTGGAAAGAGTTTCCAAGTGGGGGAGGAGGAATCCTACTCCTAGTAGGATTAGAGTTGGACTCCTCCACCTCCCCACTTCGGCCGCACCTAGGGGCAGCCCTAGGGGCGCCGGCCTCCCTCCCCTTCCTCCTATATATACTGGAAGGGAGAGAGGGCAGCCGCACAAGAAAACCCTAAGCCACGGTGCAGCCCTTCTCTCCCCAATAGATCAAGTCCTCTAGTTTTCAGCAGTGCTTAGGCGAAGCCCTGCTGGAATAGTTCCACCACCGCCGCCGCCGCGCCGTCGCGTTGTCGGAGAACTCACCTACCTCTTCGCTCCCTCTTGCTGGATCAAGAAGGCGGAGATCGTCATCGAGCTGTACGTGTGCTGAACACGGAGGTGCCGTCCGTTCGATACTAGATCGTGATTGGATCGTGGGACGCACGGCGATTTGGATCGCGAAGACGTTCGACTACATCAACCGCGTTTCTTAATGCTTCCCGCTTAGCGATCTACAAGGGTATGTAGATCCACTCAACCTCTCGTAGATGCTCATCACCATGGATAGATCTTGCGTGTGCGTAGGAAAATTTTTGTTTCCCATGCAACGTTCCCCAACAGTGGCATCATGAGCTAGGTCTATGTGTATATGAGATCACGAGTAGAACACAAAGGAGTTTGTGGGCGTTGATATTCAGATTGCTTACTCCCTTGGTCTTTTCTTGATTCGGCAGTATTGTGGGATGAAGCGGCCCGGACCAACATTACTCGTACGCTTACGAGAGACTGGTTCCATCAACTGACATGTAACTTCGTTGCATAAAGATGGCTGGCGGGTGTCTGTTTCTCCCACTTTAGTTGGATCGGATTCAACAAAGGCGGTCCTTGAGATGGTTGAATAGCAATTTGCGTATCACCGTTGTGGTTTTTGCGTAGGTAAGAATTGTTCTTGCTAGATACCCGTAGCAGCCACGTAAAACATGCAACAACAATTAGAGGACGTCTAACTTGTTTTTGCAGGATATGTTGTGATGTGATATGGCCAATTACATGATGAGATATATGTGATGTATGAGATGATCATGTATTGTATAGAATATCATGACTTGCATGTCGATGAGTACGTCAACCGGCAGGAGCCATAGGGTTGTCTTTAATTTATTTTCGCCATTTTGCTTTACTTTATCGCTATGAGTTAGCAATTGTCGTAGAAGCAACAGTTGGCGCGACAACCTCATGGCGACACATTGATGGAGATCAAGATGATGGAGATCATGGTGTTATGCCGGTGACGATGGAGATCATGCCGGTGCTTTGGAGATGGAGATCAAAAGCACAAGTTCATGGCCATATCATGTCACTTATGATTTGCATGTGATGTTAATCCTTTTATGCATCTTATTATGCTTAGGAAGACGGTAGCATTATAAGGTGATCCCTCACTTAAATTTCAAGATAAATTGTGTTCTCCCCGAGTGTGCACCGTTGCGAAAGTTCGTCGTTTCGAGACACCACGTGATGATCGGGTGTGATAGACTCTACGTTTGCATACAACGGGTGCAAGCCAGTGTTGCACGTGCGGAACACTCGGGTTAAACTTGACGAGCCTAGCATGTACAGACATGGCCTCGGAACACAAGAGACCAAAAGGTCGAACATGAGTCATATAGTAGATATGATCAACATGAAGATGTTCACCATTGAAACCACCTCAACTCACGTGATGATCGGACTTGAGTTGGTGGATTTGGATCATGTGACACTCGAATGACCGGAGGGATGTCAATTTGAGTGGGAGTTTTTTAAGTAATATGATTAACCAAACTCATTATCTTGAACAATAGTCTAAGTTGTCTTTGCAAAATTTATGTTGTAGATCAATGGCTCGCGCAGTAGCACCCCTGAATTTTAATGCGTTCCTAGAGAAAGCTAAGTTGAAAGATGATGGAAGTAACTTTGTGGACTGGGCCCGTAATCTAAGGATTATCCTTATGGCTTCCCAAAAGGGTTATTTCCTTGATGCACCGCCTGGTGATCCACCCGCTCCAGCTGAGTCTCCAGACGTTGTGAACGCCTGGCAGGCTCGTTCTGATGATTACTCAATGGTTCAATGTGCAATGTTGTATGGCTTAGAACCAGGACTTCAAAGACGTTTTGAACGTCATGGAGCATATGATATGTTCCTAGAGTTGAAGTTTATCTTTCAGAAGAATGCCCGGATCGAGAGGTATGAGACCTCCGATAAGTGCTATGCCTACAAGATGGAGGAGAACGGGTCTGTCAGTGAACACATACTCAAAATGTCTGGGTATTCCACCTATCTGGCTGAATTGGGGATGCCCCTTCCAGCAGAGGCGATCACTGATAGAGTTCTTCAATCATTGCCACCTAGCTACAAGAGCTTCGTGTTGAACTATAACATGCACGGGATGAACAAGTCAGTCGCCGAGCTATTTGCGATGTTGAAAGTCGCTGAGTCTGAGATTCAGAAGGAGCATCAAGTGTTGATGGTCAATAAAATCACTAGTTTCAAGAAGAATGGCAAGGGTAAGAAGGGTAACTCCAAGAAGAGTGGCAAAGCAGTTGCCCCTCCCGTGAAGAAACCCAAGGCTGGACCCAAGCCAAAAACTGAGTGCTTTCATTGCAAGGGAACTGGTCACAGGAAGCGGAACTGCCCCAAGTATTTGGCTGACAAGAAGGCGGCCAACAACAAACAAGGTATATATGATATACATGTTATTGATGTGTACCTTACCAACTCTCGTTGTAGTGCCTGGCTATTTGATACCGGTGCGGTTGCTCACATTTGCAACTCAAAACAGGAACTGCGGAATAGACGGAGGCTGGCAAAGGACGAAGTGACGATGCGCGTGGGAAATGGTTCCAAGGTTGATGTGATCGCCGTCGGCACGCTCGCTCTTCGATTACCATCGGGATTAGTGATGAACCTGAATAATTGTTATTTAGTGCATGCGTTAAGCATGAACATTATATCTAGATCTTGTTTATTGTGAGATGGTTACTCATTTAAATCAGAGAATAATGGTTGTTCTATTTATATGAGTAATATCTTTTATGGTCATGCACCCAATGTGAGGAGTTTATTCTTATTGAATCTCGATAGTGATGATACACATGTTCATAACATTGATGCCAAAAGATGTAGAATTGATAATGATAATACCACTTTCTTGTGACACTGCCGTTTAGGTCATATTGGTGTAAAACGCATGAAGAAGCTCCATGCTGATGGACTTTTGGAGTCACTTGATTTTGAATCACTTGACACATGTGAACCATGCCTCATGGGCAAGATGACTAAAACCCCGTTCTCTGGTATAGTGGAACGGGCAAGTGACTTGTTGGAAATCATACATACTAATGTGTGCAGTCCGATGAGCATTGAGGCGCGCGGTGGTTATCGTTACTTTCTCACCTTCACTGATGACTTAAGTAGATATGGGTATATTTACTTAATGAAACACAAGTCTGAAACGTTTGAAAAGTTCAAGCAATTTGAGAGTGAAGTTGAGAATCATCGTAACAAGAAGATTAAATTCCTGCGATCTGATAGCGGAGGAGAATATCTAAGTTATGAGTTTGGCAGTCACTTAAGACAGTGTGGAATTGTTTCACAGTTGACACCACCCGGAACACCACAGCGTAATGGTGTGTCCAAACGTCGTAATCGAACCTTATTGGATATGGTGCGATCTATGAGGTCTCTTGCCGATTTGCCACTATCGTTTTGGGGTTATGCATTAGAGACAACTGCATTCACTTTAAATAGGGCACCATCAAAATCCGTTGAGATGACGCCATATGAACTGTGGTTTGGCAAGAAGCCAAAGTTGTCATTTCTTAAAGTTTGGGGATGTGATGCTTATGTCAAAAAGCTTCAGCCTGAAAAGCTGGAGCCCAAAGCGGAGAAATGCGTCTTCATAGGATACCCAAAAGAGACAGTTGGGTATACCTTCTATCTCAGATCCGAAGGCAAAGTGTTTGTCGCTAAAAACGGAACATTTCTTGAGAACGAGTTTCTCTCGAAAGAATTGACTGGGAGGAAGATAGAATTAGATGAGGTTGTTGAACCTTTACTTCAACCTGAGAGTAGCGCAGCGCAGAAAGATGTTTCTGTGGAGCCTACATCGGTTGAAGAGGAAGTTAATGATGATGATCATGAAGCTTCGGATCAAGTTGCTATCAAACCTCGTAGGTCGACAAAGACGCGTACTGCTCCAGAGTGGTACGACAACCCTGTCTTAGAGGTCATGTTGTTGGACAACGATGAACCTACGAGCTATGGAGAAGCGATGATGGGCCCGGATTACGAGAAATGGTTAGAGGCCATGAAATCCGAGATGGGATCCATGTATGAAAACAAAGTATGGGCTTTGGAAGTATTACCTGAAGGGCGAAAGGCCATTCAGAACAAATGGATCTTTAAGAGGAAGACGGACGCGGACGGTAATGTCACCGTCTATAAAGCTCGACTTGTGGCAAAGGGTTTTTCACAAGTTCAAGGAGTTGACTACGATGAGACCTTCTCACCCGTAGCGATGCTTAAGTCCGTCAGAATCATGTTAGCAATAGCTGCCTTTTTCGATTATGAAATTTGGCAGATGGATGTCAAAATAGCGTTCCTTAACGGTTTCCTTAAGGAAGAGTTGTATATGATGCAACCAGAAGGTTTTGTCGATTCGGAGAATGCTAACAAAGTTTGCAAACTCCAGCGATCCATTTATGGACTGGTGCAAGCATCTCAGAGTTGGAATCTTCGCTTTGATGAGGTGATCAAAGCGTTCGGGTTTATACAAGTTTTCGGAGAAGCTTGTATTTACAAGAAAGTGAGTGGGAGCTCTATAGCGTTTCTAATATTATATGTGGATGACATATTGCTGATTAGAAACAATATAGAAATGTTGGAAAGCGTGAAGCAATATTTGAACAAGAGTTTTTCAATGAAGGACCTAGGAGAAGCTGCTTTCATATTAGGCATCAAGATCTATAGAGATAGATCGAGACGCCTAATAGGACTTTCACAGAGCACATACCTTGACAAAGTTTTCAAGAAGTTCAAAATGGATCAGTCCAAGAAGGGGTTCTTGCCTGTGTTGCAAGGTGTGAAGTTGAGTAAGACTCAATGCCCAGTGACTGCAGAAGATAGAGAAAAGATGAGTGTCGTCCCCTATGCTTCAGCCATAGGCTCTATCATGTATGCAATGATGTGCACAAGACCCGATGTCAGCCCTGCCATAAGTATGGCCGGAAGGTTTCAAAGTGATACAGAGTGGAACACTGGACGGCGGTCTAGAATATCCTGAAGTACCTGAAAAGGACTAAGGACATGTTTCTCGTTCATGGAGGTGATCAAGAGCTCGTCGTAAAGGGTTACGTCGATGCAAGCTTTGACACTGATCCGGATGAATCTAAGTCACAAACCAGATACGTATTTATTCTCAATGGGGGTGCGGTAAGCTGGTGCAGTTCCAAGCAAAGCGTGGTAGCTGATTCTACATGCGAAGCGGAGTACATCGCTGCCTCGGAGGCGGTGAAGGAAGGTGTCTGGATGAAGTAGTTCATGACAGATCTTGGAGTAGTGCCTAGTGCACTAAAACCAATGACTCTATTCTGTGACAACACTGGTGCCATTGCTCTAGCCAAGGAACCAAGGTTTCACAAGAGGACCAGACACATAAAGCGCGTTTCAATTCCATCCGCGATTTCATCAAGGAGGACGACATAAATATTTGCAAAGTGCACACGGATCTGAATGTTGCAGATCCGATGACTAAACCTCTTCCAAGGGCTAAACATGATCAACACCAGAACTGTATGGGTGTTAGATTCATTACAATGTAAATCACATAGTGATGTGAGCTAGATTATTGACTCTAGTGCAAGTGGGAGACTGTTGGAAATATGCCCTAGAGGCAATAATAAAAGTAGTTGTTATTATATTTCCTTGTTCATGATAATCGTTTGTTATCCATGCTATAATTGTATTGATTGGAAACTCAATTGCATGTGTGGATACATAGACAACATTGTGTCCCTAGTATGCCTCTAGTAGACTAGCTCGTTGATCAAAGATGGTCAAGGTTTCCTAGCCATGGACATGAGATGTAATTTGATAACGGGATCACATCATTAGGAGAATGATGTGATGGACAAGACCCAAACTATGAACGTAGCAAATGATCGTGTCAGCTTATTGCTATTGTTTTCTGCATGTCAAGTATATGTTCCTATGGCCATGAGACCATGCAACTCACTGACACCGGAGGAATACCTTGTGTGTATCAAACGTCACAACGTAACTGGGTGACTATAAAGATGCTCTACAGGTATCTCCGAGGGTGTCTGTTGAGTGGGCATGGATCAAGACTGGGATTTGTTACTCCGTGTGACGGAGAGGTATCTCAGGGCCCACTCGGTAATACAACATCACAACAAGCCTTGCAAGCAATGTGACTAAAGTGTTAGCCACGGGATCTTGTATTACGGAACGAGTAAAGAGACTTGCCGGTAACGAGATTGAACTAGGTATAGAGATACCGACGATCGAATCTCGGGCAAGTAACATACCGAAGAACAAAGGGAACAACATACGGGATTAACTGAATCCTTGACATAGAGGTTCAACCGATAAAGATCTTCGTAGAATATGTAGGAACCAATATGGGCATCTAGGTCCCGCTATTGGTTATTGACCGTAGAGGTGTCTCGGTCATGTCTACATAGTTCTCGAACCCGTAGGGTCTACACACTTAAGGTTTGGTGACGTTTCGGTAGTATAGAGTTATGTATGGTGGTGACCGAAGGTTGTTCGGAGTCCCGGATGAGATCCCGGACATCACGAGGAGCTCCGGAATGGTCCGGAGGTAAAGATTGATATATAGGAAGTTCCGTTTTGGTCACCGGAATTTTTTTGGGTATTTCGGTAGTGTACCGGGAGTGCCGGGAGGGTACCGGGGGACCATCGGGAGGGGCCTCTCGCCCCAAAAGGTCTCATGGGCTGTGGGAGGAGTCAAACCAGCCCCTAGTGGGCTGGCCGAACCCCCCACTAAGGCCCATGCGGCTAGGGGTGGGAAAACCCAAAGGTGGAAAGAGTTTCCAAGTGGGAGAGGAGGAATCCTACTCCTAGTAGGATTGGAGTTGGACTCCTCCACCTCCCCACTTCGGCCGCACCTAGGGGCAGCCCTAGGGGCGCCGGCCTCCCTCCCCATCCTCCTATATATACTGGAGGGGAGAGAGGGCAGCAGCACCAGAAAACCCTAAGCCACGGTGCAGCCCTTCTCTCCCCAATAGATCAAGTCCTCTAGTTTTTAGCAATGCTTAGGCAAAGCCCTGCTGGAATAGTTCCACCACCACCGCCGCCGCACCGTCGTGCTGCCGGAGAACTCACCTACCTCTCCGCTCCCTCTTGCTGGATCAAGAAGGCGGAGATCGTCATCGAGCTGTACATGTGCTGAACGCGGAGGTGCCGTCCGTTCGGTACTAGATCGTGATTGGATCGCGGGACGCTCGGCGATTTGGATCGCGAAGACGTTCGACTACATCAACCGTGTTTCTTAACGCTTCCCGCTTAGCGATCTACAAGGGTATGTAGATCGACTCTCCCTCTCGTAGATGCTCATCACGATGGATAGATCTTGCGTGTGCGTAGGAAATTTTTTGCTTCCCATGCAACGTTCTCCAACAGAGATCATGCAACTCACTGACATCGGGGGAATACCTTGTGTGTATCAAACGTCGCAACGTAACTGGGTGACTATAAAGATGCTCTACAGGTATCTCCGAGGGTGTCTATTGAGTGGGCATGGATCAAGACTGGGATTTGTTACTCCGTGTGACGGAGAGGTATCTCAGGGCCCACTCGATAATACAACATCACAACAAGCCTTGCAAGCAAAGTGACTAAAGAGTTAGCCACGGGATCTTGTATTACGAAACGAGTAAAGAGACTTGCCGGTAACGAGATTGAACTAGGTATAGAGATACCGTCGATCGAATCTCGAGCAAGTAACATACCGAAGAACAAAGGGAATAGCATACGGGATTAACTGAATCCTTGACATAGAGGTTCAACCGATAAAGATCTTCGTAGAATATGTAGGAACCAATATGGGCATCCATGTCCCGCTATTGGTTATTGACCGTAGAGGTGTCTCGGTCATGTCTACATAGTTCTCGAACCCGCAGGGTCTGCATACTTAACGTTCGGTGACGTTTCGGTAGTATTGAGTTATGTATGGTGGTGACCGAAGATTGTTCGGAGTCCCGGATGAGATCCCGGACATCACGAGGAGCTCCGGAATGGTCCGGAGGTAAAGATTGACATATATAGGAAGTCCTGTTTTGGTCACCGGAAAAGTTTTGGGTACTTTCGGTAGTGTACTGGGGGTGCCGGGAGGGTTCCGGGGGGGGGGCATCGGGAGGGGCCACTCATGCCGGGAGGCCACATGGGCCTTAGGGGTGGTGCACCAGCCCTTAGTGGGCTGGGCAAGCCAGCCCCTAAGGGCCCATGCGGCTGGGGTGTGAGAAAAGGGAAAACCCCAAGTGGGGGAAGGAAATCCAAGTAGGATTGGAATCCTACTTGGAGTAGGATTGGAGGTGGACTCCTCCACCTCTCCTTCGGCCGACTCCTAGGGGAAACCCTAGGGGCGCCGGCCCCTCCCCTTCCTCCTATATATATTGGAGGGGAGAGAGGGCAGCCGCACCCAACCCTAAGCCACGGTGCAGCCCTCTCTCCCCACTAGATCGTCTCCCCTAGTTTTCGGCGGTGCTTAGGCGAAGCCCTGCCGGAATAGTTCCACTACCACCGTCGCCACGCCGTCGCGCTGCCGGAGAACTCATCTACCTCTCCGCTCCCTCTTGCTGGATCAAGAAGGCAGAGATTGTCATCGAGCTGTACGTGTGCTGAACGCGGAGGTGCCATCCGTTCGGCGCTAGATCGGGACGGATCATGATTGGCTCGCGGGACGGCTTGCGATTTGGATCGCGAAGACGTTCGACTACATCAACCGCGTTTTTTAACGCTTCCCGCTTAGCGATCTACAAGGGTATGTAGATCCACTCTCCCTCTCGTAGATGCTCATCACCATGGATAGATCTTGCGTGTGCGTAGGAAAATTTTTATTTCCCATGCAACGTTCCCCAACAGTGGCATCATGAGCTAGGTCTATGCATAGATGAGATCACGAGTAGAACACAAAGGAGTTTGTGGGCGTTGATTCTCAGATTGCTTCCTCCCTTGGTCTTTTCTTGATTCAGCGGTATTGTGGGATGAAGCGGCCCGGACCAACCTTACTCGTACGCTTATGAGAGACCGGTTCCATCAACTGACATGTGACTTTGTTGCATAAAGATGGCTGGCGGGTGTCTGTCTCTCCCACTTTAGTTGGATCGGATTCAACAAAGGCAGTCCTTGAGAAGGTTGAATAGCAATTTGTGTATCACCGTTGTGGTTTTGCGTAGGTAAGAATCGTTCTTGCTAGATACCCATAGCAGCCACGTAAAACATGCAACAACAATTAGAGGACGTCTAACTTGTTTTTGCAGGGTATGTTGTGATATGATATGGCCAATGACATGATGAGATATATGTGATGTATGAGATGGTCATGTTATGTATAGATAATCACGACTTGCATGTCGATGAGTACGGCAACTGGCAGGAGCCATGGGGTTGTCTTTAATTTATTTTTGCCGTTTTGCTTTACTTTATCGCTATGAGTTAGCAATAGTTGTAGAAGCAATAGTTGGCGCGACAACCTCATGGCGACACGTTGATGGAGATCAAGATGATGGAGATCATAGTGTCATGCCGGTGACGATGGAAATCATGCCGGTGCTTTGGAGATGGAGATCAAAAGCACAAGTTCATGGCCATATCATGTCACTTATGATTTGCATGTGATGTTAATCCTTTTATGCATCTTATTATGCTTAGGACGATGGTAGCATTATAAGGTGATTCCTCACTAAAATTTCAAGATAAAATTGTGTTCTCCCCGAGTGTGCACCATTGCGAAAGTTCGTCGTTTCGAGACACCACGTGATGATCGGGTGTGATAGACTC
Source organism: Elymus sibiricus (assembly GCA_039707655.1). Classification (NCBI taxonomy): domain Eukaryota; kingdom Viridiplantae; phylum Streptophyta; class Magnoliopsida; order Poales; family Poaceae; genus Elymus; species Elymus sibiricus. The sequence continues at coordinate 395,084,190 of CM077675.1, read as the reverse complement.
TACGTTCACACACAACGGGTGTAAGCCAGTGTTGCACATGCGGAACACTCGGGTTAAACTTGACGAGCCTAGCATGTACAGACATGGCCTCGGAACACAAGAGACCGAAAGGTCGAGCATGAGTCATATAGTAGATATGATCAACATGGAGATGTTCACCATTGAAACCACCTCATCTCACATGATGATCGGACTTGGGTTGGTGAATTTGGATCATGTGACACTCGAATGACCTGAGGGATGTCAATTTGAGTGGGAGTTTTTAAGTAATATTATTAACTAAACTCATTATCTTGAACAATAGTCTAAGTTGTCTTTGCAAAATTTATGTTGTAGATCAATGGCTCACGCAGTAGCACCCCTGAATTTCAATGCGTTCCTAGAGAAAGCTAAGTTGAAAGATGATGGAAGTAACTTTGTAGACTGGGCCCGTAATGTGAGGATTATCCTCACGGCTTCCCAAAAGGATTATGTCCTTGATGCATGATAACCCACAAGTATAGGGGATCGCAATAGTTTTCGAGGGTAGAGTATTCAACCCACATTTATTAATTCGACACAAGGGGAGCCAAAGAATATTCTCGAGTATTAGCAGCTGAGTTGTCAATTCAACCACACCTGAAAGACTTAGTATCTGCAACAAAGTATTCAGTAGCAAAGTAGTATGGAAGTAACAGTAACAATGGCAAAGTGACAGTAGCAGTGTTGTGGTGATTGTAACAGTAGCAACGGAAAAGTAACTTAGCAAAGATCAATATATGAAAAGTTCATAGGCAATGGATCAGTGATGGATAATTATGTCGGATGGCATTCATCATGCAATGGTTATAACATAGGGTGACACAGAACTAGCTCCAATTCATCAATGTAATGTAGGCATGTATTCCATATATAGTCATACGTGCTTATGGAAAAGAACTTGCATGACATCTTGTGTCCTACCCTCCCGTGGCAGCGGGGTCCTAATGGAAACTAAGGGATATTAAGGCCTCCTTTTAATAGAGAACCGGACCAAAGCATTAGCACTTAGTGAATACATGAACTCCTTAAACTACGGTAATCACCGGAAAGAATCCCAGTTATTGTCACCCTGGGGGATGCGGATCATAACTCGTAATAGGTGTCTATAACTTGCAAGATAGGATCAAGAACACATATATATTCATGAAAACATAATAGGTTCAGATCTGAAATCATGGCACTCGGGCCCTAGTGACAAGCATTAAGCATAGCAAAGTCATAGCAACATCAATCTCAGAACATAATGGATACTAGGGATCAAACCCTAACAAAACTAACTCGATTACATGGTAAATCTCATCCAACCCATCACCGTCCAGCAAGCCTACGATGGGATTACTCACGAATGGCGGAGAGCATCATGAAATTGGTGATGAAGGATGGTTGGTGATGACGACGGCGTCGATTTCCCCTCTCCAGAGCCCAAAACGGACCCCAGATCTGCCCTCCCGAGGAAGAACAGGAGGTGGCGGCGGCTCCGTATCGTAAAACGCAATGAACTCTTCTCTCTGATTTTTTTCTCCACGGATGTGAATATATAGAGTTGGAATTGAGGTCGGAGGAGCCACGGGGGGCCCACAAGCCACCAGGGCGCGCCCTAGGGGGGGCGCGCCCTCCTTTCTTGTGGCCAACAGGTGGACCCCCTGGCTTGATTCTTTCGCCAATATTTTTTATTAATTCCAAAAATATTCTCTGTAAATTTTCAGGTCAATCCGAGAACTTTTATTTCTGCACAAAAATAACACCAAGGCAATTCTGCTAAAAACAGCGTCAGTCCGGGTTAGTTCCATTCAAATCATGCAAATTAGAGTCCAAAACAAGGGCAAAAGAGTTTGGAAAAGTAGATACGATGGAGACGTATCAATGCACCGCTCGGTCAACCACCCGCTCCAGTAGAGGCTGCAGACGTTGCGAATGCCTGGCAGGCACGTTCTGATGATTACTCAATAGTTCAATGTGCAATGTTGTATGGCTTAGAACCGGGACTTCAAAGACGTTTTGAACGTCATGGAGCATATGAGATGTTCCAGGAGTTGAAGTTTATCTTTGAGAAGAATGCCCGGATCGAGAGGTATGAGACCTCCGATAAGTTCTATGCTTGCAAGATGGAGGAGAACGGGTCTGTCAGTGAACGGGTCTATCAGTAAAGATGCTCTACAGGTTTCTTCGAGGGTGTCTGTTGAGTGGGCATGGATCAAGACTGGGATTTGTTACTCCGTGTGACGGAGAGGTATCTCAGGGCCCACTCGGTAATACAACATCACAACAAGCCTTGCAAGCAAAGTGACTAAAGAGTTAGCCACGGGATCTTGTATTATGGAACGAGTAAAGACACTTGCCGGTAACGAGATTAAACTAGGTATAGAGATACTGTCGATCGAATCTCGGGCAAGTAACATACCGAAGAACAAAGGGAATAGCATACGGGATTAACTGAATCCTTGACATAGAGGTTCAACCGATAAAGATCTTCATAGAATATGTAGGAACCAATATGGGCATCCAGGTCCCGCTATTGGTAATTGACCGTAGAGGTGTCTTGGTCATGTCTACATAGTTCACGAACCCGCAGGGTCTGCACACTTAACGTTCGGTGACGTTTCGGTAGTATTGGGTTATGTATGGTGGTAACCGAAGATTGTTCGGAGTCCCGGATGAGATCCCGGACGTCACGAGGGGGTCCGAAATGGTCTGGAGGTAAAGATTGATATATATATAGGAAGTCCCGTTTTGGTCACCGGAAAAGTTTCGGGTACTTGTGGCAGTGTACCGGGGGTGCCGGGAGGGTTCCGGGGGGCATCGGGAGGGGCCACTCACGCCGGGAGGCCACATGGGCCTTAGGGGTGGTGCACCAGCCCTTAGTGGGCTGGGCAAGCCAGCCCCTAAGGGCCCATGCGGCTGGGGTGTGAGAAAAGGGAAAACCCCAAGTGGGGGAAGGAAATCCAAGTAGGATTGGAATCCTACTTGGAGTAGGATTGGAGGTGGACTCCTCCACCTCTCCTTCGGCCGACTCCTAGGGGAAACCCTAGGGGCGCCGGCTCCTCCCCTTCCTCCTATATATATTGGAGGGGAGAGAGGGCAGCCGCACCCAACCCTAAGCCACGGTGCAGCCCTCTCTCCCCACTAGATCGTCTCCCCTAGTTTTCGGCGGTGCTTAGGCGAAGCCCTGCCGGAATAGTTCCACTAGCACCGTCGCCGCGCCGTCGCGCTGCCGGAGAACTCATCTACCTCTTCGCCCCCTCTTGCTGGATCAAGAAGGCGGAGATCGTCATCGAGCTGTACGTGTGCTGAACGCGGAGGTGCCATCCGTTCGGCGCTAGATCGGGACGGATCGTGATTGGATCTCGGGACGGCTTGCGATTTGGATCGCGAAGATGTTCGACTACATCAACCACGTTTCTTAACGCTTCCCGCTTAGCGATCTACAAGGGTATGTAGATCCACTCTCCCTCTCGTAGATGCTCATCACCATGGATAGATCTTGCGTGTGCGTAGGAAATTTTTTATTTCCCATGCAACGTTCCCCAACAGCAATAACTCAATTTCGTTCCGTGCTTCTGCGGTGAAGGGTGTTCCATCGGCGAGAGGGAGCACATTGAGCCTGGCAGCCGCTGCTATCATGTTCTCCACCGGGTTAGAGTAATGACCAGGTGGTGTCAGAAAACGTTGTGGCGGGGTCTGGTTCCTGCGGGGCGGGTCTGGTTCCTGCCGATGCTGAGTCACTGCCCTATTCCCAGGCACTTCCGCCGTTCGGGTCATAGTCAGAGGTGCTTTCGGCCCTGCCCCCGGCGTGTTTAAAAGATTTCTGGGCTCATACTGCTCAGGCAGGCGGGTCTGATGCCTCATCCGAAAGACGGTTTCTGAAGCTTGTTGATCCAGATTAAGGCGAAAAGCTTCAGCCCTGAGATGCTCCAACTTAGCATCCGTCTGAGCCTGCATCGCATTGATATCCTCCTAGGCCCTGGTCATCTGGTCCTTCAGCCTCGTGATCTCCGCATTACGGCTTGCTTGATTTTCCGTTGTGACCTCGGTTCCCATCAGAGTTGTCAGCTCGTTCATCAGATCCAGCAAAACTTGAGCCGGGGGCCTGGCTGATCCGGACCCTGCTGCACCGGCAGCCGCTGCCCCGGCCGCCGTGCTGCTGGAACCCGGCACCGTGCCTGCCATGAAGACGGCGGCTTGGCTCGGCGGCTCATAGGGCTCCGGAATGCTGTCGCCCTCGAAATAGCCCCCAAGCCCGCCGTTATGAAGCTGGTAGATTGACTCCGCCTCTCCGCTCGAGGATCCATCCTCCGAGCAGACGAGCGTTTCTCCTCCTGACACGGAATCTTCCGCGCCTTGCGTGAAGCCGACGAAAACGTGCTTCCGGCCGGGTTGGATCCGGGCGGGTTGCGCGCGCCGGGCTGACTCGACGATGTTAGTGCCGATGTCCGGCCCGGGCTTAGATCCACCGATCTTCCCGATGAAAACATGAATTCCGCCGAAGGGGACCCAGTACCCATACTCAATTGAGCTGCCTCGGGGCCCTAGCCAGCGTTGTCGATGTAGAGCTTGCCGCGGCGACTCTTAGTCATCCTGCCAACGGCGTATCCCTCGATCCCTGGGAGAGAGCCCTTCGAGTACTCCAAACCACCGTGCATCGGCCCCACGGTGGGCGCCATCTGTCGTGGTTTTGTCATGACAGATGTCCTAGTGAAAGGACTTAGGGGTGAAGCCATCGCTACGGCAGTTAACTCGAAGGGGTTGATCGGGACGAAAGACACGGGTTTACCCAGGTTCGGCCCCTCCCGAAAGAGGTAAAAGCCTACGTCCTGCTTTGTGTTTGTATTGATTGGGTATCGATTACAAGGGAGCGGATTCGCTTGACCTAGCTCTCGATCAATTGTCTCGTCCCTTAAGCCGCCCAGGGAACCCGCCTTTATATACACAGGTCGAGGCCCTGGGCTTACAAGAGTCCGGGCCGGGTTACATCTAGTAACCGACCTTATCCGAAAATCGCCTTGCCGTCTCTGGCAAGCCATCTCCCGGCGGCTTACGCCTCCGGGTCACACACTGCTTTCCGGCTCTGGGCCTCCACCCGGCCCTTCTCGTAAGTTACCTCCAGGTTTGTATTGGTCTTCGGGCCTGTCTAAGGCCTTATGGCTAAGTCGCCAACTTCCTAACCCGGCCCCTCCTGGGCGGGTCATACCATGGGGTTATATCCCCAACATACGGCGTCCTCCCGGCAGCATAGGCCATGCCTCGTCTTCTTAGGCTAGTTGCAGTGATGTTGTGGGCCTCCTGTTGTCTGACGTCCTCTCGTCGGCAGAGCCTCATCCTGGCCATGCCTCATCCTCCCGGGCTAGCTGTGGTGCAATGGCAACAGTTTCGGGGCCTCCCTTGGTCAAATCTGGACTGTGGTGGTTGGTGGTGGTGGAGAATCCAACGGCGCCTACTGCAATCTTCCTTGATGATGGGTGCAACTCTTCTTCCATAGGTGGCGGTACTCGCCTGCGACGGTTTCCACGTCTTAGAATCCTGATCCGGCGCCCTTGTGGATAGTTCGGACTTTGGCCAGTCTGAAAGCCCTACACGGCTTGTCGATGCTAGTGGCAGCAACACCAGCAGATGTCGTCTCCTTCTTGGAGGCACTACCATGGCCTCTTCGTCATGCCCCTATTCAAGTACCGGGGGAAACCCTAGGTCTGGTTCACCAGATCGGACGGCGATGGCGCCCTAGGTCTGGTTCACCAGATCGGACGATTACGACGCCTCGACAACATACCCTTCTCGAATGTGTTGTCTATGTTGCTCATGCTGTTTTTGGTGTTAGATTTGAAGACTTTGGATGCTATGTTGGTTCCAGCTGCTCCTAATCGTGTGGTCATAGTTTTAAAAAACTGAGCCAGTGATCAAACCGATAAGGCCTTTGGTTCAGGTTTTTACTCGTCGGACCGCTGGTTCACCGGTTCAATTATTGTTTTTTTACAATCAAATAATATATTTAGAGTAACAATATATACTAATTTAGAATTAAATAGGATCACATAGCAATGGTTTCTTCTATTAGACAACAAATAATCATTTTGCAGGGGGGATCTGAGTTTCTCTCTACACCGGTTCGATCGCCCGATTTATTACTCGGTTTCATGAAAAATAACGATTCTCACCGGTCTAGTTGCAGGTTGAAATTTTGTGCATAAAAAGCCGATGTGATCGCCGGTTCCGGATTTTTTTGGTTCGACCGACGGTCCTGTCCGGATTTTTAAACCAAGGTGTGGCATCCCGGGGCGCAATGTATGACATCGAAGGTACCTCCTCAATGGTGATACGTCCATTTTGCATCATGATTTCCTACTATTATTTATAATGTTTTGTTGAATAATAATGCTTTAGGGAGTGATTCTAATGCCTTTTCTCTCATAATATGCAAGGTTTACACAAAGAGGGAGAATACCGGCAGCTGGAATTCTGGACCTGAAAAAGCACATCAGAATACCTACTATGCACATCTCCTAACAAGCTGAAACTTTACGGAGAATTATTTTGGATTATATTAAAAATACTTGAGCAAATAACTACCGTAGGGGGCCACCCTGGTGGGCACAAGACACCAGGGCGCGCCAGGCCCCCTAGGCGCGCCCCGGTGGGTTGTGCCTAGCCAGGCCCACCTCTGGTGCCCATCTTCTGGTATATAAGGTCTTTTGACCTAGAAAAAATAAGGAGATGACTTTCGGGACGGAACGCCGCCGTCTCGAGGCGGAACTTGGGCAGGAGCACTTTTGCCCTCCGGCGGAGCGATTTCACCAGGGGAACATCCCTCCCGGAGGGGGAAATCGAAGCCATCGCCATCACCAACACCCCTCTCATCTTTGGGAGGCCAATATTCATCAACATCTTCAACATCACCATCTCCTTTCAAACCCTAGTTCATCTCTTGTGTTCAATCTTTGTACCGGAACCTCAGATTGGTACCTGTGGGTGACTAGTAGTGTTGATTACATCTTGTAGTTGATTACTATATGGTTTATTTGGTGGAAGATTATATGTTTAGATCCATTATGATATTCAATACCCCTCTGATCTTGAGCATGAGTATTATTTGTGAGTAGTTACCTTTGTTCTTGAGGTCACGGGAGAAGTCATGTTGCAAGTAATCATGTGAATTTGATATGTGTTTGATATTTTGATGATATGTATGTTGTGATTCCCTTAGTGGTGTCATGTGAACGTTGACTACATGACACTTCACCATCCTTGGGCCTAAGGGAATGCATTGTGGAGTAGTTATCAGATGATGGGTTGCTAGAGTGACAGAAGCTTGAACCCTAGTTTATGCGCTACTTCGTAAGGGGCTGATTTGGATCCAAACGTTTAATGCTATGGTTAGATTTTATCTTAATACTTTTCTCGTAGTTGCATATGCTTGCGAGGGGGTTAATCATAAGTGGGAGGTTTGTTCAAGTAAGAACAGCACCCAAGCACCGGTCCACCCACATATCAAATTATCAAAGTAGCGAACACAAATCAAACCAACATGATAAAAGTGACTAGATGAGATTCCCGTGTACCCTCAAGAACACTTTGCCTATTACTAGAGATTGTTCTGGCCTGTCCTTTGCCACAAAAGGATTGGGCTACCTTGCTGCACTTTATTTACCGTTATCGTTACTTGCTTGTTACCAATTATCTTGCTATCAAACTACCTATTACCTACAATTTCAGTGCTTGCAGAAATTACCTTGGTGAAAACCGCTTGTCATTTCCTTCTGCTCCTCGTTGGGTTCGACACTCTTACTTATCGGAAGGACTACGATTGATCCCCTATACTTGTGGGTCATCAAGACTCTTTTCTGGCGCCGTTGCCGGGTGTAAGAGCACATTTATCCATGTGTGGTTTTGGTAATTGATGACAATCCCTATGGACTAATGGTTGCCTTGAGTTATATTCGAAGGATTTGTCCGTAGGTACTTCTTGAATTCCATCTGTTGGTTTCATGGAGTTTATATGGTGACCAAGATTCAAGGTTTTATCCAAAGATTGGTCATGTGAGAGTTGAGCTTATTGCAAGCATGTCTTGAAGAAGAAGATTGTGTGAGCATTCATGTTTACCTTCAAGACATCATCTTTATGAAGAGAGAAGATAAGATACAAGGTTGATCAAGGCTAAGTCAAAGAGTGAATCAAGTTGATCAACATGCAAAGCGTACAAGATGTACCGAGAGGGATCAAGTGATCCCATGGTATGGTAAGCATTGTCCATTACGCTGTGTGTACTAACCCATGGTCTACGTGAGAGTTCTATGTGGGGTTAGGTATGTTTCCATGGGCTTGCGTCAAGAGGAAGTTCTCATATAACCCATGGAGGATGACATCAAGTGGTGATCGTCATCAAGATTGCGGTGTGCAATTTCAAGTGGAGCATCACAAAGAGATCATGCTTGAAGCTTGCCGTTCATTGTGGTGACAATGGACTTGTGAAGATGTGCCGAAGAGTGGCTCACCCATAGTGGAGTATGGGGGAGCAATCAACTAGTCTTCATCGAGCCAACGCAATCAAGAAAGGTGGTCCATCTTGAGGAAGTCAAGATCGTCATCATCTAGCTCAAGTGGACTATGTGCAAGGTATAGGTTTGCCCTTGATCTCATGGTGGTAGTTGGGAGACCGGGTTATAGGATCGATTGCCGTACTATCAAGGGGGGCTCTCAAGTAAGTAGCTTGATTGTATCGTTCGTTGAGAGCTCAAACCATTTGCATCCTTGCATCATCTTTCCTGGTTCTTGTTTGGTGTTTCTCTTTGTGAGTTTTAGAGCTTATGGTCATCTTCATGACAAGCTCGAGTTCATCGAAAACGGAGTCCATATGCAACTTCTATGATGTTTTCGATGTTGGAGTTTTTGCCGGTTCTTCATTGATAGAGGTTTCACATCTCTATATCATTGGCATTGTTATACTGCCTCTTATTATTATAACCAACAAGCTTATTGGATTGCTCTTGGATGGCTCTTGTCGTCCTGAATCCAACAAGCTTGAGTTTGCTCAATTCGGAGCTCATTTGCAGAAGTTATGGCAGTTCTGGTCTTACATGTTTTCTTGATACGGTTGTACCGCTGGTCCAAGCGGTTGTACCACTGGTCCAAGCGGTTGTACCGCTTGGCCGGTACGTCCGGTGCAACTACCGCCCCAGGGGTGATACCCTGGGGTCGCTGCTCATAGGTTGATGCCAGCGGTTGTACCGCCCAAGATCTGGCCAGACCTGGAGAGTGGCTTCAGGCGGTTGTACCGGCCCAGCACCGCCCCACCACCGGACGGGGTTCTGTTTTGGTGCGGTTCTTGGGCGGTGGTGGCCCGGTTGTTCCGGTCAAATCTTTTTGACCGGTACTACCGGTGTCCGGAGAGGTTGTACCGCTCGGGACTTTGCCACGCCACCGCCCGTGCTCGGTCCCAGCGGTTGTACCGGTCTTCATAGCGGTTGTACCACCCCTGTGTTATTCTGCACATAACGGGCAAATTTGTGGGGACCTATTTAAGGGGGTCTTCTTCCCAATGGTTCCCAATCCTTTTTGAGCTCGTGTTTGCCCCCCATTGTTGACCTTCTTAGAGCTTGCTAACTCTCAATCCCTCCAATGATTCTTGCTCCTTTTTGAGGGAAAAGAGAGAGGAGATCTAGATCCACATTTCCACCAATCACTTTCTCCTCTATGTGAGGGGAACCCCTTGGATCTAGCTCTTGGACTTCTTGGTGTTCTTCTTCGTTCTTCCTCTCATTTTCCACCATAGCATTAGTTGTTGAGGCGGGATTTGGGAGAGAAGGACTTGGGCACTCCATGTGCCCTTGCCATTGCATTTGGTGCATAGGTTTGAGTTCTCCACGGTGATACGTGGAAGTGAAGTTTGAGAAGCTTATTGCTCTTGGGTGTTTGAGCACCCTAGAGCTTGTTCCTCTTGGATGCCTTGGCGCCCTAGACGGTTGGTGGTGTCGCGGAGCTCAATCATTGTGGTGTAAAGCTCCGGGTAAGTGTCGGGGTCTCCAATTAGGTTGTGGAGATTGCCCCGAGCATTTGAGGTTACCTCGGAGCCACAATCCTTTGTGGTGAAGCTTCGTGGTGTTGTTGGGAGCCTCCAATTAAGTTGTGGAGATTGCCCCAACCTTGTTTGTACGGGTTTGGTGACCGCCCTCAAGGGTCCCTTAGTGGAATCACGGCATCTTGCATTGTGCGAGGGCATGAGGAGATTACGGTGGCCCTAGTGGCTTCTTGGGTAGCATTGTGCCTCCACACCGCTCCAAACGGAGATTAGCATCCGCAAGGGTGTGAACTTCGGGGTACATCATCGTCTCCACGTGCCTCGGTTATCTATTACCTGAGCCCTCTACTTATGCACTTTACTTTGTGATAGCCATATTGTTTCATGTTATATATCTTGCTATCACTTAGTTGTTTATCTTGCTTAGCATAAGTTGTTGGTGCACATAGGTGAGCCTAGTTGTTTTAGGTTTTGTGCTTGTCTAATTAAACGATAGTTTTATTCCGCATTTGTTCAATCCTAAACCGTGATTATTTTAAAGCGCCTATTCACCCCCCCTCTAGGCGACATCCACGTCCTTTCACCGGGGAGTGAAGCGCTCTTGGTAAGTGGAAATCAGTAAGGAAAAATGTATACTACACGTTGAAATTTATTGTCACTTGCTACTATGGAAAACAATCCTTTGAGGGGTTTGTTCGGGGTATCTTCACCTCGACCGGAACCACAATTAGTTGCCCCTAAACCTACTGCACCAACTGAAAATATTGGTTATGAAATTCCTTCGGGTATGGTAGAACAACTGCTTGCTAAACCTTATGCAGGAGATGGAACTGAACACCCTGATATGCACCTATTATATGTGAATGAAATTTGTGGATTATTTAAGCTTGCAGGTTTACCCGGAGATGAAGCTAAGAAGAAGGTTTTCCCTTTATCTTTGAAGGGAAAAGCATTGACATGGTATAGGCTATGTGATGATATTGGATCATGGAACTGGAATTGATTGCAATTGGAATTCCATCAAAAGTTTTACTCCATGCATCTAGTTCATCGTGATCGGAGTTATATATATAATTTTTGGCCTCGTGAAGGAGAAAGCATCGATCTAGCTTGGGGGAGGCTTAAGTCAATGTTATATTCATGCCCCAATCATGATATCCCGAGAGAAGTTATTATTCAGGATTTTTATGCTCGACTTTCTCATAATGATCAATCCATGCTCGATACTTCTTGTACTGGTTCTTTTATGAAGAAGACTATTGAATTCAAGTGGGATCTCTTAGAAAGAATGAAACGCAACTCTGAAGATTGGGAACTCGAGAAAGGTAATGAGTCAGGTATAAAGCTTGAATTTGATTGTGTTAAATCTTTTATGAATACCGATACTTTTCACAAGTTTAGCACTAAATATGGACTTGACTCTGAGATAGTAGCCTCTTTCTGTGAAGCATTTGCTACTCACGTTGATCTCCCTAAGAAGAAGTGGTTTAAATATCATCCCCCTATTAAGGAAGAAATTAAAGAACCGGTCATAGCTAAGGAAGAAACCATCTTTTACAATGTTGATCCAGTTGTGCCTACTACTTATATTGAAAAGCCACCTTTCCCTGTTAGGATAAAGGAACATGCTAAGGTATCAACTATGGTTTGTAAGAGTAATATAAGAGCTGAGCAGATTAAAGTAGAACCTAGTGTTGCTATGGTTAAAGATCTCTTGGCAGAAAATATTGATGGGCATGTTATCTACTTTTGTGATGAAGCTGCTAGAATTGCTAAACCTGATGAAAAAGATAAACATAGATTCGTAGAAGGCTTGTCTGTTGTCTCAGTTAAAATAGGAGATCATTGCTACCATGGTTCACGTGATTTAGGTGCTAGTATGAGTGTTATCCTTTTTACCTTATACCAAGAAATTATGGATGAAATAGCACCTGCTGAAATGGAAGATATTGATGTTACTATTAAACTTGCTAATAGAGACACCATCACACTACTTGGGATTGTTAGAGATGTTGAAGTCTTGTGTGGGAAAGTAAAATATCCTACTGATTTTCTAGTTCTTGGTTCCGCACAAGATGACTTTTGTCCCATTATCTTTGGTAGACCTTTCTTGAGCACCGTCAATGCTAAGATATATTGTGAAAAACAAATTGTCGGTGTTAGTTTTGGTGATGTGTCTCACGAATTTAATTTCTCCAAGTTTAGTAGACGACCTCGTGATAGATAAGTATCTAGTGATGTCTACTACGCAACTTTATTCTTGTAGACTTTGTTGGGCCTCCAAGCGCAGAGTTTTGTAGGACGGTAGCAATTTTCCCTCAAGTGGATGACCTAAGGTTTATCAATCCGTGGGAGGTGTAGGATGAAGATGGTCTCTCTCAAACAACCCTGCAATCAAATACAAGAAATCTCTTGTGTCCCCAACACACCCAATACAATGGCAAATTGTATAGGTGCACTAGTTCGGCGAAGAGATGGTGATACAAGTGCAATATGGATGGTAAATATAGGTTTTTGTAATCTGAAAATATAAAAACAGCAAGGTAGCAAGTAACAAAAGTGAGCACAAACGGTATTGCAATGCTTGAAAACAAGGCCTAGGGTCGGTACTTTCACTAGTGCAATTTCTCAACAATGCTAATATAATTGGATCACATAACCATCCCTTAACGTGCAACGAAGAATCACTCCAAGTTCTTATCTAGCGGAGAACATAAGAAGAAATTGTTTGTAGGGTACGAAACCACCTTAAAGTTATCCTTTCCAATCGATCTATTCAAGAGTTCGTACTAAGATAACATCAAGTTATCCTTTCCGTTCGATCTATCTAAGAGTTCGTACTAGAATAACACCATATGATACGCATCAACCAACTCTAATGTCACCTAGATACTCCAATGTCACCACAAGTATCCATGAGTTAATTATACGATATGCATCAACCAACTCTAATGTCACCTAGATACTCCAATGTCACCACAAGTATCCATGAGTTAATTATACGATACGCATCAAACAATTTCAGATTCATAATACTCAATCCAACACAAAGAACCTCAAAGAGTGCCCCAAGATTTCTATCGGAGAAAGTAGGACAAGGACGTGTATCAACCCCTATGCATAGATTACCCCAATGTCACCTCAGGAATCTGCAAGTTGAGTACCAAAACATATATCAAGTGGATCAATAGAATACCCCATTGTCACTACGGGTATCCGCATGCAAGACAGATATCAAGTGTTCTCAAATCCAATATTCAATCCAACATAACGATATCTCAAAGGGAAAGATTCAATTCATCACAACATGATAGCAAGGGAATAGCATCGTATGATCCGACTATATTAACAAAGCCCGTGATACATCAAGATTGTGAAATCTCAAGAACACGAGAGAGAGATTGAACACATAGCTACTGGTACATACCCTCAGCCCCGAGGGTGGACTACTCCCTCCTCGTCATGGCCTCCACCGGGATGATGAAGGTGGCCACCGGAGATGGATTCCCCTCTCCGGCAGGGTACTGGAACGTCTCCAGATTGGTTTTTCGTCGATACAGAGAGTTGCGGCGGCGAAGCGGAGAGTCTAGGGTTATTTCTGATGGTTTCTATATTTATAGGATTTTTGGGCGTCGGTTTCACGCCAAGATGGGCCACGAGGAGGGCACAAGACACCAGGGCGTGCCTGGGCCCTCTGGCGCGCCCTGGTGGGTTGTGCCCACCTCGTGGCTCCTCTCCGGTAGTTCTTCGCTCCAATATTGCTTATTTGGTCCAGAAAAAATCACCAAAAAGTTTCATGTAATTCCGAGAACTTTCATTTTCTGCACAAAAACAACACCACGGTAATTCTGCTGAAAACAGCGTCAGTCCGGGTTAGTTCTAAATAAATCATACAAAGTGCATCAAAACCATATAAAAGTATTGTAAACATAGGTGAATATGGCATGAATACTTCATAAATTATCGATACGTTGGAGACGTATCAGCATCCCCAAGCTTAATTCCTACTCGCCCTCGAGTAGGTAAATGATAAAAGAAATAATTTATGAAGTGTGAATGCTAGCATAGTGCATAAGTTTGATCAATGATAATTTCAACCACTTTTCCTAGCATCATAACATCAACTATTTCTCATAAAACTCATCATGATAAAGTAGTAACCAATTCACATGTTATGGTTCAAATAATGAATTCTCTTGAAACTTAACAACCTATGTTCTTAGTCACCAAACAATTGCAATTCAACTTATTCTCAACAAAGTCTAAGTAAGAGCTCCACATACTCAATCATCATATAGTCTTCTATGATTGCTAGTACTCAAAGCATATTTTTAGAACAAATGGCATCCATCGAACACAGAAAAAGATAGGGGCTTAATGTTTCGCCTCCCAACTCATTTATCATAGAGATAATTGTCAACAATAATAAATCATGATCAAATATATTTGACTGGATATATATGTTTGGATCTTTCCCCACCACATGATGCTTGCCAACTAATAGACTGAGGTTGGAATAAGAAGTTGACTCGACATGAATAGTAAATAACATGAAAGTAAATAGATTGTCCCTTCGCAGAGGGAAGCAGGGATTTGCAAAGGTGCCAGAGCTCATTGTTTAAAAACAGAGATGAATATAGTTTTGGGAGGTGCACCCTTCCTGTCAACGTTACGACCAAGAGTTATCAATATCTTCCATGTTAAACACATTAGCGGCGGTTCCCAAGCGGTAAAAGTAAAGGTTTACTCCCCCTCCACCAACAAACACACTCCACGGCTAGCCGAATCCACGGATACCGTCCATACCAACAACATTCCTGGGGGAGTTTTGTTCAATTATTTGCATTTTTTTGATTTCAGGACTGGGAATCCCTATTATCACCCCTCTCGTGCAAGGACGAGTGAATAAACACTCATCATGAGAATAACCCGCTTAACATGGAAGATACTGACCGCCCCCCCGTTGCTCCATGAGCGGTCCAGGCACACAAAACAGATGTTTATTTGAATGTTTAGAGGTGGCACACGCAAATTTACTTCGAATGGCAGTGAAATACCATATATAGCTAGGTAGGAATGGTGGACTCTTATGGAAGAAACTTGGCTCAAGGATTTGGATGCACAAGTAGTATTTGTACTTAGTACGAAGTGTTGGCTAGCAAAAGGTTCTAAACAAGCACCACATGTTGGAGGATCCATAACAATATAACTTCTATGCAAATATACCCAACCATAACTCATTACGTTGTCTTCCTTGTCCAACTTCAACTAATTTGCTCAAGTTTGAAAACAATTAATGGGTATTCACAATCATAGAAGATGTCCAAGATAATATATTTGTATGTGAAAGTTCTCTTCCTTATACTAATCATTCACGAATTGCTTGTATGACCAATATTGTGATTGTCAAACTTCAATAGATTTTAGTTTATAAACCAGATGTGAAACTACTACTAAGCATAAAGCACATTGATAATTTCATATTTATGATATTTCATTGATTCACAATTTACTCATAGGATATAAGTGAAGCACAAGAGTAAACATGAAACTACTCTCAAAAGATATAAGTGAAGATCAATGAGTAGGTAAACAATCAAGTAGCTATGTGAGGACTCTCTCTCTCAATAAATATTTTCAGATCTGAGTATTTTATTCAAACAGCAAACAAAAGGAAAATAGCACTCCAAGAATACCACGCATCATGTGAACGAATAAAAATTTAGGCTCAACATAGGCTAACCGATAGTTGACGAAGAGAGGTGGGATGCGTAGCATCCCCAAGCTTAGATGCTTGAGATTTCTTGAAATATTTACTTGGGGTGCCTTGGACATCCCCAAGCTTGAGCTTTTTTATCTCGTTCAATCCTCTCATATCCCGGTTTCACCTAAGTCTCAAAAACTTCATCCACACAAAACTCAAAAAGAACTCGTGAGATAGGTTAGTACACATAAGAACAAATCAACACTTCATGTACTGCAAAGACAAGTTACACAATAATTTTCAAACATAATCTACTGTTTACTATCATTTCCACAATTTATATCTACCAATATAGGCTATGGAAACTATAGGATAAGTAGATAACAAAACTATGACAGCAATCTGTCCAAACAGAACAGTCTGTAGAAATTTATTACACCAGTGTACTTATTTAACTCACAAAATTATGAAAATTTAGTACAAGCTAAATAATTTATATGAAAACACTGTGTAAAAATTTCAGAAACTTTCCACGTTCCAGTAAAATATGAAAATTCAAACACTACAGCAAAAGTTTCTGTTTTTACACAGCACACATCAAGCATGCAATTCAAGCATCGTAAAGGCAGTTCTTGGAACTTTTTATTGAAAAACAAGATTGTAAATAACATATAACAGAAAATAACAAAATATAATGACGATCCAAGCAAAGCACATATTATGTGACGATTAAAAATATAGCTCTAAGTAAGATATACCGATAATGTTGAAGACAAAAGAGGGGATGCCTTTCGGGGCATCCCCAAGCTTAGACGCTTGAGTCTTCCTTGAATATTACCTTGGGGGTGCCTTGGGCATCCCCAAGCTTAGGTTCTTGTCACTCCTTATTCTTCTCATATCGGTGTCTCACCCAAAACTTGAAAACTTCAATCACACAAAACTTAATGGAACTTCGTGAGATGGGTTAGTGTAATAAATAAAGATCATTCACTTAGGTACTGTCAAGAAAAGATTCATAATTGTTATCACATAATACCTACTGTATTCTACCATTCACATAATTTATATCACTGAATATAAGTTATGGGAACACTAAAACAAGCAAACTATGCATGCAAAACAGAATCTGTCAAAAGCAGAACAGTCTGTAAAGATCTGTAGTGTAACCATACTTCCCTATCTCTAAAAATTCTGAAAACTTAGGAAAACCTGAAGAATTTGTATATGAAGACTGTGTAAAAATTTCAGATCATTATCACGCTTCAGTAAAAAATAAAAATTCCTGTACTGGAGTCAAAAGTTTCTGTTTTGGTTCAGCATCAATTCTACTCATCTTGTGAGTCATCCCAAAGGCTTTACTTGGCACTTTATTGAAATAAAAGACACAAAACATGATTACTACAGTAGCTTAATCATGTGAACACACAAAAACAGAAAGTAAAAGTGTTGGGTTGTCTCCCAACAAGCGCTTTTCTTTAATGCCGTTTAGCTAAGCATGATGATTTCAATGATGCTCACATAAAAAGTAGTAATTGAAACATGCAAGAGAGCATCATGAATCTCATGAAAAGCACATTTAAGTCTAACCCACTTCCTATGCATAGGGATTTTGTGAGCAGACAATTTATAGGAACAAGAATCAACTAGCATAGGAAGGCAAAACAAGCATAACTTCAAGACATTGAACACATAGAGAGGAAATTAACTTGATATTATTGCAATTCCTACAAGCATATTTTCCTCCCTCATAATAAATTTCAGTAGCATCATGAAGGAATTCAACAATATAACTATCACATAAATCATCCTTTTCATGATCCACAAGCATAGAAAAATTATTACTCTCCACATAAGCATATTCCTTTTCATCCATGGTAGTGGGAGCAAACTCAACAAAATAACTATCACGAGACACTTGATTGACATAACCACATTCAATATTAAAATCATGATGACAAGTTTTATGGTTACTATCACCCTTTATAGCATACATGTCATCATCATAATCATCATAGATAGGAGGCATGCCATCATCATGATAAATTTGCTCATCAAAACTTGGGGGACTAAAAATATCATCTTCATCAAACATAGCATCCCCAAGCTTGTGGTTTTGCATATCATTAGTATCATGGATATTCAGAGAATTCATACTAGAAACATTGCAATCATTCTCATCATTCAAGGAATTCTCATTAAGTATTTTCATAAATTCTTCCTCTACCAATTGAGCACAATTTTCCGAACCATCATTTTCACGAAAGACATGATAAAGACGAATAATATGAGGCCACCTCAATTCCATTTTTTTGTAGTTTTCTTTTATAAAACCAAACTAGTGAAAAACAAGAAACTAAAAGATTTAATTGCAAGATCTAAAGATATACCTTCAAGCACTCACCTCCCCGGCAACGGCGCCAGAAAAGAGCTTGATGTCTACTACGCAACTTTATTCTTGTAGACTTTGTTGGGCCTCCAAGCGCAGAGTTTTGTAGGACAGTAGCAATTTTCCCTCAAGTGGATGACCTAAGGTTTATCAATCCGTGGGAGGTGTAGGATGAAGATGATCTCTCTCAAACAACCCTGCAATCAAATACAAGAAATCTCTTGTGTCCCCAACACACCCAATACAATGGCAAATTGTATATGTGCACTAGTTTGGCGAAGAGATGCTGATACAGGTGCAATATGGATGGTAGATATAGGTTTTTGTAATCTGAAAATATAAAAACAGCAAGGTAGCAAGTAACAAAAGTGAGCACAAACGGTATTGCAATGCTTGAAAATAAGGCCTAGGGTCGGTACTTTCGCTAATGCAATCTCTCAACAATGCTAATATAATTGGATCACATAACCATCCCTTAACGTGCAACGAAGAATCACTCCAAAGTTCTTATCTAGCGGAGAACATAAGAAGAAATTGTTTGTAGGGTACAAAACCACCTTAAAGTTATCCTTTCCGATCGATCTATTCAAGAGCGCGTACTAAGATAACATCAAGTTATCCTTTCCGTTCGATCTATCTAAGAGTTCATACTAGAATAACACCATATGATACGCATCAACCAACTCTAATGTCACCTAGATACTCCAATGTCACCACAAGTATCCATGAGTTAATTATACGATACACATCAAACAATTTCAGATTCATAATACTCAATCCAACACAAAGAACCTCAAAGAGTGCCCCAAGATTTCTATCGGAGAAAGTAGGACAAGAACGTGTATCAACCCCTATGCATAGATTACCCCAATGTCACCTCGGGAATCCGCAAGTTGAGTACCAAAACATATATCAAGTGGATCAATAGAATACCCCATTTTCACTACGGGTATCCGCATGCAAGACAGATATCAAGTGTTCTCAAATACAATATTCAATCCAACATGACGATGTCTCAAAGGGAAAGATTCAATTCATCACAACATGATAGCAAGGGAATAGCATCATATGATCCGACTATATTAACAAAGCCCGTGATACATCAAGATCGTGACATCTCAAGAACACGAGAGAGAGAGATTGAACACATAGCTACTGGTACATTCCCTCAGCCCCGAGGGTGGACTACTCCCTCCTCGTCATGGCCTCCACCGGGATAATGAAGATGGCCACCGGAGATGGATTCCCCTCTCCGGCAGGGTACTGGAACGTCTCCAGATTGGTTTTTCGTCGATACAGAGAGTTGCGGCGGCGGAGCGGAGAGTCTATGGTTATTTCTAATGGTTTCTATATTTATAGGATTTTTGGGCGTCGGTTTCACGCCAAGATGGGCCACGAGGAGGGCACAAGCCACCAGGGCGCGCCTGGGCCCTTTGGCGCACCCTGGTGGGTTGTGCCCACCTCGTGGCTCCTCTCCGGTGGTTCTTCGCTCCAATATTTCTTATTTGGTCCAGAAAAAATCACCAAAAAGTTTCGTGCGATTCCGAGAACTTTCATTTTCTGCACAAAAACAACACCACGGTAATTCTGCTGAAAACAGCGTCAGTCCGGGTTAGTTCTAAATAAATCATACAAAGTGCATCAAAACCATATAAAAGTATTATAAACATAGGTAAATATGGCATGAATACTTCATAAATTATCGATACGTTGGAGACGTATCATCTAGTAAGGATGAAATAATTGGTTTTGCTTCTATTGCCGTGCCTCCTACTGATCCACTAGAACAATATTTGCTTGACCATGAAAATGATATGCACTTGCGTGAAAGAAATGAAATAGATAAAATTTTCTTTGAACAACAACCTCTCCTGAAACACAACTTGCCTATTGAAACTCTTGAAGGTCCTCCTCCACCTAAAGGTGATCCTGTGTTTGAATTAAAGCAATTGCCTGATACTTTGAAGTATGCTTATCTTGATGAGAAAAAGATATATCCTATTATTATTAGTGCTAACCTTTTAGAACATGAAGAAGAAAGATTATTAAAAATTCTGAAGAAGCACCGGGCTGCTATTGGATAGACTCTTGATGATCTTAAGGGCATTAGTCCCACTCTATGTTAGCACAAGATTAATATGGAACCTGATGCTAAACCCGTTGTTGATCACCAACGGCGATTGAATCCTAAGATGAAAGAAGTGGTAAGAACTGAAATATTAAAGCTTCTGGAAGCAGGTATAATCTATCCCATAGCTGATAGTAGATGGGTAAGTCTCGTTCACTGTGTCCCTAAGAAAGGAGGTATTACCGTTGTTCCTAATGATAAAAATGAACTCATTCCACAAAGAATTGTTACTGGCTATAGAATGGTAATTGATTTTAGAAAATTAAATAAAGCTACTAGAAAAGATCATTACCCTCTGCCTTTCATTGATCAGATGTTAGAAAGATTATCTAAGCACACACACTTTTGTTTTCTGGACGGATATTCTGGTTTCTCTCAAATACCTGTATCACAATCGGATCAAGAGAAAACCACCTTTACTTGTCCTTTTGGAACTTATGCTTATAGACGTATGCCTTTTGGTTTATGCAATGCACCTGCTACCTTTCAAAGATGTATGACCGCTATATTCTCTGACTTTTGCGAAAAGATTGTGGAGGTTTTCATGGATGATTTTTCCGTTTACGGGACTTCTTTTGATGATTGCTTAAGCAACCTTGATCGAGTTTTGCAGAGATGTGAACAAACTAATCTTGTCTTGAATTGGGAGAAGTGTCACTTTATGGTTAATGAAGGTATTGTCTTGGGGCATAAAATATCTTAACGAGGTATTGAGGTGGATAAAGCTAAAGTTGATGCAATTGAGAAAATGCCATGTCCTAAAGATATTAAAGGTATTCGAAGTTTCCTTGGTCATGCTGGTTTCTATAGGAGGTTAATTAAAGACTTCTCTAAAATTTCTAGGCCTCTTACTAATCTTTTGCAAAAGGATATCCCTTTTGTTTTTTATGATGATTGTGTAGAAGCCTTTGAAACACTCAAGAAAGCCTTAACTTCTGCACCTATCGTCCAACCACCTGATTGGAACTTGCCTTTTGAAATTATGTGTGATGCTAGTGATTATGTTGTTGGTGCTGTTCTAGGACAAAGAGTTGATAAGAAATTAAATGTTATCCATTATGCTAGTAAAACTCTAGACAGTGCCCAACGAAATTATGCTACTACTGAAAAAGAATTTTTAGCAGTTGTGTTTGCTTGTGATAAATTTAGACCCTACATTGTTGACTCCAAAGTTATTGTTCACACCGATCATGCTGCTATAAAATATTTTATGGAAAAGAAAGATGCTAAACCTAGACTCATTAGGTGGGTTCTCTTGCTTCAAGAATTTGACTTACATATCGTTGATAGGAAGGGAGCTGAGAACCCCGTGGCCGACAACTTGTCTAGGTTAGAAAATATTCTTGATGACCCACTACCTATTGATGATAGCTTTCCCGATGAACAGTTAACTGCAATAAGTGTTTCTCAAAACACTCATTGGTATGCTGATTATGCTAATTACATTGTGACTAAATATATACCACCTAGCTTCACATACCAACAAAAGAAAAAATTCTTCTATGATTTAAGACATTACTTTTGGGATGACCCACATCTTTGTAAAGAATGAGTAGATGGTATCATTAGACGTTGTGTACCTGAGCATGAACAGGAACAAATCCTACAAAAATGTCATTCCGAAGCTTATGGAGGACATCATGCGGGAGATAGACCTGCTCACAAGGTATTGCAATCTGGTTTTTATTGGCCTACTCTTTTCAAGGATGCCCGTAAGTTTGTCTTGCCTTGTGATGAATGTCAAAGAATTGGTAATATCGGTAAGCGTCAGGAAATGCCTATGAATTATTCACTTGTTGTTGAACCATTTGATGTTTGGGGTTTTGATTATATGGGACCTTTTCCTTCCTCTAACGGGTACACTCACATTTTGGTTGTTGTTGATTATGTCACTAAGTGGGTAGAAGCTATTCCAACTAGTAGTGCTGATCACAACACTTCCATTAAAATGCTTAAAGAAGTTATGTTCCCGAGGTTTGGAGTCCCTAGATATTTAATGACTGATGGTGGTTCACACTTTATCCATGGTGCTTTCCGCAATATGCTTGCTAAATATGATGTTAACCATAGAATTGCATCACCCTATCATCCTCAATCTAGTGGTCAAGTTGAACTTAGCAATAGAGAAATAAAATTGATATTACAAAAAACTGTCAATAGGTCTCGAAAGAATTGGTCTACGAAACTAGATGATGCACTTTGGGCCTATAGAACAGCTCATAAAAATCCTATGGGTATGTCTCCGTACAAGATGGTATATGGAAAAGCTTGTCATTTGCCTCTGGAGTTAGAACATAAAGCATCTTGGGCAATTAAAGAATTCAATTATGATTTCAAACTTGCCGGTGAGAAGAGGCTATTTGATATTAGCTCACTGGATGAATGGAGAACCCAAGCCTATGAAAATGCCAAACTATTCAAAGAAAAAGTAAAAAGATGGCATGACAAAAGAATCCAAAAGCGGGAATTCAAAATAGGAGACTATGTTCTTTTGTTCAACTCTGGTTTAAGATTTTTTGCAGGTAAGCTTCTCTCCAAATGGAAGGACCATATATTATCGAAGAGGTTTATCGTTCTGGAGCTATCAAGATTAATAATGCCGAAGGTACTAACCCGAAGGTGGTCAATGGACCAAGAATTAAACATTATATCTCAGGTACGCCTATTAATGCTGAAAGCAATGTTATCCAAACAATGACACCGGAGGAACACATAAAAGAAACCTTCCGGAACACTCCAGAATTCTGAAAAAGAGGAGGTACGTGATACGGTAAGTAAACGGACTCCGAAAAATCCGAAAAAATATTTTCTATCAGTTTTGGATTTTTACAAAAATTAGGAAAATAAGAAATAAACAGGAAAGCAACCGAGGTGAGCACGATACACCAAGGCGTGCCAGCCCTGCCAGGCGCCCCCTGGTGGGTTGTGCCCACCTCGGACACCTTCCCGACTCCGTTTTCCTTCCATATTCTTGCTTCTCAAGAATAAAAATTCTCTATATATACCCCCGACTGTTTTGACCACCGCATCGCAGAAAAATCCTCTGTTCTTGTTTCGTGCTGTTTTCCTTGCAGATCTGAAAATATGTCGTCTCAAGATTCAGAGGGGGAGAGCTATGTTGCTGACTATATTGCAAACCCCAAGATCTATGGAGAAGTGGAGCATTATGGATGGACCTCAGACGAGGAGGAAGACGATGTCATGAAGGAAACAAAGGACGATAGCTCTGAGGAAGAGGATGACCCACTACCTCAGCCCGGAGACATGCATGTGGAATTCAAGAAGTCAAGCCTCCCTAAAGGATACAAACCCGAGGTTCAATTTATTCCATCCCGTTTTCTACAGGAGAGCAAGGTGGCATTATGCAAAAAGATATTAAAGCTCGAGTTGGAGAATGATTATCTAAGGGAGGAAAATTTTATGCTCAAATATAAGTTTAAGAAGAAGGCCACTTCATCACCACCACCTACTTCATCACCACCACCAAAGGAGACCTGAGCACACGGGTATGGGCACTCCCCTTGGCTTGAGCCAAGCTTGGGGGAGGTGCCCCGGTATCGTATCACCATCACTTTATTCACCTCTACCTATTTTAGTTCGATCTTTAGCCTTTTCTTGATTTAGTTGAATAAAAGTTTAGTATGATCTATTTTCGTGTGTTAGTTTCGTGATCTATTTATCTATGTAATTGAGTGAGAGTTATATAATAAAGTTTAGTTTGAGCTTTTGCTTCTCTGCTTTCTTGTTGCAATCAAAATAAAAGGAAAGAGAAATAAATGAAAAGCACCATATGCTAATCTTATGGTAAGTAATGACATCACATAAGGAAAAGTATAGGTGGTAAAATTTATTGGAGATTGACAAACATAGCATTGGTCAATGATGCAATTCATGAAAGAATTAATAAGGGAAGAGAAGATTCACATGACAAACATAGCATATGTCAAAATTCTTGACGTTGGACAAGGAAGACAACGTAATGATTTATGCTTGTTCATATTCACATAGAAGTTATATTGTCATAGATCCTTCAACATGTGGTGCTTGCTCAATATCTTTGCTAGCCAAAAATTCCGCATTAAGTAGAGATACTACTTGTGCATCCAAAAACCCAAAACCCAAATCCATGTTTTGAGAGTCCACCATGCCTACCTACGGATCGAGTAAGATCCTTCAAGTAAGTTGTCATCGGTGCAATAAGGCAATAAAAATTGCTTCTAAATGTGTTTTGATCAATTAGTGTAAGAAAAAATTGAGCGCTATACGAACTTATGATGGCAAAGTAATAAAAGCGACGAACTGCATAATAAAGGTTGCTATCATAGGGGGCGATATAGCGTGATGTTCTTTTACATTAAGGGATTGAGCATACAAACCAAAAAGCGCATGACAACCTCTGCTTCCCTCTGCGAAGGGCCTATCTTTTACTTTTATGTATTTACTTTTATGCAAGAGTCAAAGTATTCTCCCCTATTCCTTTTTACTTTTTCTTTTGCAAGCATCATGTGGTGAGGAAAGATCTAGGCACATATATCCAGTTGGATGTGAGTGAGCATGAGTTATTATTGTTGACATCACCCTTGAGGTGAATACGTTGGGAGACGAAACTATAAGCCCCTATCTTTCTATGTGTCCGGTTAAAACTTTTTGTTCATGGGTATGCTGTGAGTGTTAGCAATCATAGAAGACTAAATGATGGTTGAGTATGTGGACTTGCCAAAAGGCTCCGACACGCGACCCTTCCTGAAAATATGATGAATTGTAGTTGCAAAGTTGACTGAGAACATAGTTTGTTGGTTTTCAATAAGGTTTATGCATTATACTTTTATGTTGTGATGAATTGTTACTTGTTCATGAGAAGTTATATGATTAAGTTTTATGATAAAGTTTGTTGCTGCTATGATAATAAGCATGATGTTACTATGTCCGTATTTTGTTTTTATCGACACCTCTCTCTCAAACCATGTGGACATGCTTTTCAATATCGGTTTTCGCTTGAGGACAAGCGAGGTCTAAGCTTGGGGGGGTTGATACGTCCATTTTGCATCATGATTTCCTACTATTTTTTGTAATGTTTTGTTGAATAATAATGCTTTAGGGAGTGATTCTAATGCCTTTTCTCTCATAATATGCAAGGTTTACACAAAGAGGGAGAATACCGGCAACTGGAATTCTGGACCTGAAAAAGCACATCAGAGATACCTATTCTGCACATCTCCAAACAAGCTGAAACTTTACGGAGAATTATTTTGGATTATATTAAAAATACTGGAGCAAATAACTACCGGAGGGGGCCACCCTGGTGGGCACAAGATACCAGGGCGCGCCAGGCCCCCCAGGCGCGCCCTGGTGGGTTGTGCCTAGCCAGGCCCACCTCCGGTGCCCATCTTCTAGTATATAAGGTCTTTTGACCTAGAAAAAATAAGGAGAGGACTTTCGGGACGGAACGCCTCCGTCTCGAGGCGGAACTTGGGCAGGAGCACTTTTGCCCTCCAGCGGAGCGATTCCGCCGGGGGAACTTCCCTCCCGGAGGGGGAAATCGAAGCCATCGTCATCACCAACACCCCTCTCATCTTTGGGAGGCCAATCTTCATCAACAGCTTCAACAGCACCATCTCCTCTCAAACCCTAGTTCATCTCTTGTGTTCAATCTTTGTACCGGAACCTCAGATTGGTACCTGTGGGTGACTAGTAGTGTTGATTACATCTTGTAGTTGATTACTATATGGTTTATTTGGTGGAAGATTATATGTTTAG
This sequence comes from Elymus sibiricus, assembly GCA_039707655.1. NCBI lineage: Eukaryota > Viridiplantae > Streptophyta > Magnoliopsida > Poales > Poaceae > Elymus > Elymus sibiricus. Next base: position 395,058,187 of record CM077675.1, on the reverse strand, counting down.
ATCCATTATGCTATTCAATACCCCTCTAATCTTGAGCATGAGTATTATTTTTGAGTAGTTACCTTTGTTCTTGAGGTCACGGGAGAAGTCATGTTGCAAGTAATCATGTGAATTTGATATGTGTTTGATATTTTGATGATATGTATGTTGTGATTCCCTTAGTGGTGTCATGTGCACGTCGACTACATGACACTTCACCATCCTTGGGCCTAAGGGAATGCATTGTGGAGTAGTTATTAGATGATGGATCGCTAGAGTGACAGAAGCTTAAACCCTAGTTTATGCGCTACTTCGTAAGGGGTTGATTTGGATCCAAACGTTTAATGCTATGGTTAGATTTTATCTTAATACTTTTCTCGTAGTTGCGGATGCTTGCGAGGGGGTTAATCATAAGTGGGAGGTTTGTTCAAGTAAGAACAACACCCAAGCATCGGTCCACCCACATATCAAATTATCAAAGTAGCGAACACAAATCAAACCAACATGATAAAAGTGACTAGATGAGATTCCCGTGTACCCTCAAGAACACTTTGCCTATTACTAGAGACTGTTGTGGCCTGTCCTTTGCCACAAAAGGATTGGGCTACCTTGCTGCAATTTATTTACCGTTATCGTTACTTGCTTGTTACCAATTACCTTGCTATCAAACTAGCTATTACCTACAATTTCAGTGCTTGCAGAAATTACCTTGCTGAAAACCGCTTGTCATTTCCTTCTGCTCCTCGTTGGGTTCGACACTCTTACTTATCGAAAGGACTACGATTGATCCCCTATACTTGTGGGTCATCAAATGGCTTCTCCCTATAGGCCTGTCAGATCCTACAACCCACTTGCCGATCCTCTAGGCACTTTCGTGGGAGGTAAGTCGATCCGACCCGTCCTGGAGTCATGGTCGTGTGACGATGGTTCCTGGCATTGGCCGTGAAGCGGTCTAGATACCATGTTTCTCGTCTCTTTGCCTTGTTGGTTGGAATTCGAGCTAGAAGAGTCTCGTGTTGTGTTGTATCCCTCTATGTTATTCCCTTGTGTGGTGCTCCTCTCTTCCTTGATTTATGCCACCGTTGTTTCTCTCTTGCCTATCAATGAAATGATACGTAAACTTTGCGTATTTGTGAAAAAATCTTAGGTTTTTAGGCCATTTATCGTCTTGGTTTCAACGACGACGGCGGCGACACGAATAAAGAAGTTTTAGATCCTCGATGACGCGGTCGGTTCTATAGGTGGGGATGGATCCGGAAACCAGTATGTTCAAGCAAGGATGACGTGGCGGCGGCGACATCCTCGTGGTGGACTTGTGTCCTCAGGGCTACGCCATTGCTGCAGTGTTTGCTCCATCGTCGGCACGGAGCTTAGGAGATAGTCCAAGAGCGGATGCAGATTATGGTATGCAGCGACGACATCTGGACGATGGTGGATCGTGTGATGGGTTCGTGATTTGTGGCTGGCAGGTATGGTTTCCTCCTCCGACACTTTAGTCGTGTGGGGGTGCCACATCTGGATAGCTGTGAACGAGTCGAGTTCGAGTGAGTTGGAGTTGGCTCCGCTAAACTCATATTAAAAGTCGAGCGACCTTAAACTAAGTGAAGCTCAAGGTCGACTGTAAAACATGACTCTTGCTCAGTTTATAACGATCTTGAGTTGATCTCGATTTAGTTTCAAGCTAAATGAGATGATAAAAACTATAAATCTATGGGGATTATTCCAACTATATAAGGCTCACCACGACGTAGGAAAACACTAGAAATTATTATTCCAATCAAGACAATGATAATATAAATCTCCTTAAAGTAGTTTGACTTATTCTCTCACAACCGAAAGTCTAGTATCGAAATAAACATATAATTAGGAAAACAAATTATTGGTCAAAGCCCGGCCTAAATCTTACTCTTAATTAAGCTTTCATGTTTTTTTTTTTTTTTGCGAAGAAGATCTCAGATTTATATTATCATCAGACAGTGGTACAAAGCACCCCAACAAAATATGAAATAGCAAACAAGTCCCTGGGGAAGCAGCCCACCCCTCCATCCACCGCGGCCTGCCGGCGCACCGCCGCTCCGCTGCCGTCGCTCCACACAGAGCCGACGAGAACCTCGTATCTGCAGCCGGATTTGACTCATGTTTGCTAGTAAATAGAATGAAGAAAAACATGGACAACATGTATGGTAAGAAATTATCTTATTTTCATTTAATATATGACATGCTAACTTAATATAATGATATTATGTCGAGTTGTTGAGTTAAAATCAAATGGGCTAGTATTGGCTCAAGATTCTCATTTTTCGGTTGAGATACATAAAGTGTTCAAACTCATCTCGTTTATTTTCGAGTCGGTCTCGAATCGAGCTAAAAATGAGTTGATTTCGAGCGGCTCACAAGTCTCGAGTTTTTCTTGCAGCCCTGCATCTGGAGTTCGACGCCGTGTTCGGAGTGTTGCCCTGGTCTGATTTGTTCAACGACAATAACCTTGTCTTTGATGAGCCATCTTAAAGGTCCGCAAAGCTGCATATTAAAGATGGAAACACGCTCAGCTTGTGTGAGAAGGTGATCCTCATTTTTTTCAATGGCCGTTGTGGTGACATGAAGGCAGGTGATAGACATTAATGTCCAAGTTCAGAATTCTTCGGTCTTTGTTCTTCTTGGCTGATACGAGTATTACTTTGTGTCAAAGCTAGCGTACGGCTGTGTTTTTAGTTTTCTAAGCTCGGTGTGTTATACTTCCGTCTCAAAATAAATGTCGATTAAGTGTCGATGATCTAGTACAAAATTTGTAATGGTTTAGTACAAATCGACACTTATTTTGGGACGGAGGGAGTATTATTTTTATTACCGTATATAAAAAAAAAGACGCGTATTACCGTAAGAAAAAAAGACGCCGTTGGTTCAGATGGCACTGTCACGCTCGTTGCCACCGGAAATGCGAGGCTCCGACCACCCCGCCGCCCGCCCGCCCGCCCGTCCGCGGGCGCAACGCCTCCGCCGTCTTCCACCCGCCATTTCCACCGGCAGGAGGAAGCCCGCACGCCAAACACGAGCGGCCAGCACTGACGAAACTCCCCACCAAATCCAATCGGCCGACACCACCTCGCCGGCCCGCCCGCGCCCACCTGCAAGATTCCGAGGAGCACGAGACAGGGACGGGATCCCGAATCGGATTTATTATTTCCGACGACGTCGACGGGATCCGTCCACTCGTGGGCGGGCGAGCGAGGGAGGGGACCTGTAGCGCGTGACAGCGAGAGGTTTGGATGGATTCACTGATTGATTGGCAGCCTTAACTGGAGGCAGCTCCGCGTCTCCTCGCTATAAAACGAGGCCGGCTGGAGCCTGGTGGCGGAAGAGAGAGACCGGAGAGAGAGAGAGAGGCGGCCCTCCCTCCCTGCACAGTCCACAAGTTCTTCTCTGCTTTTGTCTGGCTCTGGTCGCGTCTGCCTTTCTTTCAGATCCCGGAGAGACTTCTGTCGAAAAGGTAGCGCCCTTTTCTCCCTTTTTCCTTGCCGTGAGTTCTTGGTCAGGATTCTTGCCCGGCAGGGAGAAAACTGCGCTTGTTCTTGTTGTGGATTTGTGATGGTAATGGGTTCTGTGGGGGTGAGTTGCGGTGGAAAATGGGATGTTGGTTTTGGGACAGTTGCTGGATGTATGTGCTAGTTGGGCATGGACTGCATTCCTTTGATTATGTAGAGACATTTAATCGTAGATTGTGTCTGTCTGTCTGTGTGGAGAGAGAGAGAGAGCTTCAGCTGACTTCTAAAAAAAACTGGTTTCAGCTGACTTTGTTGTGCTTGGATTATCTAGTTTGGATATCGTTTCTCCAAGTGAATTGCCTCATCTACAGTATATCTAGATTCCAAGTCCTTAAATTGGATCATACTGTTACTTATTAGTGAATCCTGTTCCTTAAACTCATCATCTAGCCATTTGGTTCCGTGATTGTTTGTTGTTGTAGGATGCTTTGGTGTGTATGCTCTGAACTACTATGACTTTTGTCTTCTGAATGCTAGCTATCAAGATTGTCTTGTTTCGGAATTTGCATTAAACAAGGCATCCTTCATTTATTTGAAGATTAAATTAAATACATAAGAGATGGAGATCATTTTAAGCGTGTCTAAATTTCGTAACAAACTGGGTCTCATCATAAGAAGTATCGAGTGAACACACAAAGTTAATGGTTTTAGTCAAATCAAATACAGTAATAATCTATTGCGCTATATCGTCGACTGAAAATATTTTCCTTCCAGGAGAGTGAAGTAGAAAATGGGTGTCGGGAATGGATCAGCAGACGTGAACCAGCAGACGGCGCGCAATGAAATACGAGATGAGACTACGCCGCTTCTTCCGGTCAAAGTGGAGGAGGAGGGATTCCATGAGTTTAATGGAGCTTCATTCTCCGGCGCAGTTTTCAATCTCTCGACCACCATCGTTGGTGCTGGAATCATGGCCTTGCCGGCCAGCATCAAGATGCTGGGCCTCATCCCTGGCCTTCTGATGATCGTCTTTGTCGCATTGCTCACAGAGGCATCCATTGACATGCTTATCAGGTGCAGCCACCAAGGAAAGATCACGTCATATGGGTGGCTGATGGGTGAGGCATATGGACAATGGGGGAGGATTGCGCTGCAGGCCTCTGTGGTTATAAACAACATCGGCGTGATGATTGTTTATATGATTATCATTGGTATTTCATCTAAGCTCAATACTTCTCCTTCCTGTTCTCTGCGTTACTTTCGAGCATTTTGTGATACAACTTAAATTCACGACTTCTTATGGATAATCCAGTGCTCCACCAGAGTATTTATTTTATTCCAGTAATGCACATTTCAGAGCCTATGTTTGGAGACGAGTCACTAATAATTCCAAGATGTTCTTGATTTGTTTTACTTAAAGCATATAAGTTCATTACGCAACTGATTGACTTGGCCACTTGGATTTCTTTAGTACATTGCTTTCAAGACAATTCTTCCATGAGCTCCTGATAAGCACTTTATTAAGTTGTATACTATCAAATGGCAAATGGAAACCTAGCTCCTCTGCGAAGAAATAATTGGTCATTTTGAGCAATTTAGTAAAAACCGTGAGATACCAATTCAAACTTGAGCTAGTTAGAAGTTAGCTTCTTATCTTGAAGTAACATCTTGTACCTTAATAATTAAAATGAACTGATCTATTTGCATGAACTGCGATTGACGCTGGTTATTGAACTTTTGATAGGTGATGTATTATCTGGAACATCGTCAGGCGGTATTCATCATCGTGGCATATTGGAGGGCTGGTTTGGAGCACATTTGTGGAATTCTCGTGCCATTGTTCTTCTTGTGACAACTCTTTTCGTGTTTGCTCCATTGGTGAGCTTTAAACGATTGGGTATGTGTTCATCTGTGCAAACTATGAAATAACTACTTTTCGCCATGTTTTCTAATATTAGCTGCATGATATTAATCTTAAATCTTATCATTTCCTATAGATTCATTGAGCTACACATCTGCTCTATCAGTTGCTCTCGCTGTGGTTTTTGTTGTTATTACTGCTGGGATTGCCATAATCAAAGTCATCAATGGAACTGTAGCGATGCCCAAGCTTTTTCCAGAAATAGATGGCCTTAGTTCTGTCTGGAAGCTTTTTACGGCTGTCCCTGTCCTTGTCACTGCCTACATCTGCCACTATAACGGTATGCAGTTTTAGTTCCCAGCTAATCTTGCCATTGTTCAATTATGTCGATTCTAAATGCATGTTTTCATGATTCCACAGTTCACAGCATTGACAATGAGCTTGAGGATAAAACACAAACTAAACCAATTGTGCGAACATCGCTGGCCCTTTGTTCCAGTGTTTACATTGCCACAAGTTTCTTTGCTTATCTTCTCTTTGGAGAGGGTACACTGGATGATGTGCTCGCCAACTTTGATTCAAATCTTGGCATTCCGTTCAGCTCTGTCTTTAATGATGTAGTCAGAGTGAGCTATGCTGCACATGTCATGCTTGTCTTTCCCATCGTCTTCTTTGCCCTTAGGCTCAACTTGGATGGACTACTCTTTCCCACGTCGAGGCACATTTCTTATGACAATAAGAGATTTACAATCATAACCATCTCACTCCTCGTGGTTATTTATACTGCTGCCATCTTCATACCAAGCATTTGGGATGCATTCCAGTTTACTGGTGCCACAGCTGCCGTTTTGATTGGTTTTATCTTTCCTGCCATGGTCATATTAAGGTACCTAAATAATGCTTCTGATTGGTATATCTATTCCCTATTTGCTAAGAACTCCCATACTAACACATAAACTCGTTTTTTTTCAAGGGATCCTTATGGAATCGCAACCAAACGTGACAAGATCTTGGCTGTAACAATGATCGTGCTTGCTGTTGTCTCAAACTCCGTTGCTCTATACAGTGACGCAATGAACATCTTCCGTCGGAAAGATGTAGCCTGAAATTCAGACTACACAGTTCAAAGGAAGGGTGTCACTGATGCAGGAAGCGCAGTTTCATATTACAAAATGCAGTGGCTTTGAAGGAAGATGGTTTGCTGGGATGCTGTAAAGCAAGATGATTGCCTGGTCAGCAACTCAGCATTGAGACCTGTCACATGAAAGAATTGGATGGTTGAAATTGTCAGGTCTTGTGTACATAAGCTGGCTCAACGTCGAATTGAGCCACTTGCAATATATGTATGTTAATTTTTTGGCGTGAATATATGTGCCCACCCCAGACAGAAAAGAAAGCATTGCTGCAAAAGGCTTGCTCTACAATAATGTACAGTGTTCCTAGTATTTGAGTTGAGTTAATTATATTTTTTATTTGAACCTAAACTTGAGGTTCCCAATTAAAATAAAGTGGCCATTGTTACCATCCTTCACTTCTGAGAGAAGCTGTAGATTCACTACATTCTACAACAGCGCAATTTTTTGCATGAACTGTTGAACTATGTTCCACTAGTCTCCAGACGAAGGTACCCATCTACATCCTAGTCGTACTGAAAAAGAGATGCACTAAAGATCAAATGTAGCATCATTGTCTTCGATGTTTTTAATATGGGAAGTGAAATTCAGAAAGGCCACCTCTTTGTACAGGTGGCCTGCAAGCATGTCCATGTACACAGATTTGTCTTCCAGCTGCATCATTCTATATTGTCAATGGTGATAGAAGTAGAACTAAAAGGAGCTAGAAAAAGAGATTCATCACATCAGTGGTTTTTGCCTTCTGGTGTGGCCAAGAGGCGCCTAGCTCCTGAGCTGAATCTCTCTGCATCTTGAAAGGTCAGACGCCCAGCATTCAAGAAAGCCAACTGGATGCTCCAGGCCCCAGGTATGCTCCAAACAGACTGCTAGGGTGAGGTTCCCATGAAAGAAACATTTTTCTTAAATTCTCTGAGAGTGTTTTTCTTTTGTCAGGATTCTTAGTATCCAGGCCAGCCAATGAGTACAATGACAAAATCCTGGAATCAATAATTGCGATGAACTTATCGTTCAGTCATTAACAAGTTGTGCCTGACTAGCAAATTAGTACTAGGACTCTTATAGAAACCTAATTTATGATTGATGGGTTCCTAGTTTATGACTAACTCACTGAGGTGTCAAGAGGAGAGTTTTAATGGGAGGAAGTTCTTCGCACGACGATGACTCAATCATAGTATGGATGTAGTAAATTTATTTATCGCACATGGCAGGTTTAGAGCCACAAGTTGAGGCTGTCAGAGATCAAGTCACCGAGGGATCCTGCTGTCAATGATGTTTACTTTAATAGGTGATCTTTTGTTCTGCTCTTGACAAGCTCATTGTGAATTGTTTTTTTCTTTTCTGAAAGTGTTTGTTTTGTCAGCATTCTTAGTATCCTAGTCAGCCAATGAGTACAATGACAAAATCCTGAAAACCCTAATTGCAATAGGCTCATCTTTCAGTCATTAACAAGTTGTGCCCAAGTAGCAAATTAGAAGTAGGGAACTCCTAGAAAACTAATGCATGATTGATGAGCTCCTAGTTTATGACTAATACACTGAGCTGTCAAGAGGAGAGTTTGAATGGGTGGGAATTATAAAATTATCGCAGATGATTCACGACGATGATTCACCTGCCATCTGCTCTAAACCTTAACTTTGCACGACGATGATTCACTCAAAGCATGGACATGATAAAATTATCGCAGATGGCAGGTTTAGAGCCACAAGTTAAGGTTGTCAGACTGGGGTTATCCAGAGATCAAGTCACCGGGGATCAGGCTGTCAATGATGTTTACTATAATAGTGATCTTTTGTAATGTACAAGCTTATTTTGAATTGTTAAAGAACTTCTCCACATCAATCATCACTTAGTTATTAGGTGTACAGCACTTAGTTGGTGCAAGGATGATTTCGACTATTCTTTTTTCTTTATAAGCCGAAGACCGTAGAAGAATTGCTGTACGTATGTACATACAGGGGAGGAACAAAAAGAAAAGGAGATCATCCAATGCCTGTTCTATGAAACATGAGGTTCAGAGTTTGTAAGGAGGAACTATAAACACAATCATCCTATATGAGTGTTAACCCAATTGTCTAAGGTGTCTGCATTCATATGTTTGACCCTGTGACCAAGGAGAATAGGGTCTTGCTTGAGAAGGTATTGCCATGTGTTGACTGCAGGCACTTCATTTTTGAAAATTTTCTTCCCTGATTCCAAATATTCCAGCAGACTAGAGTGACAATGTCCATGCCTCCATGGAGATTGCCAGGGAGGGCTTGAGTGGCAAAGATGACTTTGGGTTTTCTGTGTCATGTGGCCATATATATCTCCCACTTCTTAATTGTCAATGATGTAATTATTGTCCCCACAATAAATATTACTACCTCCTTTCCGGTTTATAAGGCTTACGCGTATATCTAGGTTGACAAATAGACGAACATAATACAAGTTATATATTACAAAAAATATATTATTAGAAACTTCAAATCGTCTACTTTCTCATGATATAATTTTTAGACACTATAATTCATTTTATGTTGATAAAATGATAGACTTAGGGATACGCGCAAGCCTTATAAACCGGAAAGGAGGCTACTCCGTATGTAGTTCCGCTTTGATTCACAGGATTCCTTGTATCCTATAGATAGGATTACAAAACTCACAGAAACCTGGATGTAAGTGTTTGATAGCACTGGGAAAACAAAGAAATTCTACGAAGAGGTTTGAGTGGATGCAAATAATTTCTCCAAAATAGAGTACAAATGAAATCTATGAAAATTTCTTAAGGATTCTAATCCAGCGAATCAAACAACCACCATAGAAAAAATTCCTGAGGATCCAAATCCTCCAAAAATCATATGAAATTCCTTTGAATCAAAAGAGCTCTGACTGTTTTGAGCATGGGAACATTATGTAATAGAGGCATTTGCCAATCAAAGTGAGATAGGAACTGGTAATTCTACATCTTTCTGCTTCTAATTCCCATCAAACACAATCCAACATCCAAGGGCAGATAGAGCATCCACCAGAGTGGCTGTAACTTCATAATCGTTTTCTTTCCACAAAAAACTGTTTACTACAACGAACACAAATGACCATCAGACGAAATGTTCATGTCCCACAGAACAAAAGCAAACCAAACAAAATTTGCATACATGCATGATAAGGCCGATGCCATCAACTCTTGAACCTAACACTACGGCTGACGTTAGCATTGATGCCGGACAGTTCACCTCCATAGGGACCAGAGGGCTTCTTTGCGCCGCGCACTTGACCTTGCCTCCTTTTACTCTGTTTATCACTCTTAATCCTGTATTTCTTCCGTGGATTCTTCAGTTTCTTGTTTCTGGAGCGAGTCAGCCCTCGGTTCTTCTCGATCTGCCGCGAAATCTTCCTCTTGCCATCTCCTTCGCTTTCTTCCTCCAGCTCAGCAACAGGGGTGCTCTGTTCTTTGCCCAGGCGCTTTTCGGTCCTCTGCCTCTTGATATCTTTGTAGAATTCATCTTCAGACCCTGACGATTCATGACCATCGCCATCTTCCTCACTGGATTGGCTGAGCTTCTCTTCAGTATGATCACCATCTTCTGGCAACTCATCATCTTCACGTGAATTGGTTCCTATACGAGCAAGAACACGTAATTCATGCTTTCGGCGTCTTTCACCAATCTCATCTCGCTTTGGAATGTCATCATCACCAGAAACAAACTGAAATGATGGTCAGAAGAGAAAAAGGGTTAGGAATAGCTACAGACATTGCCACAACCGATACACAAAGCACAAGCGCATGTTAAAAGGGTGGATTTAGTTTTGCAGATGAGCAATAATCAGCAATTGTAAATTCATCGAGTTTTTCAGACAATACCTTTGATAAGACAAGAGTAACAAGGTTTGCGTCGCTAAGAAAAACAATTATATGCACTTGATGGCAATTAGCTTTTAACATGGCACATAATAGCACAAAGGCTGTTCTGGAACAGCATAATAGAAAGATTGCGTAACATTTTGACAAAAAAATTGACCAGAATTGTTGGCTAGTGCACATTATAAAAACAAATATGATAGGAGTGTGGCAATGTGATGCCAGAGTTTTTAAAGCTGGAAGGCAAGTGCAGCCAGTGTCCCTGAGTGTAGCACAATCAATTCATCATTGCTATGTTTTACCAACAATGGTGTTTCTTCTCATATTCACAGCTAGCAACAAAATGCCATGTCAAAGTATTATCAAAATTCCAATTCACTTTTGCAATGCAAGCAAAGTCCTACTGAACTCGAGACATATCGAGAAACCCTAGGATCGATATGTAAACCATTATAACAGCTCAAAAATCACCTAATAATCCTCGAATTTCACAAACATTTTTGGATATAATGATGTTTCAAATCATGTATAGTATGTGCTGGCTGATAATATCTGTAACATAACTGGGTACAAGGATGCAGTTTCACTCCATTTAAGGTTTCTATCAATACAATTATATTACAAATCGCCTAATATTAGGCATGCTGACAACAAAAGGAATGTGGAATGTTGAAAATCATAGAATAAAGTAGAAATGTAACAGATGCCAACTTGGTCGAAATCAGGATGTTTCAGATGAATACTATCAAGAATCTACAGCAAGAAACATATGGCATTGAAATTTTGGCCCTGTGTGACAGTATGTATACTTGTTGGTGTAGTTTTGCTGTTACAAACTTGAAATTTTCACCACATGCTAAAACACTTAGGCCAAATAGTCACAGATCATTATCACAAGATATTTAGGTCTTGCACAAGTTAAAAATAGCTAGCTATGAAGGTACCCAACAAAATAAAGAAACCTGCATGAAAATATCCCATACCTTGTTTCTAACTGAGCCAGCTGCATTAACCAGGAGCTTTGTAGGTTTGATCACTTGACTATTTTTCTGCACTTCATCATCGAAGTCATCCAATGTCTGCAGGTTCTTCCTACTATTGGTTGCCATGGTTTTTGACAACTTTGGCTTCAACTTACACAGCCCTTTTTGCTTCAACCCCTCCTCAAGGATTGCTCTTCTTTTCAACATTTCAATGCTTTGCAAGCCCATATACTCATCCTTGACCTTCCTTTTGGTAATTTCATCATGGTGCCCCTTAGAAGGTTTATTCTTTTTCAATTCGGCTACTTCAGCACCCTGTTTTACTTTGTCCAGGGCTAGCAAATTGCTAGATTTGCCCTCATTCTCTAGAGAGGCTACCTTATTCACCACATCAAGGGTGCTGCTATCAGACATAAAATGGTCTTCAGTGTCCCCATCTTGGCTCGCAAGATTTATATTTGCCAGCTTTTGTACCATGTTCTTGGTCTCTACCAGCCGAGCAATTACAGGATGATCCTGCACAGACAGTCCCTCTGCTCTCATAAGGAGGTAGAAGGTAATAGCTTGACAATGAGCCAGCAGACAGGCTCGCTTCACCTCCAATGGCTGCATACTACCCTTATTCTTGCCTTGCCCAGCTGCCACCTCACTGGTGACTGGTCCTATCGCCTTCAGCTGTTCTTGGGCATCATTCAAATCGGCCAGTAACCCAACCAGTTCAGGGGCTGAGCTGTACACTACATCCATCTTCTCGTCTTTTGACAGGACAGCAAAATCTGCTCTCAGCTTCGAGTAGCTTTCGAGAGGGGATGCCTCATCAGCAAGCTTCACTTGATGGTCGAGCCCCTTTGAGGGCTTATGCTCTTCATCATCATCTTCCAATCCGAAATCTTTCATCGACAGCTTATTCTCTGCCTGCAACCTCCTTATCTCTTCATACTCAACATCATCAGCATCTTGCTCATAATCATCATAGTATTTCTTCTTCCCCACACCCCAGTTTTTTGGATCATCCTCCGGCTCCTCATCCTCTTCCGCGCTGCCATCGTCCCCGGCAGCCTGTTTGGCCGCCCTCTGCGCTCTCTTGATTTTTGCAGTGTATGATTTGTCCCATACCTCCACATCACCTGCGCCCGCGCCGCCGTCGCCGTCCTCCTCTCCTTCGCTGCCGTCGTCTTCGTCGCCGTCCTTGTCCTCTTCGCTGTCATCGCTCTCATCGTCGGAGACGCCCTCGACGTCGTAGATGGGCATCACCAAGCCATCCTCCTCCGAGTCCCTCGAGTCGTCGACGTCGAGGGGGATGACGTCTCGCTGCTTGTGGAAGGCGTCGATCTCGTCGTCGTCGGAGTCGGAGATCGCCGCCTCGCTGGCTCGCTTGGACTTGTGGAGGCCCTCCGCGGGCGGCGGCCGCGTCGACCTCGGCCGCTTCCCCATATCGGGCGGCCGCCGGAGTATCGGGGGCTCGGGGTGGCTGGGAGGGGTGTGCGGGCCGGCGGCGGAGGCTGGTTCAGGGGTTAGGGTTTTAGCTGTGGAAGGAGATGGATGGAAGGCGGGATGCAAGCGGTGCGGACTGTGCGATGCGGGCAGGCAGAGAAATGAGGCGATGCGGGATTGGCATGCCGTGGGTCATTGTTGGGCTGGGCCTTCAGCGGTTAACTCGGTCTTGAAATCAACATATTTCGGTTTCGGTTTTTTGTTAGCGCCAAGAGCCCACGGGCTCACGGCAAACGGACTGGAGTAATTACTTAAAGAATTAAAGCCCCTCAAAAAAAACTTATAAAGAATTAAAGTGGCTAAGCTAGGGGAGCAACTCCCTCGGAAGCCTCCCAACGATCACCTCCATGCGCCGTCACTTGGCGTGTTCTCAGCCGCCGCCACGTGTCGTGTTCTGAGCGTTTCCTTCGGATTTTGTTTTTTTTATTTTTTCACACGTGTTTTCGGCTTTTTAGATTGCTTTTTTTCGATTTTTTTTGTTGTTCCGGTTTTCAACCGGTCTTTCTTAGCTTTTGGACGAAAATAAAGTTTTAAAAAAAAATTACGTGAAAAAACGCGTTTTCTGGGTTTTTTTTTCGCGAGAGGCACGGACGTGCCTCTCGGAAAGGAAAAAAAATGTGTTTTCTGTTTATTTTTCTTTTCATGAAAGGCACGGTTTTGCTTTCGCGAGCTCTCAGAAAGGAAAAAAACGTGTTTTCTGTTATTTTTTTGCGAGAGGCACGGTTTTGCTTCCGCGAGAGGCACGGCCATGCCTTTCGAAAAAGGAAAAAACACGTTTTCTCTTGTTTTTTTTTTTCGCGAGAGGCACGATTTTGCTTCTGCGAGAGGCATGGCCGTGCCTCTCGGAAAGGAAAAAACGCGTTTTCTGTTATTTTTTTCTATCGCGAGAGGCACGGTTTTTCCGTCCCGGTTTTTTTCGTCCGGTTTTTTCGTGTAAAAAAAAGTTCGTCAAAACCTATCAACATGGGATCTAGTTTTGAAGATCTCGACGCGAGGAACCCAACGGTGAAAACGGTTTGAGATTTGGACGCACGATTTAAAAGATAAAACGTTTGAAAATAAGGATCTACGGAAAAAGGGAAAACTCCCAGGTTGCGACAAGTGGCATACATGCAGTGCGCCCACTTGTCGCAACCTGGGAAGGTGGGAGTGATCCTTGAAAGGAGTACTCCTCAATTAGTGATTTCGCTAAGCTAGCCTTCATCATATGCATTCATGTTCTGGCTATTGTTTCATCTCTAAGTGACACGGGTGAGCCCCTAAGCTTTTGATTTTCTCTTTTATTTTTGAATTTTTTTACTACCTCCGTTCAAAAATCACGTGGAGATGTGTTACAACTACATTGGTCGGTTTCACTCTAGAAATATCTCGCTCCGGGTCCCATGCTCACCGCTTATCCCGCCTCTTTTTTTTCTTCCTCTCCCTTATCCCGTTTTAAATTTCCATTCAAAAAATTCTCAGCCCTGCCGCACCTCCTCCTCCCCACCTCATCCCTACCGTGTCGCCTCTCCTCTACCTTCCGTCCATGGCACTGACGGGGTAGGCCACCTTCGTCTCTGGTGCGGCACTTGGAAGCACCTCCTTCCCCCACCCTGGTTATCTTGATCTCCAGCGCGTCGTCGGCCGTTGAGGTGGGCCACACGCCTCCAAGTGAACCGCAACACCTCTATGCATGTGCCCTTGCAAGTGACCCCGTCCATTAGCCCACGCCATCGAGGTCATCGACATTCCACCTGACATGTTGCCCCATGATAGTGAGGAAGGCGAGGAGTGCGCACGTCGTATGCCAGGCTGGCCTCCACACTGCACGGCGGGAGAATGTCGAGCTCAAGGACGATGCGGGATGGCCGGGCGTGCTCCTCACCCTACTGGTGGTGCTCTTCTCGCAGTCCAAGCGGACGAGGCTTATTTCTGATCAGCAGCCCGCGGTGGACAAGTTTGCAACCATGTTGTGCTCTAGTCTCACGCTGCTCTTCTCCACCTTTTACGGTGCCATTGCTGGCATCGACTTCGGTTGGGCCCCTTACTTCACCTAGCTGTCACTACCTTCTATCATGCATGTTTACTTGACCACTTGAAGGGTCATCATTACGAACTGGAAGGTGTTCTTAATTACGTCTTCATTACAAACTGGAAACCATGTTGTATTCTTTTACGACCATGGTATCAGGCTATTCTCGCGACCGAAGCAATTTCCAAGAAGTTGATTTAAGGACAATTTTTATTCAGTTTTTTACGTAATATCATTTCTTTGTGTTAATTCAGACTAAATGAATATTAGTAATTAACTATGATAGTTCATGTGGTAGCCACAAGAATTTACTCGAACCTGACTTGTGTCTTCTCATCTTATATACGGAGGAACATTCAGCTGAACTAAAATGAGGAGTCACAAATAACATCCTGGCAACCTTTGATTTCAGGTGATGACCCTTCTTTTCTTAGCCATCCGCTGGTATCATTTTGTGTTTTTGTTTGTGTATTAAACTCAAATAACATTTTCAAATCATTTCCTTTACTGCTTATACCGTATCGGATATATGGGGAGAAAGTTCAGGTGCTAATCAACTATTCAGATAGTTTGCCACATTTGACTGTGCCCGTCATTTTATTTGGTTGAGATTACCATGGGCACATCTCCATTGCATATGTCATTCTTATTATTACATATATACCAAATTAGAGAAAGGCAGGAAAGGTAATATGCTCACATCTTTATTAGGCAATATGAATCCCATTTAATTTGATCCCTATAATGATGTCCGCCTTTTATCTTCCTCTTTCTCAAAAACCTGATTTTGAATTCTCCATGAAAGTATATCTAACCCTATATACTCTTTCATCGATTAAATAAGATTTTTGGGACCAATTGATGGAGGCTTCATGCTTTGAAGAATATTAATTTTGAGTGAAAATTAAAGAATATCAATCTTAGCTGCATTAGTATATTTCTTATATCACGCTCTTCATTATACTTGGCTTGGCATCAGGGGGGGGGGGGGGGAAGCTGCGACATTGGCATCTGTTGATGCACAGTGTCGGAGGCCGTAGGAGGAAGCGGCGCGCCGCTGTGTATTCTTAAGCTATGTACTTAATTTCTTCTTTGAGGTGTTGGTGCTATTTTTTGTTGGTTTTGTATGAGCAAGGTGCCTCTACCCCCAGCCATTCCTGGAGACCAAACATGAGTTCCTCTGTGCCCATGGGGTCAGATTGTTCCATTTTGTAATAGATGGCTGGATGATGAGGAAAATGAATGGGAATTCTGTATCCTTATGGATTTTGACATCCTTGGCTGATTTTCCTCCAAGTTATCTGCATATACATAATTATTGTGGTCTATTTTTCTCAGTTGATATTCATTGATCCGTGGTTACTTGCTTCTAATGGTTCATAGTATATCTGAAATCCATATTATTTATCTATTTTTGTTTTTTTTGGAGGTTCTAACGTTGCTGGCAGTCAACCTTCACTTGAGAAAAGTTCATTGTTGAAAGTTGTGGCCTCACTCCACCCCCCCCCTAGTTTCATGCTCGGCGATGTTTTACCTCTCTCTTGCCTCTCCAATGTCTTTCTCAGTTTTATTGTACAATGGGGCTAAATGGTAGTTTGATTGCGTAACAAGTTCATAGTTTACTAAGCCATGGTCTTCATGCAGCTTTGTCCATAGTGATAAATGTAGTAAGCAAATTTGTTTGATTATACCACGCCTTAGTATAGGTGGATGCATGAATACGTTGTTTCATGCGTGATATATCTAAGAACATGGGACCATTCCCATGCTTTCGATATGGGGTGAAAATATGAAATATCAGTTTGTAGATAGTATCTTCCCAGGATCCCTTCTTTGGAAAATTCGCGATGCTTCTTTTCTGGTGATCTCATATTATTTCCCTTTAATTACTATATGTTGGGTATGTAGTCCATCCAACATTAATCGGTGAGAAAAAAATAGTTGGCTTAGGTGACATTCTTTATTCTAGCATAAAAAAGTCAAAGAGCAAATCAGGTTGTGCTACATAGAAATTCTTATTGTTCTAAAATATCCTAATCCACTGAAATCCTAACCAAAAGGATTTTGGTCATGGGAAGAACCTGATAATGGGGAATTTACATATGTGATAGTTTCCCTATCGGCATTCCCATATTTTTTTCAATATGTGTAGAATCTAATTATGGCAATAGAGATTCAGGTCAGTCTGAAACTCTTAGTAAAATTTCACTAGAAACAACCAGCTAAAGTAGAGTGTGCAGATACATGTTTTTGCTATTGAAAAATATAAACAATTATCATTTTATCTATGGGATTTTATGGCGAAGTTTATTTATTTGCCATGACATTCCACACTGCAATGAGTGTTGTCACGAGTAGTTTAGTAACAATAACATTGTTTCATGTAAGCAGGTATCAAAAAGTAGACAAATGATTTGCCGTGGAAACTTGGAGCATATTAAGCAGCGGAGGATACTATGAAAAATATCATAATCGTCACTAAAGATGGCGGAGCTTGAAAGTGCAAGCCAGTTGCGGCTCTGTTGGAGAAGCCCATGTCATCACTCTCATCTATTGCTATTCCCCGTCAATCATACAATCATGAGCTTTAGTTTGATAATTGACCCCGGAGGCATTTCCTTTGACAGCACGGATTAGGTATAATACTTCACCCTTCCTGAATGTTGCATTTCCTTAGTTCCTTCCCCCAAGAGTTAGATGTGTTCATCCTTTTATCTCCATTTATTTCCGGTCAGCAATATGCTACAACTTGCTTTCTTATGAATCAAAAATTGATATAGGTCACATTTGCCATAGTACTCCCTCTCTAAACATTTATATGACTGTTTAGATCACTACTTTTACTCAACACTGCTTTTTAGTCTCTTCTACATATCAAAATTACCGTATGCTACACAACTTGGAATTGCAGGTGTTATACATATTTCCTGTTTTTTATTTCCTTTCTATTTTCTAATTCACTTTTTCTATTCTTTTTTTCCTTCTTTTGTATCTTGCTTCATTCATAATATAAATTTCCATCTTTTATAGGATGGGGTACTATCCGTAAAACACGAACTTTAAAATGTGTAGCACTTTTCCTTCGGTTCGAATTAAGCTTCATTTTGTATAATTTTTGGTTGTATCGGACGATTTTCAAACCGTGACTATTTTGTAAGGAACAGTTTTGACTGTAACATTTAAGATGAATATAGATAAGTATTTGTAACCGTGGGTGAACTATTTTTTGATACCTTTTGGTACTTATCTATGTTAAATTGGCTTGCACATTACCAACTTCCAGCTCGCTTACACACTGTCTTCTTTTCTTCCATAAAAATAACAACGCAGCCACTCACACCTACTTCACGACGGGCACGGCGGCACGCCGCGCCTTCTTCCTGCTAGTCAGTATTTAATCTGTGTTTGGCCGTCTAGGATTTCTCTTCCGAAATCACTAGTTAGAGGGTACTCCTTGTAAAAGTCATTCCCACCTTTTTTTTTTCATACAGACATGTAGCGTATTGTATGTGTGTAACTTGTCGCAAGCTGGAGTTTTGTGCTTTTAATTTCATTTGTTTTTTTCCAAAACGTTTTGTCTCTTGAATTGTGCATCCAAATCACGAATAGTTTTCACCGTTGTGTTTCTCGCGCCGAGATCTTCGAAACTAATCTCATGTTAGTAGGTTTGGGCGGACTTTCTTATAGAAAAAAACAAGAAAACCCAAGAAAAAAACAAGAACCAAAAAGTTGAAAATAACCCAAAATCGATGAAAATTGAAAACCAAAAATAAAAATAAAACGGACACCTAGACAAACCGGAAACCTGAAGCACATCAATGATTTCCACTTCTTTTGGGAGCACACATGTCCTTTTTCACTGTTCGAAAAGCACAACTGTGCTTCATGCGGAAGCATAGTTGAAGCACATTTGTGTTTTCCACTTTTCGATAATTACATTAAAGCACAGTTGTGCTTCGTGCGTGAAATACACGTGTGCTTCCGCGTGAAGTATAATTATGCTTCCCAATAAAGTGAAGTATGTATGTGCTTCCAAGTGAAGCACAAACTCTACTTTTGTACTTTCGCGGTTTTTTACTTCATTTTTTATTTAGTCTCTCGTTTTTTCCTAATTAAATTTTCATTTTTCGATTTATTTTCAGTTTCTAGTTTTCATCCGGTTTTTTGTCTCTCATATTTTGAGTTTCTTGTTTCTCTGTTTCCAATTATTTTGGTTTTGTTTTTTGTTTCTATTTATTAGGTTTTGTGCTTATGTCTTTTCCCCCCAAAAAAAAAGTGAAGCACAATTATGCTTTTGTGCTTCACCCAAAAGTGTGGTGAAGCACAAGTTGGTTTACTTGAAAGCACGGGTTCATACAGTTTGGAAACTCAAGTTACTTCTAGTTGGAAGTATAACTTTGCCAAAAAAAGTGTATCAAAACTTTCAACCATGTGATCTAGATTCGAAAACCTCAACGCGAAAAACAACAGTGTAAACAGTTCGTGATTTGCACACACGGTTCAAGAGTAAAATGTTTTGGAAAAAAGAATCACTTTGTTTATTTTGTTTCCAGATGGAATGAGCCATTTAATTGAAGGAATCGAAACATATATGGAAATTTTGAAGTCTGTCGATTCATTCCATTTGGAAACATGAAGTATATATGGAAAATATGAATACATTTTAAACATATTTAAATTTCAACATTTGAAATCTGTTAAATCAGTTCTGAAATAAGTAAAATAAGTTTTTTGAATTGGGTGAAACCAATTTTTTGAAATTAGTGAAATCTGCTGTTCATACATATCAAACATATTTCAGTGTGTAAAATGCAAAAGTCATTATTTTGAAAATGTGAAACTACTTATTCGAAAAACAATTAAGCTGATTATGTCAAATCGTTTTTTTAAGTGAGTAAAATCTTTTCCTGAAACTGAGTGAAATTGTTTAGTTTATTGAAATGAGTGATCAGTTTTCTAAAATATGAAATAAGTTTGTTGAATTGAGTGCCAATTTTTAAACCAGTGAAATGTGTTTTTCATAAATATGACACATATTTAAGTGTGAAATACGTCAAACCTGTTATTTCAAAATTTTGAAACTAGTTATTAAAAAAAATTGTGAAACTGATTATTTAAAATATTTTCTAAATAAGTGATATTCGTTTTACGAAACGAGTAAAATTGTTTTTTTAATCGTGTGTTTTTGAAATGATCGAAATTGTCTTTTGAAATAATTTAAATTGTTTTTTTTGCAGTGACTAAAATCAATTTCGAAGCGAGTGAAATCAACTCTTCATATATACCGTATGAAACACACCTTAACGTGAAAATATGTGATATTTGATATTTCACAAATGTGAAACAATGAAATAAATCATAATCAAAATATATCCAAGATTGATTTGTTCTAAAGGTCTTCTCGCTACCAATTCAAATATATATAAAGTTTCAAAAATGAAGATTACGTTCAAAATATATAGATCATTCAAAATATCATAGCAAAATAAAATACTCATCATTTACATGGTGCAATGGTCCTTCTCTCCACTCTTTGACTCTCTTTCCTGTACAAGCTGACACATACGTATGTATTCCTCTCCCCAATCTTAGGTATATACCGATAATGCTAGCACGAATCCCAAATATATAGAATGGATGGTAGATGTTTCACTGGTAAATACTAGCATCATTAGAATTACTTATTTCGTGTGCGTACCCTCTCTCTGTATCGCTTCATGTCTGGCACAATGCGTCTTTGTCCCTGATACCAAGCACAATGTGACGCTGAGCCACGATGGCTATTTCTCACTTACTACGAGGCATCCCATCGTCTCGTCCCTGTCGCTCAGCTAATGGGCAAGCCCAACATTGTAGCCTCCTGGACCGATTTTGAAAGTTTCTATTGACCAGTTCAGACCTGTTTTAGATACTTTTTTTCTGTGTTATTGTTTCTTTGTCCTCTATATATCTGTTTTCAGCGTTTTTTTGGTTTTCTTTCATTTTTTATTTTTCTGTTCCTCAACTATTATTTTCCCAATCACATGCGGACCTTTTCAAAACACATTGAACTTTTTACAGGTATAAATTAAACATTTTTAAATATACATTAAACATTTTTTCGAAATACACATTGAACATTTGTCAAATGCAAACCGAGCATTTTTTTAATACACGGTGAACATTTTGTGAACACACGTTGAACATTTTAGACAATTGTTAAGTGATAGAATTTTAATGGTACAAAATATTTTTAAAAAATTACGTGTACAATTTCTACATTTTATAATTTTTCTACAAAAATGTCACGAATATATTTTTGATATGCATGAACATTTTTTCTCAAATCTCACAAACACTTTTAGGAATGGAAACATCAAAAAAATTTAAATTACATTGACATTTTTTTAAATTATAAATAAATAAATTACACCAATATTTTTTCAAATGCGTGATTTTTTTATATGTAACGAGTCTTTTAATACGCAATGAACGTTTTTAAAATCTTAAATAAAATATTTTTATTTTTAAAATAAAACAAAAGTAATAAAACAAAAAAATAACGAATGAGGGAAACTAAAGTATTACTACTGGGCTGGCCACTGAACGCTGTCTCACACAAAAAGACCAGGCCGATGAGTAGATAATTATTAACAGAACCAATGGAGGACAGTGAGGACTATGTCTCGCCCGTACTTGATTTCTAAAATTGTCTAAAAAAAAAATGATTTCTAGTAGAAAAGCGCCTATGCGCGGACGATTACGGGCCGGCGGATCAGCTGCGTCGCGCGATTTCTTCGCTCGCGCCGTGTCCGGTCACTGCGCTTGGTCAATTCAGTCCTTTTTTTTTCGTTTTCTGTTGTTTATTATTCGATTTTTTGCCGGTTTTCTGCGATTTTCTTTTTTCCACTTTATTATATTTTCAGTTTTCTTTGTTTTTGCAATGGTTTCTTCGTTTCTTTTCTTTATTTTGTATTTTTGGATGTTTTTTGTTTCTTCGCTTTTCTTTTTCTTTCATTGTGGATTTTTTTTCGTTTTTCTTTTTCCAACACATGTCTACATTTTCATACATATTTACATTTTTAATATACATTTAAAATATTTATTATGCTTGTTTACACTTTCAAATACATGTCTCACATCTTTACCAAAAACATGTTTTGAATATATTTTTTAGAAACGTGCTATACATTTTTTTCAATACATGTTGAAACATTTTTTGAATTGATAGAAAACATTTTGTTTGAACTGTGCAAACAATTTTGTGCGGTGTACATTTTTTTAAATGTCACTAATATGTTATTGAAAATTGTGAATATTTTTGTGAATGTGACATATATTTGCTGAATGGATGAAACATTAGTTTGAAGTACACAAAAAATATTGCGTATTTTTTTTAAAAATCTCACATACATTTTTTTTTGAAATGTGTGAAATTTTTAGTTGTCACAAAAAAAATCTTACACATGATTAAGGTTTTTGGTACACATGATTAACATTGATCCTTTTCTCGTTCACGTTATATAATTCGTCATATACACTATTTTTTTTCTATTCATGTTTAACATTTTTTTAAGTACAAGATTAACGTTGTTTAAAATTTTATGTAATGTTTTTTAATTTATATATAGTTATATTATTTCGAAATATAAACAAAATAAAAATGTGAAGGAAAAAAACAAAAACAAAAATAAAATCATACATGACGTTGGCGTTACGCGGCTTGTTGTTACACAGCCGACCCAATTCGGGTTCCCTGCAGGCGAGCCATGCCCAGGCGTCGCAATAAGCGGCACATAGTCGCACCCACTTCCTCCCATTGCGTCAAGTCCGCGTGAGCTGGCATGATTTGGAGGTCACGCCTTCCCAACAAGCTCAAAATCTATGTATTGCTTCTAGTGTTGGATCGTCTCAGCACCCAGAAGAACTTGCACCGCAATAAATGTTCCCCTCGGTCCTCTGTGAAAGGTGTGGTCATATCTAGGACGGAGATCACCTATTCCTCCCGTGCTCGGTTGCGATGGCGGTCTAGAGGGCGATCGGGGTTGGCCATGTCTGTTTCTTCAACCGCTGCTCTACTTGCATCTCCTCCCCCGATCAAGGTCGTCGCGGAGGGGTGGGATGTTGAAGCATTATCCTATGGCACATTCGGAAAGATTGCAACTAGTTGGCGCTTCGTATTGTGGAGGCTTGCTTCATCACATGGTAGCGTAGAAACAACATGTGGAACTATAAATTTCATAGCGAACTACCGATCAGGTTCAGAAGGCATTGCGACCTTTTGCGGGATTGTGTTATGGGCTCTGTTGCCACTCTCTAACATGTGGCCTGTCCGTTCCTCCTTTTTTGTGATTCCCCTTTAACTGTACTATGTATTCAACATCTCGCCGTGCTTTCAAGGTAATACAACAAGCGGTGGGGACGTGTCTTCCCCCGTACGCTCAAAAAAACCTTTTAGGCTTGTTAGGTAAACTTTTTCCACGAGGTAAGAGTTGACCACCTGATTTTGATTGCAATCTACTCCCTCCGTATTACTCCCTTTAAAGTAGTGATCAAAACGCTCTTATGTTTCTTTACGGAGTGAGTATAATATAAGACTTTTTGACACTATCACACTATGATAGTGCCAAAAAATGTCTTATATCATGAATTTATGATACATAGGTAGTAACTATCAAATAAGCTATGGCTACCTCATAGAGAAGGAATCATACGTCCGTGGCATGGTGGGGGGACATATATGGGATGGGTGTAGGAGACATGTAGGAGGAGAGGGATGGGTGCCACAACGTTGGATGTGACCTCGACACGAGTTTGTGCTAGCTGACTGTGAGCATTGAATGTGATCCTCTACACGAGTGGCCCTCAATCCCCGCATCGTCCCCTCCAGGGGGACTCCCAGTGACTAGGGTTACGCCCCACCACCCTCATACCCCTATGTGGCCCTTTTGTCACGCAACCGACTACTTCGTGGTGGTGACCTCTCTCGCCTCCTCACCCCTTTATCCACACATTTTCATTCTCCTGGCTTCTTCCCCAACCAAGGCGATGTGCTCCGGCGTGAATTTGGCTGCTAAGCAATTGTGAGGGTCCAGCCCGTGCGCTGGGCGGCGCTGTTGTCGACCAAGTCATCGACCGTGGTTCGTGCCTTGAGCCGGGAGATCCCCGCCCGGACATGGGTCTGCTAGCACCATGCACCACCGACTTTGACTAGGAGGGTCGGGTTGTGGCCATGTTTGGCGGCCACCGTGTCGGACACCTTGCCGGCATCCACATATATGCATTTCTTTTTTCCCCCTTTGTTAGGCGTGCATGTTGCATTCATCTATATTTGGTTTGGCTTTATTTAGAAAGCGGCAAAAGGGAAAGCCTATATTAGCATGACCCTCTAAAAAGATTATATTTTGACTAGACTTTTTTTTTCAACACTAGGAACAATGCACATGCTGGCCCAAAACGATTGAGAAAGAGCAGGTGATTCCAGAACGGGAGCGCCTCCGATCCTCCCTCTTCATCGCTCCGCCACCATACCCCTCGTCCTGCTCCCATTCACACCCCTCCAAATCGGAGCATCGGATCAACCACACACCCCAGATCTCAGGCCGCGCGGAGCCCGTACAGGGCGCACCTCGGAATCTCAGGTACGCAATCAAACGGCGGACGCAGCGCGCGCTAAATTACTCTTATCTGGATATCATGATTCGAGGATTCCCTGTTTAGCGAGCACCTTGGTGATCAGGATACCATCTATGCAGCCGTTTTGTGAATGATTTCGCAGTGATTGATGCATGCATCCGTCTTCTTGAGAAAATTTGGTTATTAATTTTGTTCTTGAGGTCCGAGCGCGTTGATTACACATTTTTTTTTTTTTGTGACAAGTTGATTACACGTGCTAATCAGGTAAACCAACAAGTCGCAACCTAGCTTTGGCTTCTTTCATATACACAGGTTAAGGCATTTATGGAACGATCGCACAAAACCAATGTTAAATACAGTATATATTCCAGCAACAATCAGCATTTCATATTTTCATTTTGAATTACCAATTGTTATCTGCACGTTAAATGGTTTATCTTCGTCTGCAATATTGTGACAAGATTATTGCATATCTTGCTGCATATTACACCCGTCCCAAAAAGCTTGTCTTAGATTTATGTAGGTACGGATGTATCTAACACTAAAACGTGTCTAAGACAAGCTTTTTCTGACGGAGGAAGTAGTATTTATGCTTTTCTAAGAAAAAAAGGTGGAATTGCCCTCCCCTCTTATGATTTTCTGATCATTATATGATATTTAGAATTATAATCTTATGTGGTAATTGAAGATTAAAAAGATGGAATACCAAAATTCTCTAGATCTCCCAAACTCATGTTTCTTATATCAAAATAGATCCGGTGGATTGCTAATTCGTACATAATATTAGATCTAATGGATTGTTAATTCTTACATAATATTAAAATTTCTTATTCTTTTGGAGGAACTAAAAAACATAAATATCATGATTGTGGATAATTTAAGGCCTTACCTAGGTTTTTATTTCGCGTTTAACTCAATTCCCCTTTTCATTACGCACTTGTGGTTTTTCTTTACCCTCTTCGACGTCAATATGTTTGATTCCATGTTTGCGTGATGCTAAATACAAGAAATATCATTATTCATTGACATTGTAGTTTGCTGAGTTAAACTAAATCATTAAAATGTGTAGACCTATTCTGCAGGATGGAAGAGGAGATAGACACTCCTAGAGATTTGTGTTCAAAGCCATGTGGGCCTTTGGAGGAGTACCGCATTCCAGATTACATCTTGAGACCAGATGCCCAACAAGTACTTGTTGATCATGCTCCACAATGTCCTGTAATAGTGTTCATCAATTCTAAATCTGGCGGTCAACTTGGAAGTAGTTTGATCAAAACATACCGTGAACTTCTGAATGAAGCCCAGGTACTTATTCTGTCTTTGGATTTTGAATTTGGAATCGTTGTCAGAGCCACCGAGTTCTTTTTTCAGGTTATTGATCTCTCAGAAGAGGCTCCGGATAAGGTTTTGCACCGTTTATATGTGAATGTTGAAAGGCTCAAGATTGAAGGAGATATTCTTGCCGTTCAAATTTGGAGGACTATGAGATTAATTGTAAGTGATACCATCTTCAAGTTATATCATGCGAAGATGATGCCTTTCTTGGCTTTCCATATCATGCTCTTGACTGAATAGATTTGGATAGGTTGCAGGTGGCGATGGTACAGCGAGTTGGCTGCTTGGGGTCGTTAGTGATCTTAAGCTTTCCCACCCACCTCCAATTGCCACCGTACCTCTGGGAACTGGAAACAACCTTCCGTTTTCATTTGGATGGGTAGGTGATCAACTAGTGTGTATAGTATGCATGTAAAACAAATTCCATTAATTTTTTATGCCTCAAGTTAGCACCAAACATAAAAGCCCAAATCATGTTTATTTATTCTCTGGGGTGAAAGGTAGCAGAAAAGAGGTGATTCAGCTGAAGTCTGTGCCAATCCATGAACTAGTACTGTGCCAATCCATGTAGAAGTTCTTTAACTTATGTTGGTTTTTTGCAGCTTGGATGCCAATGCCATCGGCTGACAAATTTAGCTCTTTCTTTCACACTTCTTCTGTATGTAGGGAAGTGCTATTATTCATTCCGAATTTCTACATCGCAGGGAAAGAAGAATCCTTCTACAGACCAAGAGGCTGTAAAATTATTCCTTGGGCTTGTGAAGCACGCAAAAGAGATTAAAATTGATAGGTGCCGCCTTAATATTCTCTTATTCAATGTATTTGATGCATGTAAGGTTTGCTCGAAGGATTAAAAAAATGGTTAACTTGTCAACATCAACAACAATGTATATTCTTCAATGCTAATTTTATCTCCTCATGCTTCATATGTGTATTTCATGCATGCGCAAGGTGCTAATCTAATGTCCACTTTAATGTTCCAGCTGGCATCTAATTTTGAGGATGCGAGCTCCAAAAGAAGGTCCGTGTGAACCCATTGCTCCCTTAGAGTTGCCTCATTCACTTCATGCATTCCACCGTGTGTCAAGTGGCGACTCCCAGAATGTGGTAAGCATGTATTTATGCAAGTACTGACGTCACACGTTTGGGCGTGTGTCAAGTAATGATGTCACACGATTGATGCACATTCTTGTGAATTAGCACACATTTATGGTCTACCACAGTGAAAATAAAGTTATCTTAGCACCACTTCATGTAATTCAAGCACGGAAGGAAACATATGCAATACCATATATGAAGAAAACAACCCACGCAACACCCGAGACAACATATGTTCATTGCAAGAGAATCTCTGAACTGTAGTAGAAATATCAACACACCGAGACACCAAGTTTTTACGTGGAAAACACCCAAGTTGGGGTAAAACCCACAATAGGAAGCCATCCAAATCTTCTTTATCTATTATCATATGTGATATATAACAAGTTCTTCTCTAGGTAGCACTATAGACTCTCATACATCAAGATTTCTATATCTTAGATGAAACAACAAGATTTGTGGTTGCAAGAGTTAGGGATTGGAACAATCTCACCAAACATGATGGAACCACAGCTTGAAGGAGACATGCAAGGTGGTTGATCTGAACTTCAAAACTTTAGGGTGAGACCCCTTCGCTCGATGGCAAGTTTTCCCCTTAAATTTTCCTCTCCTTCCCTTTATCTCTTGATTTTCTCTTCTCTTCTCCAATGGAGGCTAACCTAAAATTTGTCACTTGTTGTTGGCTGCTGTATGGGAGGCTAGATATCCCCCTTCCCCCCTTGTGTAAAGTCAAATGTCTTTAGGTCATTAACCCTAATGGGTAGTGGGCACTTGCACAACTTTGGCCTGCCTAAAAGGCTTCAAAGGTTCCTCTCCTCACAACCCACACGAGGAGGATATCTCAACAAATCCCTGCATCTGACTCATGAGGTGGGCCTACCATGCCCACTATCTTGCAACATGCTTGTAGCTTCTCACTTGGCAATATCCTAGTCATCATATCCGAATCATTCTTGCCGGTAAGGATCTTTCAAGTTGTAGCAACTGTTGAAGTATTAGTATTGGTCTAGGAGTCCTTATCAGTCTATGTTTACTTTCCTCGCACCTCTAGTATTGTGTAATATATATATGCCTCTTGGGCCTTCAATAGACATAAGTTGCTTTCCTAACATGATATTAGAGCCCTATGTTATTTTTTTGCACGCGAAACTCGTGCCGATCCAATCCCGTGTCGCCGCCGTTCTCTCGGCTGCTGTTGTTCTCTTGCGCGACCGACCCTCTCCTCTGGTCGGCTCGCCGCTTCCCTCCCACCCCACCGCCACTTTCATCAAGCCTGCCGCCCGACCTGTCCATGTTGACCGCGTGTCTGCCCATCCTCCTAGTGATTCCCGTGCGTGAGTCCGCCTGCCGGATCTGTTCGCTTGCCTGCACGTCATCCTGCCTGCTGCGTGTGCATGCGTTCCAGAGTTCCAGCTTGGATGGGATTGACGCGGGCCGTCGCTGATTCTTGCCCGCACGTCCTCGTGAGCAGCCCGTTTCTCTCTGTTCGACTGGTTATTCCTTGGCTGGGTTTCATTGCTTTGGTTGGGCTTTCTGGATAAGGTTGACTGCAACTGTTCGGTTGTGCTTTGTTGCTTGATGTCTACTACGCAACCTTCTTCTTGTAGACTCATGTTGGGCCTCCAAGCGCAGAGTTTTGTAGGACAGTAGCAAATTTCCCTCAAGTGGATGACCTAAGGTTTATCAATCCGTGGGAGGCGTAGGATGAAGATGGTCTCTCTCAAACAACCCTGCAACTAAATAACAAAGAGTCTCTTGTGTCCCCAACACACCCAATACAATGGTAAATTGTATAGGTGCACTAGTTCGGCGAAGAGATGGTGATACAAGTGTAATATGGATGATAAATATAGGTTTTTGTAATCTGAAAATATAAAAACAGCAAGGTAACTAATGATAAAAGTGAGCACAAACGGTATTGCAATGCTTGAAAACAAGGCCTAGGGTTCATACTTTCACTAGTGCAAGTTCTCTCAACAATACAGACATAGTTGAATCATATGTAAATCCCTCACGTGCGACAAAGAGTTCACTCCAAAGTCACAAATAGTGGAGAACAAACGAAGAAATTATTGTAGGGTACGAAACCACCTCAAAGTTATCTTTTTCTGATCAATCTTATGAGCTATCCCTATAAGTGTCACGAACAGCCCTAGAGTTCGTACTAAAATAACACCTTGAGATACACATCAACCAAAACCCTAATGTCATCTAGATACTCCAATGTCACCACAAGTACCCATGGGCATGATTATACGATATGCATCACATAAATTCAGATTCATCATGTTCAATCCAACACAAAGAACTTCAAAGAGTGCCCCAAAGTTTCTACCGAAGAGTCAAGACGAAAACGTGTGCCAACCCCTATGCATAGATTCCCAAGGTCACGGAACCCGCAAGTTGATCACCAAAACATACATCAAGTGGATCAATAGAACATCCCATTGTCACCACGGATATCCCATCGCAAGACATACATCAAGTGTTCTCAAATCCTTTAAAGACTCATTCCGATAAGAAAACTTCAAAGGGAAAACTCAATTCATCACAAGAAGATAGAGAGGGGAAAACTCCATATGATTCATCTATATTAATAAAGCTCGCGGTACATCAAGATCGTGTCATCTCAAGAACACGAGAGAGAGAGATCAAACACATAGCTACTGGTACATACCCTCAGCCCCGAGGGTGAACTACTCCCTCCTCGTCATGGAGACCGCCGGATGATGAAGATGGCCTCCGGTGATGGTTTCCCCCTCCGGCAGGGTGCCGGAACGGGCTCCCGATTGGTTTTTCGTGGCTACAGAGGCTTGCGGCGGCGGAACTCCCAATCTAGGTTTCTTTCTGGGGGTTTCTCGATTTATAGGAGTTTTTGGCGTCGGTCTCACGTCAAGGCGATGCCCGAGGAGTCCACAAGCCAGGGGGGCGCGCCCTGGGGGGGGGGGGGGCGCCCCCCAGGCTTGTGGCCTCCTCGGTCACTTCCTGGCCCAGCTTTTTGCTCCAGTATTTTTTATATTTTCCAAAAATATTCTCCGTAAATTTTCAGCCCATTCCGAGAACTTTTATTTCTGCACAAAAACAACACCACGGTAGCTCTGCTGAAAACAGCGTCAGTTCGGGTTAGTTCTAATAAAATCATACCAAAATCATATAGAATTATTGTAAACATGGCATGAATACTTCATAAATTATAGATACGTTGGAGACGTATCAGTATCCCCAAGCTTAATTCCTGTTCGTCCTCGAGTAGGTAAATGATAAAAGAAATAATTTATGAAGTGTGAATGCTAGCAAACATTTTCATCATATTCTATTCTTCTTTGTATAGCATGGACATTTGGACTTGTAAATGATTCAAAGCAATAGTCTAGTTTTAACATAATGACTTCAATACTCAAGCATGTCAACAAGCAACCATGTCTTTCAAAATATCAACACTAAAGAAAGTTATCCCTAGCCCATCATGCTCAATCATTGATCCATTCATGAAACACACTCAAATATTAGCTATGCCCCAATGCTCAAGTACGATCATAGTGCCCCCTAGTTGGTGCTTATAAGAGAAGATGGAGACTCAAAGCAAAAATAAAAATTGCATAAAGTAAATAGATAGGCCCTTCGCAGAGGGAAGTAGGGATTTGTAGAGGTGCCAGAGCTCAAGGTTTAAATTGAGAGAGAAAAATATTTTGAGTGGCATGCTTTTCCTGTCAACGAAAACAACAAAGTAGCTCACAATACTTTCCATGCTAGATACATTATAGGCGGTTCCCAAACAGAATGGTAAAGTTTTTACTCCCCCTCCACCAATCAATCACACTCCACGGCGAGCCGAATCCACGGGTACCGTCCATACAAACAACAATCCTGGGGGAGTTTTGTTTCATTATATTTTGATTTGATTTTTGAGCATCGAACTGGGCATCCCGAATACCAGCCGCTTTCTCGTGAATGATAGTGAATCAACACATATCGTGAGAATAACCCACCTAGCATGAAAAAAATATTGGATACTCCCCACCGTTTCATGAGCGGTACGGGCACACAAAAGAGAAAATTTATTTTGAAAATTTAGAGATGGTACATACAAATTTGCTTGGAACGGCATGGAAATACCGCATATAGGTAGGTATGGTGGACTCATAAGGCAAAACTTGGTTTAAGGATTTTGGATGCACAAGTGGTATTTCTACTTAGTACAAATGGAGGCTAGCAAATAGATTGGGAAGCAACCAAACCAAGAAACGAAAAATCACATAAGTGAGCATTGAACAGAACTAACACCGAATAATGCACCACAAGTAGGATGTAACTTCATTGCATAACTATTGACTTTCGTACTTGCATAGGGAATCACAAACCTTAACACCAATATTCCTACTAAGCATAATTATTCACTAACATGACTCACATATTACTATCATCCTGTTTCAAAACTATTACAAAGAATCAAGTTTAATTTGCCCATGATCTTCATGAAAGTTTTTATTATATCCTCCTTGGATATCTATCACTTTGAGACTAGTTTCATATATTGCTATTGCTTTTTCGACAAGCTCAAACAAATTTAAATGAAGCACATGAGCATAAAGATTTCATTCCTCAAAAAGGTATAAGTGAAACATGAGAGGAAACGACAAGCTACTCTCAAAAGATATAAGTGAAGATCTATGAGTAGTCAAACAATTAAGTAGCTATGTGAGGACTCTCTCTCTCTCAATAAATATTTTCAGATCTGAGTATTTTATTAAACAGCAAGCAAAAGAAAAATATCACTCCAAGAATAGCACGCATCATGTGAACGAATAAAAATTTAGGCTCAACATAGGCTAACCGATAATTGTTGATGAAGAGAGATGGGATGCGTAGCATCCCCAAGCTTAGATGCTTGATACTTCTTGAAATATTTACTTGGGGTGCCTTGGGCATCCCCAAGCTTGAGCTTTTGTATCTCGTTCAATCCTCTCATATCATGGTTTCACCTATTCTCAAAAACATCACCCACACAAAACTCGAAAAGAACTCGTGAGATAGGTTAGTACACATAATAATAAATCAACTCTTTATGTACTACCAAGACAAGTTGCATAATAATTTTCAAACATTAGGTACTGTATACCATCATTTTCACAATTTATATATACCAATATAGGCTATGGAAACTATAGGATAAGTGGATAACAAAACAATGACAGCAATCTGTCCAAACAGAACAGTCTGTAGCAATTTATGAAAATAGTGTACTTATGTAACTCAAAAAAATTATGAAAATTTAGGACATGCTAAAAAATTTACATGACAATACTGTGTAAAAATTTCAGAAATTTTCCACGTTCCAGTAAAATATGAAAATTCAAACACTACAGCAAAAGTTTCTGTTTTTTACACAGCACACATCAAACATGCAATGCAAGCATCCTAAGGCAATTCTTGGAACTTTTTATTGAAAAACAAGATTATAAATAACACCTAACAGAGAACAAGAAAATAAAATGACGCTCCAAGCAAAACTCATATTATGTGACGAATAAAAATATAGCTCCAAGTAAGATATACCGATAATGTTGAAGACGAAAGAGGGGATGCCTTCCGGGGCATCCCCAAGCTTAGACGCTTGAGTCTTCTTTGAATATTACCTTGGGGGTGCCTTGGGCATCCCCAAGCTTAGGTTCTTTTCACTCCTTATTCTCCTCATATCGGTGTCTCACCCAAAACTTGAAAACTTCAATCACACAAAACTTAACGGAACTTCGTGAGAAGGGTTAGTGTAGTAAAGATAAATCATTCACTTAGGTACTGTCAAGACAAGATTCATAATTGTTCCCATGTCATACCTACTGTATTATATCATTCCCATAATTTATATCACTCAATATAAGCTATAGAAACACTAAAACAAGTAAACTATGCATGCAAAACAGAATCTGTCAAAAACAGAACAGTCTGTGAAGATCTGTAGCGTAACCATACTTCCCTGTCTCTAAAAATTCTGAAAAATTAGGAAAATCTAGGAAATTTGTATATCAATAATGTGTAAAAAATTCAAATCAAAAGCACGTTCCAGTGAATTTACAAAATTCCTGGACTGAGAGCAAAAGTTTCTGTTTTTGCACAGAATCAAGTCAACTATCATCCAAACTATCCCAAAGGCTTTACTTGGCACTTTATTGAAATAAAAGACACAAAACATGATTAATACAGTAGCTTAATCATGTGAACACACAAAAACAGAAAGTAAAAGTGTTGGGTTGCCTCCCAACAAGCGCTTTTCTTTAATGCCTTTTAGCTAGGCATGATGATTTCAATGATGCTCACATAGGAATAGTATTTGAAACATGTAAGAGAGCATCATGAATCTCATGACAAGCATATTTAAGTCTAACCCACTTCCTATGCATAGGGATTTTGTGAACAAACAATTTATGGGAGCAAGAATCAACTAGCATAGGAAGGCAAAAGAAGCATAACTTCAAAACTTTGAACACATAGGGAGGAAACTTGATATTATTACAATTCCTACAAGCATATGTTCCTCCCTCATAATAATTTTCAGTAACATCATGAAGGAATTTCACAACATAACTATCACATAAAGCATTATCTTCATGATCCACAAGCATAGAAATTTTTTCACTCTCCACATAAGCAATTTTCTTCTCATTCATAATAGTGGGAGCAAACTCAACAAAATAACTATCATGAGATACTTGATTGACATAACCACTTTGAATATTAAAATCGTGATGACAAGTTTCATGATTACTATCACTCTTTATAGCATACGTGTCATCACAATAATCATCATAGATAGGAGGCATGCCATTATCATAATAGTTTTGCTCATCAAAACTTGGGGGACTAAAAATATCATATTCATCAAACATAGCATCCCCAAGCTTGTGGCTTTGTATATCATTAGCATCATGAATATTCAGAGAATTCATACTAACAATATTGCAATCATGCTCATCACTCAAAGATTTAGTGCCAAACATTTTAATAACTTCTTCTTCTAACACTTGAGCACAATTTTCCTTTCCATCATTTTCACGAAAGACACTATAAAGATGAAGTATATGAGGCAACCTCAATTCCATTTTTTTGTAGTTTTGTTTTATAGACCAAACTAGTGATAAAACAAGAAACTAAAAGATTCAATTGCAAGATCTAAAGATATACCTTCAAGCACTCACCTCCCCGGCAACGGCGCCAGAAAAGAGCTTCGTTGACGGGATGTGAGTGCCGCTTACCTAGCCTCCCCGGCAACGGCACCAGAAAAGAGCTTGATGTCTACTACGCAACCTTCTTCTTGTAGACTCATGTTGGGCCTCCAAGCGCAGAGTTTTGTAGGACAGTAGCAAATTTCCCTCAAGTGGATGACCTAAGGTTTATCAATCCGTGGGAGGCGTAGGATGAAGATGGTCTCTCTTAAACAACCCTGCAACCAAATAACAAAGAGTCTCTTGTGTCCCCAACACACCCAATACAATGGTAAATTGTATAGGTGCACTAGTTCGGCGAAGAGATGGTGATACAAGTGTAATATGGATGATAGATATAGGTTTTTGTAATCTGAAAATATAAAAACAGCAAGGTAACTAATGATAAAAGTGAGCACAAACGGTATTGCAATGCTTGAAAACAAGGCCTAGGGTTCATACTTTCATTCGTGCAAGTTCTCTCAACAATACAGACATAGTTGAATCATATGTAAATCCCTCACGTGCGACAAAGAGTTCACTCCAAAGTCACAAATAGTGGAGAACAAACGAAGAAATTATTGTAGGGTACGAAACCACCTCAAAGTTATCTTTTCTGATCAATCTTATGAGCTATCCCTATAAGTGTCACGAACAGCCCTAGAGTTCGTACTAAAATAACACCTTAAGATACACATCAACCAAAACCCTAATGTCACCTAGATACTCCAATGTCACCACAAGTACCCATGGGCATGATTATACGATATGCATCACATAATTTCAGATTCATCATGTTCAATCCAACACAAAGAACTTCAAAGGGTGCCCCAAAGTTTCTACCTGAGAGTCAAGACGAAAACGTGTGCCAACCCCTATGCATAGATTCCCAAGGTCACGGAACCCGCAAGTTGATCACCAAAACATACATCAAGTGGATCAATAGAACATCCCATTGTCACCACGGATATCCCATCGCAAGACATACATCAAGTGTTCTCAAATCCTTTAAAGACTCAATCCGATAAGAAAACTTCAAAGGGAAAACTCAATTCATCACAAGAAGATAGAGAGGGGAAAACTCCATATAATTCATCTATATTAATAAAGCTCGCGGTACATCAAGATCGTGTCATCTCAAGAACACGAGAGAGAGAGATCAAACACATAGCTACTGGTACATACCCTCAGCCCCGAGTGTGAACTACTCCCTCCTCGTCATCGAGACCGCCGGGATGATGAAGATGGCCTCCGGTGATGGTTTCCCCCTCCGGCAGGGTGCCGGAACGGGCTCCCGATTGTTTTTTCGTGGCTACAGAGGCTTGCGGCAGCAGAACTCCCGATCTAGGTTTCTTTCTGGGGGTTTCTCGATTTATAGGAGTTTTTGGCGTCGGTCTCACGTCAAGGCGGCGCCCGAGGAGTCCACAAGCCAGGGGGGGCGCGCCCTAGGGGGGGGGGCGTGCCCCCAGGCTTGTGGCCTCCTCAGTCACTTCCTGGCCCAGCCTTTTGCTCCAGTATTTTTTATATTTTCCAAAAATATTCTCCGTAAATTTTCAGCCCATTCCGAGAACTTTTATTTCTGCACAAAAACAACACCACGGTAGCTCTGCTGAAAACAGCGTCAGTCCGGGTTAGTTCTAATAAAATCATACCAAAATCATATAGAATTATTGTAAACATGGCATGAATACTTCATAAATTATAGATACGTTGGAGACGTATCATTGCTTTGGTTGGACTGACTCGTGGTTGCTTCATCTGTTTAAAATAAAGAGAGAGAGAGAGAGAGAGAGAGAGAGAGAGAGAGAGAGAGAAACAGGTCCAATGTTGTCGGGCTATGTCCTTGTTCCCCGTTGTCAGGTGACTTTTGATGGTAGAAACTATAGTGAGTTTGTTGGCTTCTTTCGCATTCATATGTGTGGCATTCGTCTCTGGGATGTTCTATCTGGCGAGGTTTCCTGTCCACCGCGCCTGGTTTCTCCTGTGGTTCCTACTCCGCCGACGCCATCGTCTCTTGCTGCGGATGCTCCTCAGACTGCTAAGGATGCATCTAAGCTTGCTGAAGAGTCCGCAACTCGTGCTTATGAGCAACAAGTCTTGATCTATGAGGAGTCTCTTCACTTTTACCGTGATGCTCTCTCTGCTTACACTCAGTGGTCTGATGACGATGCTGGTCTTGCGGTTGTTCTCACTTCCAGTGTTTTGCCACAGTTTGCCTCCGAGATTATGGGCCTCGCTACCGCCTTTGCCATGTGGACATGTTTTTGCCAGCGCTGTGAGCCCTCTGGTGACACCTTATATCTATCTGTGGTTCGTTAGAAGCATGCTCTTCAACAGGGTGACTCCACCGTTGACGATTTTTACGCCCAGAGTTTTGCCATTTGGCGCCAGCTTGACTCTCTTCACACTGCTGGTTGTCGTACTTGCAAGTGTTGTCAGGCTGTGCGGGCTGACTTGGAGTTTCATCGCGTCTACGAGTTCTTGTCTCGACTCGTCCGGAATTTGAGCCACAACGCGCTCGGTTGTTTGCTCGTGGCCGTATTACTCTTATGGAGGCGCTTTCTGAGATTCAGGCTGAGGAGACTCGCCTTCGTGGTACTAGTTTACTTGAGATTCCCTCTGTTCTCGCTGCTCGAGCTCCTGCTACGCCGTTTGCTACACCGACTTTTCGCTCCAGCCCGCCGCTCCTCCCCACTTCTTCTGGTGGTGGTAAGGATCGCTCTCGTACTCACTGTGGATACTGCAACATGGATGGTCACCCCAAGCCTGATTGCTATTTGAAGAAATGACATCTACGCCAGGCATGCTCAGAGACTTCAGGGACTCGCACTTCTACCCCGACTCCTTCAATAGTGTCTCTGACCGGGAAGGATATTGTGCGACTTAAGCGTCTGCTTGCAGCTTTAGTTTCTTCTTCAACAAGTTCTGCCGGTCTTGTCGTTGACTCGTCTAGCTCAAAGAGACTACCCCCTTTAGGAGCTTGGTTTTGGCCTTCGCCGCCATGATTTTATTCTTTCGCTGCCATCATCTCTAGTCTAGTGTGTGCTTTCTAGTTTTCTTTGTTTTCCACCTGCGTCCACCAAATCTGTTCATATTTTGTGTTTCTCATGCCATGTGAGTCCATCATACCTTTGTCTGTCAGCCTGTCTCTGGTCCTGATCCTTTCTATACAACTTTTGTGGTCTACTTGCCCTTGTTGTTTTCTATAGGACTTTCTGGACTCTTTTTGCATTGTCGATCTATGCCCATTGTGCCTTAGCCGTCGAGCTTCTTTCTCCATCGGTTGTCATGGGCTGTGATTTTTTGCGCAATACTTTATTCTCTTGATGTGCCATCTTACCTTTGACAACCCATATTCTCTTGATACTTCTCTTGTATCTTCAAGTGATGCGGTGTCTTTCTCTGATGTGCCATCTCTTCGTTATCCCCTTTGGCTTGACTGGCAGGTTTTGAAGACTCTTCGTGCTATGATGACACTCTCAAGACGCGAATTTGGATTATCATTTTTTCCTAGTGTTACACTTCTTGAAATGCAATGCTATTACATAGGCTTTGCGTTTGAGGGGGGGGGGGGGGCTGTTAGGAAGTATTAGTATTGGTCTAGGAGTCCTTATTAGTCTATGTTTACTTTCCTTGCACCTCAAGTCTACATATGTCCCTTGAGCCGTCAATAGACATAGTTGCTTTCCCAACAACAACTTGAAATTCATGATATCTCAAATCCAATGATACCTCACATCAACATGCTTGGTTCAAGAGTGCTAGCTTGAATTCTTGGCAAGATGAATAGCACTTTGACTGTCACAAAACACAACGTACCTCTCTTGCTTCATTCTTATCTCCTGCAAAAAGTTCTTTATCCACAACACTTTCTTGCATGCATCAACCAAAACTATGTACTCAACTTCTATGGTCGACGTGGAAACACATTTATGCAATCTTAATTTCCATGACACCGCCCCTCTGCATAAGTTATCAGGTATCGTGAGGTTGACTTCTTACAATCAATGTCACCATCATAATCGACATTTTTATAGCAATGCAATACAGGATCACTGCTTCCAAATCATAAACATGATTTTTGAAGTTTCCCTTAGATACCTGAGAACATTTCATTGCATTCAATAGGATTTGCCTGGATTTTCATGAACCGATTAACAACTCCAACTGGATAGGCAATATCAGGCCTAGTGAACACCACACCATGGCATCCATCAAATTGCCCAAAACAAATCGGTATGGTACTAAACTTATTTCTTCTTTCTCCTTGCTTGTAGGACAGTGTTTAGCAGTCAATTGGTGATGCCCTGCAAACAGAGAGTTAGAAGTTGTTGCATCCTTGTTGAAAATTGGAAGTACCTTCTCAATGTATCTTTCCAACGGGAACCAAAACAACTTGTTTGATATATCACGAGAGATTTTCATGCCAAGCATTTGCTTAGATGGTCCCAAATCCTTCATGGAAAATGATTTACTCAATGCCTTCTTGAGGAGAGCAATCATCTTTGTATCATTCCGAACAATCAACATATCATCAAAATAAAGCAAGAGAATAATGAAATCGCCCACAGCGTACCTCTTCGTAAGGACACAATGATCAGGTTGTGCTTTATGGTAACCAAGCCCAGTCATAATAGACTCAAAACTTCTTTGTACAACTGCCGAGAAGCTTGCTTCAAACCATACAATCTCTTATTCAATTTGCAAACTAAGTGTTCCTTGCCTAAAACCAAATTCCTCTAGCTTCTCCATATATATATCCTCTAGGTCATCATGTAGGAATGCTTTCTTCACATCAAGTTTTTCAATTTCCAATCTATGGTGGCAGCCATGCCAAGCACAACTAGGATTGATGACATCTTGACCACCGGAGCATCATAATCAATACCCTTTTTCTAGTTGAAACCTTTCAGAACCAATCTAGCCTTGTACCTTGGATGTGAGGTGTCTTTCCCTTTGGCAAACTCACCAACTCAAAGGTGCCATTCTCATACAGGGATTTCATATCATCCTTCATGTCTTCCAACCATTCATTCTTATACTCATCAGGCATTGCCTTCTCATAGCATGATGACTCACATGCACCACTCAACACATACTGATGTGGTGGATACTTGATGGAAGGTAATATACCTCTTCTACTTCTTCTTTGTTGCTGCATCTGTGCTGAATCAGGTGGACCATCATTGGCATCATCATTATAAGGCATCTCATCACCTTGACATATACATCCTTAGTCAATTGCATATCCATTATCTTTAGTGCCAACATCTCACCATGATTGTCATGCATGAGCGCGCGCGGGGGGGGGGGGGGGGGCAATGTCAATTTGAGGTGTGATGGTATTTGGCTTCTCTAGTTTCCCAATATTTTTAATTGTTTCATCTTTGACGAACACCACATCTGGCCTCTCACCATCTCCCTATTGTTTGGATCACACAATCTATTGCCAAACTCTTCATCTAGTCGACTATAGATGCACTGCTGAAAGGACGTGGATGCGCCTAGAGGGGGGGGGGGGGGGTGAATAGGCACTTTAAAATAATTACGGTTTAGGCTTGAACAAATGCGGAATAAAACTAGCGTTTAATTAGTCAGGCACAAAACCTAAAACAACTAGGCTCACCTATGTGCACCAACAACTTATGCTAAGCAAGATAAACAACTAAGTGATATTAAGATATATAGCAAGAAACAATATGGCTATCACAAATTAAAGTGCATAAGTAAAGGGCTCAGGTAATAGATAACCGAGGCACGCGGAGACGACGATGTATCCCAAAGTTCACACCCTTGCGGATGCTAATCTCCGTTCGGAGCGGTGTGGAGGCACAATGCTCCCCAAGAAGCCACTAGGGCCACCGTAATCTCCTCACGCCCTCGCACAATGCAAGATGTCGTGATTCCACTAAGGAACCCTTGAGGGCGGTCACCGAACCCATACAAATGGCAACCCTTGGGGGCGGTCACCGTACCCGTACACTTTGGCAACCCTTGGGGGCGGTCACCCGGTACCCGTACATATTGCTCGGGGCAATCTCCACAACCTAATTGGAGACCCCGATGCTTGCCCGAAGCTTTACACCACAATGATTGAGCTCCGAGACACCACCAACCGTCTAGGGCGCCAAGGCACCCAAGAGGAACAAGCTCTAGGGTGCTCAAACACCCAAGAGTAATAAGCTTCTCAAACTTCAGTTCCACGTATCACCGTGGAGAACTCAAACCTATGCACCAAATGCAACGGCAAGGGCACACAGAGTGTCCAAGTCATTCTCTCTCAAATCCCACCACAACAACTAATGCTATAGAGGAAAATGAGAGGAAGAACGATGAACACGAAGAACTTCAAGATCTAGATCCAAGGAGTTCCCCTCACAAAGAGGAGAAAGTGATTGGTGGAAATGTGGATCTAGATCTCCTCTCTCTTTTCCCTCAAGAACTAGCAAGAATCATTGGAGGGATTGAGAGTTAGCAAGCTCGAAGAAGGTCAGCAATGGGGGAAGAACCCGAGCTCAAGAAATGGGAACCATTGGGGAAGAAGACCCCCCTTAAATAGGTTCCCCCAAATCCAACAGTTATGCCATTCAGCCCGTGCATAAGCGGTAGTACTGCTGGGGGCAGCGGTACTTCCGCTGGCACGGGAGTTACTCCCACTCAGTGCAACCGAGGAGCTCAAAGGGGGCGGTAGTGCCGCCAAAGCGGTACTACCGCTACCACCAGCGGTACTTCCGCTTAGTGATCCATGAGTGAGAGAACTGGCGGCAGAAGAGAAGTAGCACGGTAGTACAGCACGGAGCGGTGCTACTGCCCTCTACTACCGCTCAAGTACCGCCCATAAAACTAACCTATCCACAGAGCAAAATATAAGCGGAAGTAGTAGCGGTACTAGAGAGCGGTACTACCGCGCGGGCGGTACTACCGCCCTACTACCGTGCTACTGCCGTGAGTGAAAAACAAACCAACAGAACCTTCAAATAAGCGGTAGTAGCAGCGGTAGTACATAGTGGAAGTACCGCCTGAGCACTGAAAACTGTCCTGAGAAAGAGATTGCCATAACTTCCGCATATGAGCTCCGAATTAAGGAGAGGCAGTATAACAATGCCAATGATATAGAGATGTGAAACCTCTATCAAATGAAGAACCGACAAAAACTCCAACATCGAAAACATCATAGAAGATGCATATGGACTCCGTTTTCGATGAACTCGAGCTTGTCATGAAGCTGACCATAAGCTCAAGAACCCACATAGAGAAAAGCCAACCAAGAACCAAGAAAGATGATGATGCCAAGAATGCAGTGGTTTGAGCTCTCAACGAATGATACGATCAAGCTACTCACTTGAGAGCCCCCCTTGATAGTACGGCTATCGATCCTATAACCCGGTCTCCCAACTACCACCATGACACCGGTAAAATAGAAAACCCTATCAAGGCCAAACCTTTGCCTTGCGCATAGTCCACTTGAGCTAGATGATGACGATCTTGTCCTCCTCAAGATGGACCACCTTTCTTAATTGCGTCGGCTCGATGAAGACTAGTAGATTGCCCCCCCATACTCCACTATGGGTGAGCCACTCTTCGGCACATCTTCACAAGTCCATTGTCACCACAATGGACGGCAAGCTTTAAGCATGATCTCTTCGTGATGCTCCACTTGAACTTGCACACCACAACCTTGATGACGATCACCACTTGATGTCATCTTCCATGGGTTGTATGGGATCTTCCTCTTGATGCAAATCCATGTAAATATACCTAACCCCACATAGAACTCTCACGTAGACCATGGGTTAGTACACAAAGCGTAATGAACAATGCTTACCATACCATGGGATCACTTGATCCCTCTCGGTACATCTTGTACGCTTTGTGTGTTGATCAACTTGATTAACTCTTTGACTTAGTCTTGATTAACCTTGTATCTTATCTTCTCTCTTCCTAAAGATAATGTCTTGAAGGTAAACATGAATGCTCACACAATCTTCTTCTTCAAGACATGCATGCAATAAGCTCAACTCTCACATGACCAATCTTTGGATAAAACCTTGAATACCACCTTGGTCACCATATAAACTCCTTGAAACCAACAGATGGACTTCAAGAAGTGCCTATGGACAAATACTTCGAATATAACTCAAGGCAACCATCAGTCCATAGGGATTGTCATCAATTACCAAAACCACACATGGATAAATGTGCTCTTACAATCTTCCCCATTTTGGTAATTGATGAAAACCACTTTCAAGAGAGTTTATATAAGGAAATAAGCACAACCTTCGATCTCTCGTCCACTGGGACATGCACTGCAACCAAAAACCTTCGAGTTCTTGTATGGCACCTCTTTCCCTGACCAAACTCTCTGAATAATATCACGTGCGATAGGAAGTGAGGGAGATAGATTAATGATAACCCACAAGTATAGAGGATCAATCGTAGTCCTTTCGATAAGTAAGAGTGTCGAACCCAACGAGGAGCAGAAGGAAATGCCAAGCGGTTCTTAGCAAGGTATTCTCTGCAAGTGCTGTAAATAGCGGTAGTAGATAATTTTTAACAAGTGATAAGTAATAATAGTGTCAAAGGTGCAGCA
Source organism: Elymus sibiricus (assembly GCA_039707655.1). Taxonomy (NCBI): domain Eukaryota; kingdom Viridiplantae; phylum Streptophyta; class Magnoliopsida; order Poales; family Poaceae; genus Elymus; species Elymus sibiricus. The sequence continues at coordinate 395,015,569 of CM077675.1, read as the reverse complement.
AGGTAGCTCAATCCTTTTTATAGCAAAAGGCAGGCCTGAAAGTACTCTTATATTAAGCAAGCGCTCCCGAGGACACATGGGAATTTCTGTCTAGTCATGTTCATCATGTTGAGTTGATTCGCGTTCGCTACTTTGATAATTTGATATGTGGGTGGACCGGTGATAAGGTGATGTTCTTACTTGAACTAACAACCTACTTATGATTACTCCCTCTCGCAAGCATCCGCAACTACGAAAGAAGAATTAAGATAAATCTAACCATAGCATGAAACATGTGGATCCAAATCAGCCCCTTATGAAGCAACGCATAAACTGGGGTTTAAGCTTCTGTCACTCTAGCAACCCATCATCTACTTGTTACTCCACAATGACTTCCCTTAGGCCCATAACATGGTGAAGTGTCATGTAGTCGACGTTCACATGACACCACTAAGAGAAGTAACAACATACATATCATCAAAATATCGAACGCATACCAACTTCACATGATTACTTATAACAAGACTTCTCCCATGTCCTCAGGAACAATAGTAACTACTCACACCTCATCAACATGTTCAAGATCAGAGGTGCAATAATAATAATTAAGGATCTGAACATAATCTCTTCCACCAAGTAATCCAACAAGCATCAACTACAAGATGTAATCAACACAACTAGTAACCCACAGGTACCAATCTGAGGTTTTGAGACAAAGATTGAATACAAGAGATGAACTAGGGTTCGAGATGAGATGGTGCTGGTGAAGATGTTGATGATGATTGTGTTGGAAATATGCCCTAGAGGCAATAATAAATTGGTTATTATTATATTTCCTTGTTAATGATAATCGTTTATTATCCATGCTATAATTGTATTGATTGGAAACTCAAATACATGTGTGGGTACATAGACAACACTGTGTCCCTAGTAAGCCTCTAGTTGACTAGCTCGTTGATCAAAGATGGTTAAGGTTTCCTAGCCATTGACATGAGATGTCATTTGATAACGGGATCACATCATTAGGAGAATGATGTGATGGACAAGACCCAAACTGTAAACGTAGCATTTGATCGTGTCAGTTTATTGCTATTGTTTTCTGCATGTCAAGTATCTGTTCCTTTGACCATGAGATCATGCAACTCACTAACACCGGAGGAATACCTTGTGTGTATCAAACGTCGCAACGTTACTGGGTGACTATAAAGGTGCTCTATAGGTATCTCCGAGGGTGTCTGTTGGGTTGGCATGGATCAAGACTGGGATTTGTTACTCCGTATGACGGAGAGGTATCTCAGGGCCCACTCGGTAATACAACATCACAATGAGCCTTGCAAGCAATGTGACTAAAGTGTTAGCCACGAGATCTTGTATTACGGAACGAGTAAAGAGACTTGCCGGTAACGAGATTGAACTAGGTATAGTGATACCGACGATCGAATCTCGGGCAAGTAACATACCGAAGAACAAAGGGAACAGCATACGGGATTAACTGAATCCTTGACATAGAGGTTCGACCGATAAAGATCTTCGTAGAATATGTAGGAGCCAATATGGGCATCCAGGTCCCGCTATTGGTTATTGGCCGTAGAGGTGTCTCGGTCATGTCTACATAGTTCTCGAACCCGCAGGGTCTACACACTTAACGTTTGGTGACGATTAGTATAATTGAGTTATTATGTTGGTGACCGAAAGTTGTTCGGGGTCCCGGATAAGATCCCGGACATGACGAGGATCTCCGGAATAGTCCGGAGGTAAAGATTGATATATGTGATAATAGTGTTTTGATCTCTGGAAGGGTTCCGGAGTTCACCGGAAGGGGTTCCGGATGTTTACCGAAGTGTTCGGGTGCAGCAACACTTTATATGAGCCAAAGGGATAAAGCCCACAAGGTATTGGAAAGTGCAAAAGTAGTTTTGCTGCCGCGTAAGCGGTACTACCGCTTGGTGAAGCGGTACTACCGCCGGAGCGGTACTACCGCTTGTGTGAAGCGGTACTACCGCCGGAGCGGTACTACCGCTTGTGTGAAGCGGTACTACCGCCCAAGCGGTACTACCGCTTGTGTGAAGCGGTACTACCGCTTGTGCGCGGCTGTGCACGGTTCGGCAGGGATCCGAGTTGGACTCTTTCCCTGCGGGCCAAACCGACCTTGTGCGGGCAAAACCGACCCGGAGGAGGCTTTTACTCCAAGTTTAGACCCCAAGGCTCAACATATAAATAGAGGGGCAGGGCTAGCACACGGGACACATCAGGATTTCCCAAGCCGTGTGCCGGCAACCCTAGCCCTCTAGTTCCTCCGTCATAATCTCCGTAGCGCTTGGCGAAGCCCTGCAGAGATTGTTCCTCACCACCATCACCACGCCGTCGTGCTGCTGGAACTCAACCACTACTTCATCATCGCTCGCTGGATCGAGGAGGTGAAGGCGTCATCAAGCCGTACGTGTGTTGAACGCGGAGGTGCCGTCCGTTCGGCACTAGATCGGAAGGATCGTGATTGGATCGCGGGACGCTCGGCGATTTGGATCGCGAAGACGTTCGACTACATCAACCGCGTTTATTAACGCTTCCGCTTAGCGATCTACAAGGGTACGTAGATTCACTCTCCCTCTCGTAGATGCTCATCACCATGGATAGATCTTATGTGTGCGTAGGAAAATTTTTGTTTCCCATGCAACGTTCCCCAACAGAGGTATCAGAGCTAGGTCTATGCGTAGATGAGATCTCGAGTAGAACACAAACGAGTTGTGGGCGTGGGTGTATACATATTGCTTGCCGTTACTAGTTGATACTTGATTCAGCGGTATTGTGAGATGAAGCGGCCCGGACCGACATTACGCGTACGCTTACGCGAGACTGGTTTTACCGCTGCGTGCACTTGTTGCATAAAGGTGACTGGCGGGTGTCTGTCTCTCTCACTTTAGTTGAATCGGTTCAATGAAGAGGGTTCTTTTAGAAGATCAAAAAGCAATCACTACACCACGTTGTGGTTTTGCGTAGGTAAGAACGGTTCTTGCAAACCCGTAGCAGCCACGTAAAATTTGCAACAACAATTAGAGGACGTCTAACTTGTTTTTGCAGGGTATGTTGTGATGTGATATGGCCAATTACATGATGAGATATATGTGATGTATGAGATGATCATGTGTTGTATAGAATATCACGACTTGCATGTCGATGAGTATGGCAACTGGCAGGAGCCATAGAGTTGTCTTTAATTATTGTATGACCTGCGTGTCAATCATTAAGCGCTATGTAATGCTTTACTTTATCGCTAAACGTTAGCAATAGTCGTGGAAGCAACAGTCGGCGCGACAACCTCATGGCGACACGTTGATGGAGATCAAGATGATGGAGATCATGGTGTCATGCCGGTGACGATGGAGATCATGCCGGTGCTTTGGAGATGGAGATCAAAAGCACGAGTTCATGGCCATATCATGTCACTTATGATTTGCATGTGATGTTAATCCTTTTATGCATCTTATTTTGCTTAGGACGACGGTAGCATTATAAGGTGATCCCTCACTTAAATTTCAAGATAAAATTGTGTTCTCCCCAACTGTGCACCGTTGCGAAAGTTCGTCGTTTCGAGACACGCCGTGATGATCGGGTGTGATAGACTCTACGTTCGCATACAACGGGTGTAAGCCATGTTACACGTGCGGAACACTCGGGTTAAACTTGACGAGCCTAGCATGTACAGACATGGCCTCGGAACACAAGAGACCGAAAGGTCGAACATGAGTCATATAGTAGATATGATCAACATGAAGATGTTTACCATTGAAACCACCTCAACTCACGTGATGATCGGACTTGAGTTGGTGGATTTGGATCATGTTACACTCGAATGATCGGAGGGATGTCAATTTGAGTGGGAGTTTTTTAAATATGATTAACTAAACTCATTATCTAAGAACAATAGTCTAAGTTGTCTTTGCTATATTTATGTTGTAGATCATGGCTCGCGCAGTAGCACCCCTGAATTTTAATGCGTTCCTAGAGAAAGCTAAGTTGAAAGATGATGGAAGTAACTTTGTGGACTGGGCCCGTAATCTAAGGATTATCCTTACGGCTTCCCAGAAGGCTTATGTCCTTGATGCACCGCTTGGTGATCCACCCGCTCCAGTTGAGTCTCTAGACGTTGTGAACGCCTGGCAGGCTCGTTCAGATGATTACTCAATAGTTCAATGTGCAATGTTGTATGGCTTAGAACCGGGACTTCAAAGACGTTTTGAACGTCATGGAGCATATGAGATGTTCCAGGAGTTGAAGTTTATCTTTCAGAAGAATGCCCGGATCGAGAGATATGAGATCTCCGATAAGTTCTATGCTTGCAAGATGGAGGAGAACGGGTCTATCAGTGATCACGTGCTCAGAATGTCTGGGTACTCCACCCGTCTGGCTGAGTTAGGGATGCCCCTTCCGCCAGAGGCTATCACTGACAGAGTTCTTCAATCATTGCCACCTAGCTACAAGAGCTTCGTGTTGAACTATAACATGCACGGGATGAACAAGTCAGTCGCCGAGCTGTTTGCGATGCTGAAAGCCGCTGAGTTTGAAATTCAGAAGGAGCATCAAGTGTTGATGGTCAATAAAACCACTAGTTTCAAGAAAAATGGCAAGGGTAAGAAGGGTAACTCCAAGAAGAGTGGCAAAGCAGTTGCTCCTCTCGTGAAGAAACCCAAGGCTGGACCCAAACCAGAAACTGTGTGTTTTCATTGCAAGGGAACTGGACACTGGAAGCGGAATTGCCCCAAGTATTTGGCTGACAAGAAGGCGGCCAACAACAAACAAGGTATATATGATATACATGTTATTGATGTGTACCTTACCAACTCTCGTTGTAGTGCCTGGGTATTTGATACCGGTGCGGTTGCTCATATTTGCAACTCAAAACAGGAACTGCGGAATAGACGGAGGCTGGCAAAGGACGAAGTGACGATGCGCGTGGGAAATGGTTCCAAGGTTGATGTGATCGCCGTCGGCACGCTCGCTCTTCGATTACCGTCGGGATTAGTGATGAACCTAAATAAGTGTTATTTGGTGCCTGCGTTAAGCATGAACATTATATCTGGATCTTGTTTATTGCGAGACGGTTACTCATTTAAATCAGAGAATAATGGTTGTTCTATTTATATGAGTAATATCTTTTATGGTCATGCACCCAATGTGAGGGGTTTATTCTTGTTGAATCTCGATAGTAATGATACACATGTTCATAACATTGATGCCAAAAGATATAGAATTGATAATGATAATACCACTTTCTTGTGGCACTGCCGTTTAGGTCATATTGGCGTAAAACGCATGAAGAAGCTCCATGCTGATGGACTTTTGGAGTCACTTGATTTTGAATCACTTGACACATGTGAGCCATGCCTCATGGGCAAGATGACTAAAACGCCGTTCTCTGGAACAATGGAACGGGCAAGTGACTTATTGGAAATCATACATACTGATGTGTGCGGTCCGATGAGTATTGAAGCGCGCAGTGGTTATCGTTACTTTCTCACCTTCACTGATGACTTAAGTAGATATGGGTATATTTACTTAATGAAACACAAGTCTGAAACATTTGAAAAGTTCAAACAATTTCAGAGTGAAGTTGAGAATCATCGTAACAAGAAGATTAAATTCCTACGATCTGATCGAGGAGGAGAATATCTGAGTTATGAGTTTGGCAGTCACTTAAGACAGTGTGGAATTGTTTCACAATTAACACCGCCTGGAACACCACAGCGTAATGGTGTGTCCGAACGTCGTAATCGAACCTTATTGGATATGGTGCGATCTATGATGTCTCTTGCCGATTTGCCACTATCGTTTTGGGGTTATGCATTAGAGACAGCTGCATTCACTTTAAATAGGGCACCATCGAAATCCGTTGAGACGACGCCATATGAACTTTGGTTTGGCAAGAAGCCAAAGCTGTCGTTTCTTAAAGTTTGGGGATGTGATGCTTATGTCAAAAAGCTTCAGCCTGAAAAGCTGGAACCCAAAGCGGAGAAATGCGTCTTCATAGGATACCCAAAAGAGACAGTTGGGTATACCTTCTACCTCAGATCCGAAGGCAAAGTGTTTGTCGCTAAAAACGGAACATTTCTTGAGAAAGAGTTTCTCTCGAAAGAATTGAGTGGGAGGAAGATAGAACTTGATGAGGTTGTTGAACCTTTACTTCAACCTGAGAGTAGCGCAGCGCAGAAAGTTGTTTCTGTGGAGCCTACATTAGCTGAAGAGGAAGTTAATGATGATGATCATGAAGCTTTGGATCAAGTTGCTATCGAACCTCGTAGGTCGACAAGGACGCGTACTGCTCCCGAGTGGTACGGCAACCCTGTCTTAGAGGTCATGTTGTTAGACAACGATGAACCTACGAGCTATGGAGAAGCGATGATGGGCCCGGATTCCGAGAAGTGGTTAGAGGCCATGAAATCCGAGATGGGATCCATGTATGAAAACAAAGTATGGACTTTGGAAGTATTACCTGAAGGGCGTAAGGCCATTCAGAACAAATGGATCTTTAAGAGGAAGACGGACGCGGACGGTAATGTCACCGTCTATAAAGCTCGACTTGTGGCAAAGGGTTTTTCACAAGTTCAAGGAGTTGACTACGATGAGACCTTCTCACCCGTAGCGATGCTTAAGTCCGTCAGAATCATGTTAGCAATAGCTGCCTTTTTCGATTATGAAATTTGGCAGATGGATGTCAAAACAGCGTTCCTTAACGGTTACCTTAAGGAAGAGTTGTATATGATGCAACCAGAAGGTTTTGTCGATCCAGAGAATGCTGACAAAGTTTGCAAACTCCAGCGATCCATTTATGGACTGGTGCAAGCATCTCGGAGTTGGAATCTTCGTTTTGATAAAGTGATCAAAGCGTTCGAGTTTATACAAGTTTACGGAGAAGCTTGTATTTACAAGAAAGTGAGTGGGAGCTCTATAGCGTTTCTAATATTATATGTGGATGACATATTGCTGATTGGAAACAATATAGAAATGCTGGAAAGCGTAAAGGAATATTTGAACAAGAGTTTTTCAATGAAGGACCTAGGAGAAGCTGCTTTCATATTAGGCATCAAGATCTATAGAGATAGATCAAGACGCTTAATAGGACTTTCACAAAGCACATACCTTGATAAGATTTTGAAGAAGTTCAAAATGGATCAGTCCAAGAAGGGGTTCTTGCCTGTTTTGCAAGGTGTGAAGTTGAGTAAGACTCAATGCCCAGTAACTGCAGAAGATAGAGAAAAGATGAGTGTCATCCCCTATGCTTCGGCCATAGGCTCTATCATGTATGCAATGCTGTGCACAAGACCCGATGTCAGCCTTGCCATAAGTATGGTCGGAAGGTTTCAAAGTGATCCAGGAATGGAACACTGGACGGCGGTCAAGAATATCCTGAAGTACCTGAAAAGGACTAAGGACATGTTTCTCGTTTATGGAGGTGATCAAGAGCTCGTCGTAAAGGGTTACGTCGATGCAAGCTTTGACACTGATCCGGATGACTCTAAGTCGCAAACCAGATACGTATTTATTCTTAATGGGGGTGCGGTTAGCTGGTGCAGTTCCAAGCAAAGCGTGGTAGCTGATTCTACATGCGAAGCGGAGTACATCGCTGCCTCGGAGGCGGCGAAGGAAGGTGTCTGGATGAAGGAGTTCATGACAGATCTTGGAGTAGTGCCTAGTGCGCTTAACCCAATGACTCTGTTTTGTGATAACACTGGTGCCATTGCTCTAGCCAAGGAACCAAGATTTCACAAGAGGACCAGACACATAAAACGACGTTTCAATTCCATCCGCGATTACATCAAGGAGGACGACATAAATATTTGCAAAGTACACACGGATCTAAATGTTGCAGATCCGATGACTAAACCTCTTCCAAGGGCTAAACATGAACAACACCAGAACTGCATGGGTGTTCGATTCATTACAATGTAAATCACATAGTGATGTGAACTAGATTATTGACTCTAGTGCAAGTGGGAGACTGTTGGAAATATGCCCTAGAGGCAATAATAAATTGGTTATTATTATATTTCCTTGTTAATGATAATCGTTTATTATCCATGCTATAATTGTATTGATTGGAAACTCAAATACATGTGTGGGTACATAGACAACACTGTGTCCCTAGTAAGCCTCTAGTTGACTAGCTCGTTGATCAAAGATGGTTAAGGTTTCCTAGCCATTGACATGAGATGTCATTTGATAACGGGATCACATCATTAGGAGAATGATGTGATGGACAAGACCCAAACTGTAAACGTAGCATTTGATCGTGTCAGTTTATTGCTATTGTTTTCTGCATGTCAAGTATCTGTTCCTTTGACCATGAGATCATGCAACTCACTAACACCGGAGGAATACCTTGTGTGTATCAAACGTCGCAACGTTACTGGGTGACTATAAAGGTGCTCTATAGGTATCTCCGAGGGTGTCTGTTGGGTTGGCATGGATCAAGACTGGGATTTGTTACTCCGTATGACGGAGAGGTATCTCAGGGCCCACTCGGTAATACAACATCACAATGAGCCTTGCAAGCAATGTGACTAAAGTGTTAGCCACGAGATCTTGTATTACGGAACGAGTAAAGAGACTTGCCGGTAACGAGATTGAACTAGGTATAGTGATACCGACGATCGAATCTCGGGCAAGTAACATACCGAAGAACAAAGGGAACAGCATACGGGATTAACTGAATCCTTGACATAGAGGTTCGACCGATAAAGATCTTCGTAGAATATGTAGGAGCCAATATGGGCATCCAGGTCCCGCTATTGGTTATTGGCCGTAGAGGTGTCTCGGTCATGTCTACATAGTTCTCGAACCCGCAGGGTCTACACACTTAACGTTTGGTGACGATTAGTATAATTGAGTTATTATGTTGGTGACCGAAAGTTGTTCGGGGTCCCGGATAAGATCCCGGACATGACGAGGATCTCCGGAATAGTCCGGAGGTAAAGATTGATATATGTGATAATAGTGTTTTGATCTCTGGAAGGGTTCCGGAGTTCACCGGAAGGGGTTCCGGATGTTTACCGAAGTGTTCGGGTGCAGCAACACTTTATATGAGCCAAAGGGATAAAGCCCACAAGGTATTGGAAAGTGCAAAAGTAGTTTTGCTGCTGCGTAAGCGGTACTACCGCTTGGTGAAGCGGTACTACCGCCGGAGCGGTACTACCGCTTGTGTGAAGCGGTACTACCGCCCGAGCGGTACTACCGCTTGTGTGAAGCGGTACTACCGCCCAAGCGGTACTACCGCTTGTGTGAAGCGGTACTACCGCTTGTGCGCGGCTGTGCACGGTTCGGCAGGGATCCGAGTTGGACTCTTTCCCTGCGGGCCAAACCGACCTTGTGCGGGCAAAACCGACCCGGAGGAGGCTTTTACTCCAAGTTTAGACCCCAAGGCTCAACATATAAATAGAGGGGCAGGGCTAGCACACGGGACACATCAGGATTTCCCAAGCCGTGTGCCGGCAACCCTAGCCCTCTAGTTCCTCCGTCATAATCTCCGTAGCGCTTGGCGAAGCCCTGCAGAGATTGTTCCTCACCACCATCACCACGCCGTCGTGCTGCTGGAACTCAACCACTACTTCATCATCGCTCGCTGGATCGAGGAGGTGAAGGCGTCATCAAGCCGTACGTGTGTTGAACGCGGAGGTGCCGTCCGTTCGGCACTAGATCGGAAGGATCGTGATTGGATCGCGGGACGCTCGGCGATTTGGATCGCGAAGACGTTCGACTACATCAACCGCGTTTATTAACGCTTCCGCTTAGCGATCTACAAGGGTACGTAGATTCACTCTCCCTCTCGTAGATGCTCATCACCATGGATAGATCTTATGTGTGCGTAGGAAAATTTTTGTTTCCCATGCAACGTTCCCCAACAGATTGATCCTCCCACGAAGGAGGAAGCGTTGGTGATGACGATGCCTTTGATCTCCCCCTCCCGGAGAGGAATTTCCCCGGCAGAATCTGACTGCCGGAGTGCAAAAGGGCCTCTGCCCAGGTTTCCGCCTCGAGACGGCGGCGCTTCGTCCCGAAAGGTTGCTTATGATTTTTTAGGGTAAAACACACCATATAGGAGAAGAGGGGCGTCGGGAGGCCAACTGGGCCCCCACACGCCATCAGGGCGCGACCTGGGGGGGCGCCCTGTTTGCTTGTGCCCAGTTGGTGGCTCCTCTATGGTATATTCTTGGCCCAGAAATTCTTAAATATTCAGTAAAAATTATCCGTGAAGTTTCAGGTCATTTGGAGTCTGGTGATTTTTCTATCTTTTTCTCGGTTTTCCGGTCTAGAATTCCAGTTTCCAGATATTTCCCTCTTTGTGATGTACCTTGCATATTCAGAGAGAAAGAGCATAAGAATTGTATGATAATAGGGAATAATGGACGAGAATAACGTAAATATGAATAAGAAATCATGATGCAGAATGGACGTATCAATTAACTACATACACATCATTCATTAATGCTTCAATTCGAATGGATTAGGTAAATTAGCATGAGAGAATATTGTTATGACCATCTCTTTGAGTGTCTGTTCATTCTCTCTGCAAGTTCATCGATCTAAGGTGTCTTTGGAGAACTCTTCTCTAGCCTCATGCCATACTACTCTTCTCCAGTCTTATCTCACACACTTCTTTCAAATTTCGCATGGAAAGCCTTGAAGGCTTCGAGCACATGATACTTGTTTTCATCACATATACAAGAATGGAATGGTCATCAATGCAAGTCACAAACTATAATGCTCCATTGAGAGATTTTCTCAGTTATAGAGCAAACATGAGTGTGCATAATATTAAGAGCATCCTCTACATGGTATGGCGGGAATGTATGAAATGTAACCCTTGTTGAGGCATGCAGAACGCTACGCTAGCCCAAAATAAAAAAATTCTACTACGCAACCAAGATCATGCTGCTGGGGATAGATCATGGGATCGGGGTTTTATTAGACGCACAATCAGTGTAGTGGAAGTAGAGTTGGTGGTGCGTGTGGCTGATCAACCTAGTCACCTCCTCCTCACATAGCCGATCTCTCGCAAATAGTTCCTCGCAGACCCCTCAAACGGCTCCTTGCGGTTCCCACGAACGGTTCGTCCAAGCACCGCAAATGTGATGCCTCCAAGGTGTCCACACATACAGGGAGTAGCGTCGGGCGGGCGACTGCTAGGTCCGGTCGCATGACATATGGGCGTGGGAAGTGGCGGCAACGGCGGTTGTGGTGGGAGAAAAAAAGATCAACCCTAAATGGTGGGCCCCACTCTCCTTTATATAGACACCGACGCGGGCTTAACACTTGAGGCCCAGTAGGAGTCCACACTCAATTTCCACTCAGATCGAATCCGAATGACTCCTGCCCCTTAAGTGTGCGAACCTATAGGTTCACCTACACATGGACACCACCCGACTCAATAGTTGGTAGCGGCTCCTAGCAGAATGTGCCAACTTCCATGTGTGCGTAGAGTTGTTTCACGAACCTCGACAACATGTCATATGCAACATTCCTTTTGCCCCACGATATATTGTCAAGTTCAAGGCAAGTACTTGTCACCCTTGTGGTAGCTCGACCTCTCTTCTCGAAACCGTGATACAGATTCCTGAACCGGGTTAACACTTAACCCAAGTCGCATGGCCATGCTTTCTGAATTTGATCACTAGAGAGGCCCCGGAGAATATCTCTTCGTATCGGAGGAACAAATCCCATTTTGGTCAACCATTTCTCGCGGCACGTCTCACGACTCACGCGCAAGCTACTTTTATAACTACTCAGTTACATATTAACATTTGATAGACCCTAAGTGGGTCGATCCTCATCCCGAAAACATGCGAGGATCTCAAGTCTAGGACATGGCATATACGTCGTACTTGAGACTAATAGATGACAATATCTCATTGCGTCTCATAGTGGGTCGGTCCGCTTGATGATCTCCATTCTTGAGTACATACTATCGGGTTAGCATCTCTATGCCCATGACTTGTGAAACATAGTCATCAACCGAATCGTATACTAGTATAAGGGTATGTGTCCGCATAACCTTATCGACTAGGGACCATTAGAAAAATCATCATACAATATATAGTCTCACAAACAAGTCACATACTTATTGATACATATTAATGATGTTGTTCAAAAACAATACAAATAACCCATGAATACATAAGGAAATAATCATCCTCGGATTGCCTTTAGGTCATATCTCCAACAACCCTATGTTGATATCATCAAACTTGCCCATAGATAACTGATTCTACTTTATATTTGGAAAATGCCTCACATCATCGAGCACTAACCTGGAACTCATTGAATCATCACGAACAACATTATAAAATTCTTCAGCTTCAATAACTAAATAGTCCTTATCTTGTGCAATCATGGCTGAGTTGTTCTTAGCTCTTTGCTTGATTTTGTTTGCTTGTTTACCCTCTTCAAGCTCTCTTTTGTATTTTTTGCAACCACTATTGTGTCCCATATTACCCCAGTGAAAGGAAGTAAACTCTTTTCTCTATCTTGACTTTGATCTCCCCTGGATTAACCTATGCCTTGCTGAAATCGTGCATGAGTGCGTTCACGGTTCTCATTCTTCCCATGGGTTTTAGCCACATACGCACCAGCAGAAGAGGCGTCATTCTCACCCTTTTCCTTCCTTTTGTCTTCTTCATTCATTCAACATACTATTCTTCACCATTTCCAATGCCAGCTTACCATCCGGAGCTAAATTGCTAAGTGGCATAATAAGGATGTTCCAACTATCAGGCATGGAACTCAACAACAATAATGCTTGCGTCTCATCCTCAAAGTTGATCTTCCTGGTCGAGAGTTGATTTATATGGCATTGGAAGACATTCAAGTGCTCGATCACGCTATTGTCATCTCGGTACTCAATCTTTGCAAGTATTTTAACTACCGAGGCCTTCATGAATTCTTCCTCTCATGCATAGATTCCAACTTCTGTCACATCTCATACATGTTTGTTTGTTTTACAATAAGGTGGAATATATTGCAATTGATGTACAAAAAAAAATCATATATACCGCTTTTCGGTTCATCACTCTCCATTCTTCTTCCATGACACCAGTAGGTATTTTATCTTTCACAACCGGCTCATACAAATCCTTCCAATAAAGTTTGTCTTACATCATGGGCTTCCCTAGAGAGTAATCAGAAGAATCAAGTTTTATCATGCCACTTTTTGTGGCACCTTATTCCATCGACATTGTGAGCAACAACTCTAGCAACAATCAATGAACCGGGATAAGCGAACCTCTTGGGCAACCTTGCTTTGATAGCACTCTGTTGTGAATTAGCATAGTTATGTTTTAAAACTACAACGAAAACAAAATAATCTCTGCACCACTTAATGTACAAATTCAAGGGTCGTTGCTCAAGAAGGAAACATATGAAACAACCTATATAGAGAAAGCAACGCACACAACAATTAATCATTGTCTGAGGTCAAGAGAACCTCTGAACTGCAATAGCAATATCAACACACCGAGACACCGTTTTTTACATGGAAAACCCCAACTTGGGGTAAAAATCAGGAACCAAAGCCACCCTAATCTTCTATCACTATTATCAAATACTAGTCATCATGCCGTGCATCTACACGGTCTAGATATTATAGGGGTGCATAATTCTGAACACAATTTTAGTAACATATAAAAGGCAAGAGTTTAAATTCTAGGTAATGTACTAACGGGTAAATTCTTTGTTGTTCAAACAATGATAGCACAAAATGTACACATGTATTAATAGGCTTCATGATTGGACAGAGTGTCCAGTTTCCCTTTATGTTGTGCAAAGTGCCATTATTGGTCTGAGTGAATCCTTCCTAGCATTGTGGCAACTGCCCCTTTTTGTGAATTTTATGCCAGACCAAGAAATAATATTTATGAATTTGGTCCACATGCTAGCTTATATAACACAACTCTTCAAAAGTTTGGACAAACATGCTTGATTGATACTTCTAGTGATTAATGCTTAGGTGGACATGTTTGTCATTTGGTTTCGTTTCCGTTGTCTAAGGTCATATTCCTTTGTCATGGTTGGCGTATATGTATTACGACCACTACTATAATGCTACTTTATCATTTACATAATATACATTTCTTCATGTAGCATTGGGCAGTGCTCCTCCCTTGACTTGGAAAAAACAATGATATACTTATCTATCTAATACGTATCAATCAAACAGTAGAGTATTTCATAATAATTGAAAAAGTACCTATATAAATTTAAAATTTAATGTATATGATTGTGAAATATATCAATTGGAAATAGTCAAAAGTCAAACTTGACAGCCCCTAGCACAAAAAGCAATGACAATCCTTTAATTTATATTTATTAACATGTTATGTTCGTATAAGATTTTTCGTTGTCTGGAACTTTTTACGTACTTTCATAGTTAGGTTGCAATAATGTGATTTCACTTCTTAAGTAAATTAATGACCATGACAGTGGTGATATTTGGGAGCTGTTACAAAGAGATTTTGTAAGTTCGTGTCTTATTTATATTATCTTGACCGATCTTTCTATATGGTGAAATTAAAATTTCCTTTTCAGATATATATAGACACATTTTATTAATGTGAGGCTTGACGATTCTTTATTTCTACGCATCCATTTTCTTTTGCAAGGAAACATGTGCGTGTTTTTTTCCTTTTTATGAATCGGCAATGTGGACCTTTCTAAAGGGGCTCCACCACTTCTTTTTATGTGTCCTTAGAGAAGGCATTCTAAAAAAAAGAGGCAACTAAAAAGAAAAGGCACTGTGATTTTTTTGTATGCGTATTTTTTTCTAAAGGAAATAAGGTAGCATCTGGTAATAGATCTTGACCATTAAATTTGAAATCTAATTGCTAAATTAATTTTGCTGATGTGGATTAACGTCAAAACTCATATGGTGCCTCCAATTAGTAAATATTAGATATTAGATATAAGATATAAGATGGGACACACCAAGTTCTTCTCTATGTAGCACTATAGGCTCTCATACATCAAGATTTCTCTATCTTGGATGACAATAAGATTTGTGGCTGCAAGAGCTAAGGATTGGAACAATCTAACCAACATGGTGGAACGACAGCTTGAAGGATAAAAACCTTTGCGGATGAAATTCCTTTGCTCGATGGCAAGCTTCTTTCTTCAATCTTCCTCTTCTTCCCTTTATCTCTTGGTTTTCTCTTCTCTTCTCCTATGGAGGCTAACCTGAAATTTGTTGCTTGTGTGGTGGCTGCTGGATGGGAGGCTAGACATCCCGCTTTCCCCTTGTGCAAAGTCTAAAAATGTCCCTAGGTCATAACACTAATTGGTAGTGGGCTCTTGCACAATTTTGGGCTGATTAGAGTCTTCAAATGGTCATCTCCTCACATCTCACATAAGGAGGATATCCCAACACGCGTGTCGACAACAACACACACACAAAAAAAAACACACGCACGCACGCGAAAAAGAACTACCAATGCAAAAAAATGAAATGAAATGAACAATTGCTACTTCTTTATTAAATTACACCAAAAAGAAAGTCTGTAAAAAACAAGAGCCAACCTGCCCTCCCACTAAACCCTTCTTTCTATCCAAAAAAAGGAAGAGCGCACCAAAAAAAAAAAAAAGAATCCAGAAAAAACGCAAGTCGGAAGGGGATCCGGATGTTCAGTGCTTAAAGAAAAAAGATAGGTGTTGCTCTGTTGTTTGCTTTGAGGTTTCCCCTAGTTGGGGAGACCAAGAAGAAAACCAGTAGGAAGGCGATCCGAAGTCTAGTGTTAAAAGAGATAGTTGCCCGCCTCTTGATGGAGAATTGAAAACATCCCAACGTATCTTTCACTAATTAAGTAGTAGTGAGGCGTCGGTACGTCGGTTGGAGAAGGATGCTTGCTTTTCGTATCACTGGTGTAGTGATTGACACGGTCTTCGCATATTGAACAACCTAAGAGTGGAAACACCTTAATCGCTTCTCCAAGCCATAATCGCTTCTCCAAGTCACACACACACACGCACGCACGCACGCACGCACGCACGCACACATATCTTTATGCAAGTATTTCTTATGTTATTATGTTTCTCGATAGACATGTTCCATCAACGTAAGACAACTGGTTACCGAATCTAATTCAAAGTTTCCATTGTTGTTTTTCCTTGTTTCCCCAGGAAGGTTACCACACATATCGCGGAGGATTTTGGAATTACTTTAGTATGGGTAAGGGTTTCTCTATGTATCTACCTAATTTATTGCCAACATGAACCACATACCGTACACTTTCTACCAGTTTAACTGTTTATGAATGAAATTTATGTATGGACCCTACACTGTTTAACTGTTTAATTCCTATCAGTTCTCATACTAAAAAAAATCCCAAGTTCCTTACATGAACCCTCAAGCTTATATTGTTGTGAAAAACCTGGGTGGTCAGACACGATGATCATGTTTTTGCGTGTTGCAGGGATGGATGCAGAAGTGTCTTATGCATTTCATTCTGAAAGAAAGAGAAATCCAGAGAAATTTAAAAATCAGCTGACAAATCAGGTATATATTTTTTGTATTCTTCAGGAAACCATCTCCTTGCCATCCTGTGTTGTCAATTAGACAAATGCCCAGATAGTGCTTTTCAAGTTATGCCGAGCCTTGTGCATTGTTAATGCAATCGTCTATACAGGGCCAATATGCTAAGCTTGGACTTAAACAAGGATGGTTTTGCGCTTCTCTAAGTCATCCATCTTCGAGGTAGTTTGTTCATTGGATCCAACCCCTAGTTTTATGTAAAAAAGTTAAAAAACAGACCACAGAACTCCAAGAGCCCTGCTAATAAAGTGGAAGGGGAGGGGGTGTACTTTACAAGCCATATTTCAAGGTTAATTAATTTATTTGTAGTTCAGATCAAGTCTTCAGCTTATTTCTTGACTATTTTAGGTTACAAAAGGTTATACATTACATATTTGTGAAGTTGGTATCTTCATCTCCTTTGTTGATAGGCTGGAATGCTTTGTTCCAGGAATATTCCTCACTTTGCAAAGGTGAAGGTCATGAAAAAGCCTGGTGGCCACTGGGAAGAACTACAAATTCATCACAGGTAAACTTTGATGTCTTTCAGTTCAGTACAAGGCATTTTATTCTATTCTTGTATATTGCAATTAAAGCCTACATGCTTACTAGTATGATGGACTTTTTAGGCCTCTGTTCTTCTGTTCTGTCTTACAATATACTTTGTGCTCTACTTATATCATGACCCATTTCTGTAACATTCTCGGGTAGTAGATGGAGTTGTAATCTATGCTACTTTACCGCTTGCAGCATTCGATCAATCGTCTGTGTGAACCTGCCTAGTTTTTCTGGAGGTTTGAATCCATGGGGCGAACCTGGCACAAGGAGAGTAAATGTGAGTTCCCATGCGCCATGCCCCATCAATTTATGTTTGAGCTGCATGTTGATATGATTCACATGTTTTCCATGTAAATGTGCAGACGGAGTTCACGCTGCCTTACGTCGATGATGGCCTTATTGAGGTTGTCGGGTTCCGCGATGCTTGGCACGGGCTGGTTCTGTTGGCTCCTAATGGGCACGGCCATCGCCTTGCACAGGTAGGAATTTTTTTCTTCTGTTCCTCCTGTCCTTTTGGCATCTCAGAACTGAATATTGGACAAGATTGCTTGCTGCAGTGCATTAATGTGTTTTGCAACTTCCTGCATCAAAACTCTCTTCTTCCCACCTTGCAATCTCATGCTGACATCTTGCAAAACCAGACCCACAGGATCCGCTTCGAGTTCCACAAAGGCGTGGTGGACCACACGTTCATGAGGGTCGATGGGGAACCGTGGAAGCAGCCCCTCCCAAAGGACGATGACACTATTGTCATTGAGATCTCACACCAAGGCCAGGTGACCATGCTAGCGAACGAGCCCTGCAAGTCAATGAGTTTCAGTGACCCATTGTCGTCACACGGCCAAGATAGCCACCACAACGACGAACACAAGAACGACGTGGATGACGAGGATGAGTGGGAGGATGGCAGGAGGAAGTTTGGGGCCGCGGATACCTTCAAGCTGCCTGATGAGATTGACATTGCTCATCTCAGCTGAGCTGCATATACATTCTTATGACAAACACCATATCTTGTCGGTTCATGATATTTGTCCAGTAAAGCAATATCACTAACTGAAATAGCTTCATGTAAAGCCCTGTATAACTGGAGTTTAGTGAACCAAGCGCGAAGCAGCTATTTTTATTTATTATAATGCAACTTTGTATAGATACAGAATCTTGATAGAAACGTGCAACTTATTCCTTACAGAATTGTACTCTGTTTTCTATAGGGCAGTGCTAGGTGCCGGCGCACCGGCGCAATTTCGGCCGGTCCGCCCAGAGCCACTGGATCTGAACGCACGTTACCGTCAGATCTGTTCGTCATCCTTCCCTACAGGAGAAAAAGGAGAAAAAAGACAGCGCTGCCGCCGCTCGCGGGATCCCACACCCTGGCCCGCCCCCGCCCTCGTTTGGACCAGCGTTGCCCCTGCTTGCCACCGGCGCTCGCAGCATTGCCGCCGTTGGCGAAGCAAAACACCACGCGACTTCGCCGCCTCTTGCGTTCCTCGCCGACGCAGGTCGCAACTCGCCATGAATGGATGTAACAAAAACATTTGCCGGTTGTAGGAAAAATCGACACCGGTTGTAGCAAAAATCAACGCCTGTTGAAGCTTTTTTCCACGGCTGAAGCTTTTCCATGGTGGTTTGAAGCTTTTTTCGTTATGCCTGTTGAAGCTTTTTCCGCCACCGGTTGTAACTTCTTCTAGGCTAGTTGAAGCTTTTTTTCATGTCCGGTTGAAGCATCGGCGCTCGTCGTCTGCCATGCATGTAGCAAAAAAAGTCACCGGTGGTAGCAAATATAGGATGTGGTTGTAGCAAAAACAGGATGCGGCTGTAGCAAAACACTACATGCCCCGCGGTCACCGTGGTCACCATCAGGCTCGCCGTCCGTCGTTCAGCTCCACTGACGCGCCGCTCGTCGCGCCACCACAACACGGCCGTGCGCCGTTGCAGCTCCTCCCTACGAAGCTCCTGGTGGTTGCAGCTTGGCCAGATGTTTGCATGCCGCGTGCAGGTAGCATCTCGCCGGCACTCCGGCTGGTACTCCGGCCAGGTGTGGTAGCAGCTCGCCGGCGCGCACTCCGGCTCGTACTCCGGCCGCGTGTGGTGCAGCTCGTTGCCCATGGGATAGCAACAACCGGCACCAGGGGGAGCGCGAGGATGGCAGACGAGGTCAACGCGAAAAAACGAAAGGATAAAGTAGGTTCGCGCAAGCTTGTGGCCACAAAATGCCCCCAGATCGAACGTCCCGCGCGCGTCCGGCCCAAAAGTTCGGCCGGCGCGCCGGGTATAAACGTTTACCTTTTCTATAGGCCCGTTGCCTGGTTATTAATTTAGAGGGCAGATGTTGAGTGAGGCTTTTTGGCTCTTGGGCTCTATGGAACCCGGAATTTTCAAAAAATCAAAAATATTTTTTAAGTTTCTTTTTTTTTGAAAACAAATACACAAGTACCTGTAGATGTATACTGTATTTGTGTAAATTTTCATAATGAAGTATTTTCTTTGTGAGCTGTATAAAAAATCATGTACTTTTATAGCGAATAGTACATCGAAGCTGCCAAATGGAGACCTAGCTCCATGGAGGCCTTAATTTGATAGCTTCAAAATTCAAACCTTTTAGTTTAAGAAAATTCTGAAAAAAATTGCACATATACCTATAGACATAATGTACATGGGTGTAAATTTTCATGTCAAAATACGTTAAAATGAGAGCGACACAAAAAACATAAATCTGAAGCTTTTTTAGCATATATGTACTGTTCATCCTCAAAGTCCATGATTTTTTTTGTGTAGCTCACAATTCAAGGTATTTCATCCTGATATTTTACACACATACACATTACGTCCTTGTATAAATATGAACTTTTTCAAGATATTTTGAAACTAAAAATATTGAATTTTGAATTTTTTGAAATTAAGGCCTTCATGGAGCTAGAAATACATAATTTGTTACCTTTGTGGAGATCATATAAAAATATATCTCGCCATGAAACTTACAAGACAAGTAGTATGCATCCATATTTATGTGTGTATTGTTCTTCAGAAAGTCTTGCAACAGTGCAACTGAACATTAGTGTTGAGTATATATATTATGTGCATATAGTGTGTCTAGGCCCACCTCCTAGTCCCTTGTATAGTTGAGGTCGTGGCCCACCTTGTACATCATATATACGTGCGATTGCAATCAATACATCGTGCAATTCCATCATCATACATGGTATCAGTTTCCGGGTTCTAAACCCTAGCTTCCGCCCGCCGCCGTCGCCGCGCCCACCCTTACTGCGCCGCCGCCGCCTCCCCACTCTGTCGCCTCCGCCGCCACACTCCCTAGTCGCCGCCGCCGCGCCCTCTTGCGCCGCTGCCGCCACAAACCCTAGCCGCCGCCGCCGCGCCATCTAGCGCCGCCGCCGCCTTTCCTCCTTAACCGCCGCCGCCGCCGCTGCGATATCTTCCGTCACTTCCTCCGGCTCCAACCCCTTCGTGTTGGGGAACGTTGCATGGGAAACAAAAATTTTCCTACGCACACACAAGATCTATCCATGGTGATGAGCATCTACGAGAGGGAGAGTGAATCTACATACCCTTGTAGATCGCTAAGCGGAAGCGTTAAGAAACGCGGTTGATGTAGTCGAACGTCTCCGCGATCCAAATCGCAAGTCGTCCCTCGATCCGATCACGAACTAGTGCCGAACGGACGGCACCTCCGCGTTCAACACACGTACGGCTTGATGACGCCTTCACCTCCTCGATCCAGCGAGCGATGGTGAAGTAGTAGATGAGTTCCGGCAGCACGACGGTGTGGTGATGGTGGTGAGGAACAATCTCTGCAGGGCTTCGCCAAGCACTACGGAGATTATGACGGGAGAACTAGAGGGTTAGGGTTGCCGACACACGGCTTGGGAAATCTTCATGTCTTCCGTGTGCTAGCCCTGCCCCTCTATTTATATGTTGAGCCTTGGGGTCTAAACTTGGAGTAAAAGCCTCCTCCAGGTCGGTTTTGCCCGCACAAGGTCGGTTTGGCCCGCAGGGAAAGAGTCCAACTCGGATCCCTGCAGTACCGCGCACAAGCGGTAGTACCGCTTCACACAAGCGGTAGTACCGCTTGAGCGGTAGTACCGCTTCACACAAGCGGTAGTACCGCTTACGCGGTAGTACTGCCTTACCAGCGGCAGTACCGCTTAAGGCAGCAGCAAAACTTCCTTTTGCACTTTCCAATACCTCGTGGGCTTTATCCCTTTGGCCCATATAAAGTGTTGCTGCACCCGAACACTTCGGTAAACACCCGGAACCCCTTCCGGTGAATTCCGGAACCCTTCCGGAGATCAAAACACTATTATCACATATATAAATCTTTACCTCCGGACTCTTCCGGAGATCCTCGTCATGTCCAGGATCTTATCCGGGACTCCGAACAACCTTCGGTCACCAACAAAATAACTCAACTATACTAATCGTCACCAAACGTTAAGTGTGTAGACCCTGCGGGTTCGAGAACTATGCAGACATGACCGAGACACCTCTACGATCAATAACCAATAGCGGGACCTGGATGTCCATATTGGCTCCTACATATTCTACGAAGATCTTTATCGGTCGAACCTCTATGTCAAGGATTCAGTTAATCCCGTATGCTGTTCCCTTTGTTCTTCGGTATGTTACTTGCCCGAGATTCGATCGTCGGTATCTCTATACCTAGTTCAATCTCGTTACCGGCAAGTCTCTTTACTCGTTCCGTAATACAAGATCCTGTGGCTAACTCTTTAGTCACTTTGCTTGCAAGGCTCATTGTGATGTTGTATTACCGAGTGGGCCCTGAGATACCTCTCTGTCACACGGAGTAACAAATCCCAGTCTTGATCCATGCCAACCCAACAGACACCCTCAGAGATACCTGTAGAGCACCTTTATAGTCACCCAGTTACGTTGCGACGTTTGATACACACAAGGTACTCCTCCGATGTCAGGGAGTTGCATGATCTCATGGTCATAGGAACAGATACTTGACATGCAGAATACAATAGCAATAAACTGACACGATCATATGCTACGTTCGTAGTTTGGGTCTTGTCCATCACATCATTATCCTAATGATGTGATCCCGTTATCAAATGACATCTCATGTCAATGGCTAGGAAACCTTAACCATCTTTGATCAACGAGCTAGTCAACTAGAGGCTTACTAGGGACACAGTGTTGTCTATGTACCCACACATGTATTTGAGTTTCCAATCAATACAATTATAGCATGGATAATAAACGATTATCATGAATAAGAAAATATAATAATAACCAATTTATTATTGCCTCTAGGGCATATTTCCAACAGTCTCCCACTTGCACTAGAGTCAATAATCTAGTTCACATCACTATGTGATTTACATTGTAATGAATCGAACACCCATGCAGTTCTGGTGTTGTTCATGTTTAGCCCTTGGAAGAGGTTTAGTCATCGGATCTGCAACATTCAGATCCGTGTGTACTTTGCAAATATTAATGTCGTCCTCCTTGATGTAATCGCGGATGGAACTGAAACGTCGCTTTATGTGTCTGGTCCTCTTGTGAAATCTTGGTTCCTTGGCTAGAGCAATGGCACCAGTATTATCACAAAACAGAGTCATTGAGTTAAGCGCACTAGGCACTACTCCAAGATCTGTCATGAACTCCTTCATCCAGACACCTTCCTTCGCCGCCTCCGAGGCAGCGATGTACTCCGCTTCGCATGTAGAATCAGCTACCACGCTTTGCTTGGAACTGCACCAGCTAACCGCACCCCCATTAAGAATAAATACGTATCCGGTTTGTGACTTAGAGTCATCCGGATCAGTGTCAAAGCTTGCATCGACGTAACCCTTTACGACGAGCTCTTGATCACCTCCATAAACGAGAAACATGTCCTTAGTCCTTTTCAGGTACTTCAGGATATTCTTGACCGCCGTCCAGTGTTCCATCCCTGGATCACTTTGAAACCTTCCGACCATACTTATGGCAAGGCTGACATCGGGTCTTGTGCACAGCATTGCATACATGATAGAGCCTATGGCTGAAGCATAGGGGATGACACTCATCTTTTCTCTATCTTCTGCAGTCACTGGGCATTGAGTCTTACTCAACTTCACACCTTGCAATACAGGCAAGAACCCCTTCTTGGACTGATCCATTTTGAACTTCTTCAAAACTTTGTCAAGGTATGTGCTTTGTGAAAGTCCTATTAAGCGTCTCGATCTATCTCTATAGATCTTGATGCCTAATATGAAAGCAGCTTCTCCTAGGTCCTTCATTGAAAAACTCTTGTTCAAATATTCCTTCACGCCTTCCAACATTTCTATATTGTTTCCAATCAGTAATATGTCATCCACATATAATATTAGAAACGCTATAGAGCTCCCACTCACTTTCTTGTAAATACAAGCTTCTCCGTAAACTTGTATAAACTCGAACGCTTTGATCACCTCATCAAAGCGAAGATTCCAACTCCGAGATGCTTGCACCAGTCCATAAATGGATCGCTGGAGTTTGCAAACTTTGTCAGCATTCTCTGGATCGACAAAACCTTCTGGTTGCATCATATACAACTCTTCCTTAAGGAAACCGTTAAGGAACGCCGTTTTGACATCCATCTGCCAAATTTCATAATCGAAAAAGGCAGCTATTGCTAACATGATTCTGACGGACTTAAGCATCGCTACGGGTGAGAAAGTCTCATCGTAGTCAACTCCTTGAACTTGTGAAAAACCCTTTGCCACAAGTCGAGCTTTATAGACGGTGACATTACCGTCCGCGTCCGTCTTCCTCTTAAAGATCCATTTGTTCTGAATGGCCTTACGCCCTTCAGGTAATACTTCCAAAGTCTACACTTTGTTTTCATACATGGATCCCATCTCGGATTTCATGGCCTCTAACCACTTCTCGGAATCCGGGCCCATCATCGCTTCTCCATAGCTCGTAGGTTCATCGTTGTCTAACAACATGACCTCTAAGACAGGGTTGCCGTACCACTCAGGAGCAGTACGCGTCCTTGTCGACCTACGAGGTTTGATAGCAACTTGATCCAAAGCTTCATGATCATCATCATTAACTTCCTCTTCAGCTGATGTAGGCTCTACAGAAACATCTTTCTGCGCTGCGCTACTTTCAGGTTGAAGTAAAGGTTCAACAACCTCATCAAGTTCTATCTTCCTCCCACTCAATTCTTTCGAGAGAAATTCTTTCTCAAGAAACGTTCCGTTTTTTAGCGACAAACACTTTGCCTTCGGATCTGAGGTAGAAGGTATAGCCAACTGTCTCTTTTGGGTATCCTATGAAGACGCATTTCTCCGCTTTGGGTTCCAGCTCTTCAGGCTGAAGCTTTTTGACATAAGCATCACATCCCCAAAGTTTAAGAAACGACAACTTTGGCTTCTTGCCAAACCAAAGTTCATATGGCGTCGTCTCAACGGATTTCGATGGTGCCCTATTTAAAGTGAACGCAGCTGTCTCTAATGCATAGCCCCAAAACGATAGTGGCAAATCGGCAAGAGACATCATAGATCGCACCATATCCAATAAGGTTCGATTACGACGTTCGGACACACCATTACGCTGTGGTGTTCCAGGCGGTGTCAGTTGTGAAACAATTCCACATTGTCTTAAGTGACTGCCAAACTCATAACTCAGATATTCTCCTCCTCGATCAGATCGTAGGAATTTTAATCTTCTTGTTACGATGATTCTCAACTTCACTCTGAAATTGTTTGAACTTTTCAAATGTTTCAGACTTGTGTTTCATTAAGTAAATATACCCATATCTACTTAAGTCATCAGTGAAGGTGAGAAAGTAACGATAACCACCGCGCGCCTCAATACTCATCGGACCGCACACATCAGTATGTATGATTTCCAATAAGTCACTTGCCCGTTCCATTGTTCCAGAGAACGGCGTTTTAGTCATCTTGCCCATGAGGCATGGCTCACATGTGTCAAGTGATTCAAAATCAAGTGACTCCAAAAGTCCATCAGCATGGAGCTTCCTCATGCGTTTTACGCCAATATGACCTAAACGGCAGTGCCACAAGAAAGTGGTATTATCATTATCAATTCTACATCTTTTGGCATCAATGTTATAAACATGTGTATCATTACTATCGAGATTCAATAAGAATAAACCCCTCACATCGGGTGCATGACCATAAAAGATATTACTCATATAAATAGAACAACCATTATTCTCTGATTTAAATGAGTAACCGTCTCGCAATAAACAAGATCCAGATATAATGTTCATGGTTAACGCAGGCACTAAATAACAATTATTCAGGTTCATCACTAATCCCGATGGTAATCGAAGAGCGAGCGTGCCGACGGCGATCACATCAACCTTGGAACCATTTCCCACGCGCATCGTCACTTCGTCCTTAGCCAGCCTCCGTCTATTCCGCAGTTCCTGTTTTGAGTTGCAAATATGAGCAACCGCACCGGTATCAAATACCCAGGCACTACAACGAGAGTTGGTAAGGTACACATCAATAACATGTATATCATATATACCTTGTTTGTTGTTGGCCGCCTTCTTGTCAGCCAAATACTTGGGGCAGTTCCGCTTCCAGTGTCCAGTTCCCTTGCAATGAAAGCACACAGTTTCTGGTTTGGGTCCAGCCTTGGGTTTCTTCACGAGAGGAGCAACTGCTTTGCCACTCTTCTTGGAGTTACCCTTCTTACCCTTGCCATTTTTCTTGAAACTAGTGGTTTTATTGACCATCAACACTTGATGCTCCTTCTGAATTTCAGACTCAGCGGCTTTCAGCATCGCAAACAGCTCGGCGACTGACTTGTTCATCCCGTGCATGTTATAGTTCAACACGAAGCTCTTGTAGCTAGGTGGCAATGATTGAAGAACTCTGTCAGTGATAGCCTCTGGTGGAAGGGGCATCCCCAATTCAGCCAGACGGGTGGAGTACCCAGACATTCTGAGTACGTGATCACTGATAGACCCGTTCTCCTCCATCTTGCAAGCATAGAACTTATCGGAGATCTCATATCTCTCGATCCAGGCATTCTTCTGAAAGATAAACTTCAACTCCTGGAACATCTCATATGCTCCATGACGTTCAAAACGTCTTTGAAGTCCCGGTTCTAAGCCATACAATATTGCACATTGAACTATTGAGTAATCTTCAGAACGAGCCTGCCAGGCGTTCACAACGTCTAGAGACTCAACTGGAGCGGGTGGATCACCAAGCGGTGCATCAAGGACATAAGCCTTCTGGGAAGCCGTAAGGATAATCCTTAGATTACAGGCCCAGTCCACAAAGTTACTTCCATCATCTTTCAACTTAGCTTTCTCTAGGAACGCATTAAAATTCAGGGGTGCTACTGCGCGAGCCATGATCTACAACATAAATATAGCAAAGACAACTTAGACTATTGTTCTAGATAATGAGTTTAGTTAATCATATTACTTAAAAACTCCCACTCAAATTGACATCCCTCCGGTCATTCGAGTGTAACATGATCCAAATCCACCAACTCAAGTCCGATCATCACGTGAGTTGAGGTGGTTTCAATGGTGAACATCTTCATGTTGATCATATCTACTATATGACTCATGTTCGACCTTTCGGTCTCTTGTGTTCCGAGGCCATGTCTGTACATGCTAGGCTCGTCAAGTTTAACCCGAGTGTTCCGCACGTGCAACATGGCTTACACCCGTTGTATGTGAACGTACAGTCTATCACACCCGATCATCACGGCGTGTCTCAAAACGACGAACTTTCGCAACGGTGCACACTCGGGGAGAACACAATTTATCTTGAAATTTAAGTGAGGGATCACCTTATAATGCTACCGTCGTCCTAAGCAAAATAAGATGCATAAAAGGATTAACATCACATGCAAATCATAAGTGACATGATATGGCCATGAACTCGTGCTTTTGATCTCCATCTTCAAAGCACCGGCATGATCTCCATCGTCACCGGCATGACACCATGATCTCCATCATCTTGATCTCCATCAACGTGTCGCCATGAAGTTGTCGCGCCGACTGTTGCTTCCACGACTATTGCTAACTCATAGCGATAAAGTAAAGCAAAACGGCGAAAATAATTAAAGACAACTCTATGGCTCCTGCCAGTTGCCGTACTCATCGACATGCAAGTCGTGATATTCTATACAACACATGATCATCTCATACATCACATATATCTCATCATGTTATTGGCCATATCACATCACAACATACCCTGCAAAAACAAGTTAGACGTCCTCTAATTGTTGTTGCAAGTTTTACGTGGCTGCTACGGGTTTGCAAGAACCGTTCTTACCTACGCAAAACCACAACGTGGTGTAGTGATTGCTTTTTGATCTTCTAAAAGAACCCTCTTCATTGAAATCGATTCAACTAAAGTGAGAGAGACAGACACCCGCTAGCCATCTTTATGCAACGAAGTTACATGTCAGTTGAAGGAACCGGTCTCTCGTAAGCGTACGAGTAATGTTGGTCCGGGCCGCTTCATCTCACAATACCGCCGAATCAAGTATCAACTAGTAACGGCAAGCAATATGTATACACCCACGCCCACAACTCGTTTGTGTTCTACTCGAGATCTCATCTACGCATAGACCTAGCTCAGATGCCACTGTTGGGGAACGTTGCATGGGAAACAAAAATTTTCCTACGCACACACAAGATCTATCCATGGTGATGAGCATCTACGAGAGGGAGAGTGAATCTACATACCCTTGTAGATCGCTAAGCGGAAGCGTTAAGAAACGCGGTTGATGTAGTCGAACGTCTCCGCGATCCAAATCGCAAGTCGTCCCTCGATCCGATCACGAACTAGTGCCGAACGGACGACACCTCCGCGTTCAACACACGTACGGCTTGATGACGCCTTCACCTCCTCGATCCAGCGAGCGATGGTGAAGTAGTAGATGAGTTCTGGCAGCACGACGGCGTGGTGATGGTGGTGAGGAACAATCTCTGCAGGGCTTCGCCAAGCACTACGGAGATTATGACGGGAGAACTAGAGGGTTAGGGTTGCCGACACACGGCTTGAGAAATCTTCATGTCTCCCGTGTGCTAGCCCTGCCCCTCTATTTATATGTTGAGCCTTGGGGTCTAAACTTGGAGTAAAAGCCTCCTCCAGGTCGGTTTTGCCCGCACAAGGTCGGTTTGGCCCGCAGGGAAAGAGTCCAACTCGGATCCCTGCAGTACCGCGCACAAGCGGTAGTACCGCTCACGAGCGGTAGTACCGCTTCACACAAGCGGTAGTACCGCTTGAGCGGTAGTACCGCTTCACACAAGCGGTAGTACCGCTTACGCGGTAGTACTGCCTTACCAGCAGCAGTACCGCTTAAGGCAGCAGCAAAACTTCCTTTTGCACTTTCCAATACCTCGTGGGCTTTATCCCTTTGGCCCATATAAAGTGTTGCTGCACCCGAACACTTCGGTAAACACCCGGAACCCCTTCCGGTGAATTCCGGAACCCTTCCGGAGATCAAAACACTATTATCACATATATAAATCTTTACCTCCGGACTCTTCCGGAGATCCTCGTCATGTCCGGGATCTTATCCGGGACTCCGAACAACCTTCGGTCACCAACAAAATAACTCAACTATACTAATCGTCACCAAAGGTTAAGTGTGTAGACCCTGCGGGTTCGAGAACTATGCAGACATGACCGAGACACCTCTATGATCAATAACCAATAGCGGGACCTGGATGCCCATATTGGCTCCTACATATTCTACGAAGATCTTTATCGGTCGAACCTCTATGTCAAGGATTCAGTTAATCCCGTATGCTGTTCCCTTTGTTCTTCGGTATGTTACTTGCCCGAGATTCGATCGTCGGTATCTCTATACCTAGTTCAATCTCGTTACCGGCAAGTCTCTTTACTCGTTCCGTAATACAAGATCCTGTGGCTAACTCTTTAGTCACTTTGCTTGCAAGGCTCATTGTGATGTTGTATTACCGAGTGGGCCCTGAGATACCTCTCCGTCACACGGAGTAACAAATCCCAGTCTTGATCCATGCCAACCCAACAGACACCCTCGGAGATACCTGTAGAGCACCTTTATAGTCACCCAGTTACGTTGCGACGTTTGATACACACAAGGTACTCCTCCGATGTCAGGGAGTTGCATGATCTCATGGTCATAGGAACAGATACTTGACATGCAGAAAACAATAGCAATAAACTGACACGATCATATGCTACGTTCGTAGTTTGGGTCTTGTCCATCACATCATTATCCTAATGATGTGATCCCGTTATCAAATGACATCTCATGTCAATGGCTAGGAAACCTTAACCATCTTTGATCAACGAGCTAGTCAACTAGAGGCTTACTAGGGACACAGTGTTGTCTATGTACCCACACATGTATTTGAGTTTCCAATCAATACAATTATAGCATGGATAATAAACGATTATCATGAACAAGGAAATATAATAATAACCAATTTATTATTGCCTCTAGGGCATATTTCCAACACTTCGCCGACGCCAACCCTCCCGACGCCGCCGACATCCGCAACCTCAACATCCACGAACGTGTTCCGGTTCGTCTTACCCAGACGGACTACTCCTACTACGCATGGAAGACCTATTTCTCCCTTGTGTTTCGAGAGTACAATCTTCTTGATCATGTGGATGGATCCGTCGATTCCAGCCTTGTGCCTGCGCACCATGAGTGGTCCACCATCGACGCCACCCTCATCCGCTGGTTCTTCCTCACCATCTCGCCCGATCTGTTTCACACGGTCGTGCACGACGGTGACGATGCTTGTGCGGTTTGGACCAAGCTGAACAGGCTCTTCACCGACAATCGCCTCCAACACCTCGTCTTCTTGCAACAAGAGTTTTTTGGGTGCCACCAAGACAACTCCTCCGTCGACGAATATTGCCTTCGTCTCAAGACCCTTGCTGACGAGCTCCGCGATATTGGCGCGAAGATTGATGACGATACCCTCCTCAGAACACTCACCGCCGGTCTCAACGAGGACTTCGGCAACGCCGCGGCGAACCTCTCCCTCATCACCAAGCCCTCCTTCACCAAGTTCGTGGCCTATCTCCGGTTGGAGGAGCGCCGGACGAAGCAGGTGAAGAGCCGGGCCATGCACGTTGCCCTAGCAACCGGCACCACTCGCGGCGGCCCCCCACCACCACCACCCGCCGCTCCTCACCAACAGCGGGCCCCCGCGCCGCCGCAGCCTCCGTTGCTCCCGACGCCTCCGGTGCCGTTCGGTGCGCCTCCAGCCCCACCGGCGCCTGCTCCCGCTGGCCGCAAATGGGGCGGTCGGCGCGGCGGTTGCCAGCAGCAGCAGGGCGGCGTCCCCCAACCGCAACATGTGCAGCAGCAACCCCCGCCTTGGACCGGCGGCTACAACCCATGGACGGGTGTTGTCCATGCATACACCATGCCGGTTCCTCGGGCCCCCGCACCGACCATGCCCGTGCCGCGCCCGCCGGCTCATCAGGCCTATCTCGCCAGGCCGCCCTCCTACGGAGGGTTCCCGACTCGACCACCGCCACCGATGACCGGCACCAACGGCATGACATCTCCATCACCCCCGTCGGCTCTGCCCCCATCGCCATGGGATCCGGCGCTCCTTGCCGCGCTGCACTCCGCTCCTTCGCCCAACAAGTATCCTGGTGACGGTGATTGGTACATGGACACCGGTGCCACTGCCCACATGTTCGCTCATCCGGGTAACCTCACCTCCTTCTCTCCCGTCAACACTTCCACCCGCATCACTGTCGATGATGGCTCCACCCTCCCGATCACACATGTCGGGCGCACCTCGTTTCCTTCTTCTTCCATGCCAATCACTTTATCTAATGTTCTTGTTTCTCCTGACCTCATTAAGAACCTTGTTTCCGTTCGTTATCTTGCTCGTGAAAATCCTGTAACTGTTGAGTTTGACAAATTTGGTTTTTGTGTCAAGGACGCTCGAACCAGGATGGTACTCCACCGATGTGATAGTCCCGACGACGATCTCTATTCGGTCCACCCCAAGTCCTCCACCACCACTGCTCCAGTTGCTCTCTCGGCCGGCGTCGACCTTTGGCACGCCCGTCTTGGTTATCCCAACCCCGCCACTCTTCGTCATATTCTTAGGAGTTTCAGTTTTCATTGTAATAAAGTAGAGGATCACACTTGTCATGCATGTCGTGTCGGCAAACATGTTCACCTTCCGTTTAATAATTCAGCCACCATTGCGTCTTTTCCTTTTCAGTCGATCCATAGTGATGTGTGGACCTCTCCAGTTCCTAGTAATTCGGGCTATGTCTATTATCTCGTTATTCTTGATGATTACTCCCATTATGTGTGGACTTTTCCTTTACGACGGAAATCGTGTGCACTCTCTACCTTGACGGCTTTTTACTCCTATGTCAGCACGCAGTTTGGGCGTCCCATTCTCGCTCTTCAGACTGACAATGGAAAAGAGTTCGACAATCTTGCATTCCGTACTTTTCTCGCACACCATGGCACAATTTTTCGTCTCACATGCCCGTATACATCACAACAAAATGGTCGCGTTGAACGTGTCCTACGCACTCTCAATGACTGCGTTCGCACCCTCCTGTTTCATGCCAACGTGCCTCCTTGCTTCTGGCCGGATGCCCTCGCCACTGCGTCGCTCCTTAATCTCCGGCCCTGTCGGCCGCGCTGGAATTATGCGCCCCACCACCTTCTCTTCGGTACGCCGCCTTCCTATGATGGCCTGCGTATCTTCGGGTGCCTCTGCTATCCCAGCATCGTCGACATCACTCCTCACAAACCCGCTCCACGTTCTGTTGCCTGCATCTTCATCGGTTACCCTCCCAACTCCAAAGGATACCGTTGCTATGATCCAGTCTCCCATCGCGTGTACACCTCCCGGCATGTTTACTTTGACGAGTTTGTATTTCCCTTTCAGCGTGTACACCTCCTTCGTCGCCGGCCTCTGATGGCGCCGGGTCGCTAAGTCCTCACCCCGGGCGTGCGCGTGCGGCCATTGGCCCGCCACCCGGCTTTGAGGCCCGCCACGGTCCTCCCGCCGCGGCCTCCCCCGGCTCGGGCGTTGTGCTCCCTAGCACCGCCGCGAGTTCTTCATCGGCGTCGACCTCCTTTGGCCCACCCTCGCCCGCGGCGCCGCCGTCGCCTGACGAGCCGGCCTCGCATGCGGCTTCGACGCCTCCGGATGCCTCGTCCACGCCACCAGCGGCTGCCCCGCCGGCTGGTCCCGTCACTCGTGCTCGGGCGGGCATCCACTGTCCGAGCTCGCGGTATGCTTCAGATGAGTACGTCTGCACCGCCTCCACCTCCGCCTTGTCGCCCCTGCCGTCCTCTGTTCGAGCGGCCCTGTGCGATCCTCTCTGGGTTGCGGCGATGCAGGAGGAGTTTGACGCTTTGCAGCGTAACCGGACTTGGCAGCTTGTCCCTCGTCCCCGTCACGCTAACGTGATCACGGGGAAGTGGGTTTTCAAGCACAAAGTCCATCCTGATGGTACTCTCGACCGCTACAAGGCGCGTTGGGCTCGTGGCTTTCGCCAACGTGCCGGCGTCGACTTCACCGACACTTTCACTCCGGTTGTTAAGCCCGACACAATCCGCACTGTCTTACAGCTTGCAGTCTCCCGTGCCTGGCCAGTACACCAGATGGACGTCTCCAACGCCTTCCTTCATGGTCACCTTCAGGAGCAGGTCTTCTGTCAGCAACCCACCGGGTTTGTTGATCCGACGCATCCAGATCATGTGTGCCTGCTTTCGCGCTCCTTATATGGGCTCAAGCAGGCTCCTCGCGCCTCGTACCAGCGCATCGCGGCGTTTCTGCATCAACTCGGGTTTCGCTCCACACGCTCCGATGCTTCGCTATTTGTTTATCACCAGGGCGCCGCCACTGCATATCTGCTCCTCTACGTCGACGACATTATTCTGACAACATGCACTACTAGGCTTCTCAGTCAGCTCACTGATCGTCTTCGCGCTGAGTTTGCCATCAAGGATCTGGGCCCGTTACACTACTTCCTCGGTGTCGAGGTAGTGCGCCGTTCTGATGGTTTCTTCCTCCACCAGCGGAAGTACGCTCTTGAGCTCCTTGACCATGCTGGCATGGTCTATTGTGGGTGCTCTTCAGTACCTTACTCTCACTCGACCGGAGCTCCAGTATGCTGTGCAGCAGGCGTGCCTCCACATGCATGCTCCTTGAGATGCTCATTGGACCTTCGTCAAGCGGATCCTCCGCTACATCCGTGGCTCTGTGGACCTTGGTCTCACGTTGCACGCCTCTGCCTCCACCGAGCTCACCGCCTACACCGACGCTGACTCGGCCGGCTGCCCTAACACCCGTCGATCCACCTCGGGTTACTGTGTCTTCCTTGGACCATCACTTGTTTCGTGGTCTTCCAAGCGGCAGCCTACAGTCTCCCGGTCCAGTGCTGAGGCTGAGTATTGATATCTACTACGCAACCTTCTTCTTGTAGACTCGTGTTGGGCCTCCAAGCGCAGAGTTTTGTAGGACAGTAGCAAATTTCCCTCAAGTGGATGACCTAAGATTTATCAATCCGTGGGAGGCATAGGATGAAGATGGTCTCTCTCAAACAACCCTGCAACCAAATAACAAAGAGTCTCTTGTGTTCCCAACACACACAATACAATGGTAAATTGTATAGGTGCACTAGTTCGGCGAAGAGATGGTGATACAAGTGCAATATGGATGGTAGATATAGGTTTTTGTAATCTGAAAATATAAAACAGCAAGGTAGCAAGTAACAAAAGTGAGCAAAAACGGTATTGCAATGCTTGAAAACAAGGCCTAGGGTTCATACTTTCACCAGTGCAAGTTCTCTCAACAATACTAACATAGTTGAATCATATGTAAATCCCTCATGTGCGACAAAGAGTTCACTCCAAATTCACAAATAGCGGAGAACAAACGAAGAAATTATTGTAGGGTACGAAACCACCTCAAAGTTATCTTTTCTGATCAATCTTATGAGCTATCCCTATAAGTGTCACGAACAACCCTAGAGTTTGTACTAAAATAACACCTTAAGATACACATCAACCAAAACCCTAATGTCACCTAGATACTCCAATGTCACCACAAGTACCCATGGGCTTGATTATACGATATGCATCACACAATTTCAGATTCATCATGTTCAATCCAACACAAAGAACTTCAAAGAGTGCCCCAAAGTTTCTACCGGAGAGTCAAGACGAAAACGTGTGCCAACCCCTATGCATAGATTCCCAAGGTCACGGAACCCGCAAGTTGATCACCAAAACATACATCAAGTGGATCAATAAAACATCCCATTGTCACCACGGATATCCCATCGCAAGACATACATCAAATGTTCTCAAATCCTTAAAGACTCAATCCGATAAGAAAACTTCAAAGGGAAAACTCAATTCATCACAAGAGGATAGAGAGGGGAAAACTCCATATGATTCATCTATATCAATAAAGCTCGCGGTACATCAAGATCGTGCCATCTCAAGAACACGAGAGAGAGAGATCAAACACATAGCTACTGGTACATACCCTCAGCCCCGAGGGTGAACTACTCCCTCCTCGTCATGGAGACCGCCGGATGATGAAGATGGCCTCCGGTGATGGTTTCCCCTCCGGCAGGGTGCCGGAACGGGCTCCCGATTGGTTTTTTGTGGCTCTGGAGGCTTGCGGCGGCGGAACTCCCGATCTAGGTTTCTTTTCGGGGGTTTCTATATTTATTGGAATATTTGGCGTTGGAATCACGTCAGGGGGGGTGCTCGAGGGACCCACAAGCCAGGGGGCGCGCCCTAGGGGGGGCGCCCCCTAGGCTTGTGACCTCCTCGGGACTCCTCTCCGGTATCTTTTTGCTCCAGTATTTTTTATATTTTCCAAAAATATTCTCCGTAAATTTTCAGCCCATTTCGAGAACTTTTATTTCTGCACAAAAACAACACCACGGTAGCTCTGCTGAAAACAGCGTCAGTCCGGGTTAGGTCTAATCAAATCATACCAAAATCATATAAAATTATTGTAAACATGGCATGAATACTTCATAAATTATAGATACGTTGGAGACGTATCAGCATCCCCAAGCTTAATTCCTGCTCGTCCTCGAGTAGGTAAATGATAAAAGAAATAATTTATGAAGTGTGAATGCTACCTAACATGTTCATCATATTCTTTTCTTCTTTGTATAGCATGGACATTTGGACTTGTAAATGATTCAAAGCAATAGTCTAGTTTTAACATAATGACTTCAATACTCAAGCATGTCAACAAGCAACCATGTCTTTCAAAATATCAACACTAAAGAAAGATATCCCTAGCCCATCATGCTCAATCATTGATCTATTCATGAAACACACTCAAATATTAGCTATGCCCAATGCTCAAGTATGATCATAGTGCCCCCTAGTTGGTGCTTATAAGAGAAGATGGAGACTCAAAGCAAAAATAAAAATTGCATAAAGTAAATAGATAGGCCCTTCGCAGAGGGAAGTAGGGATTTGTAGAGGTGCCAGAGCTCAAGGTTTAAATCGAGAGAGAAAAATATTTTGAGTGGCAAGCTTTTCCTGTCAACGAAAACGACAAAGTAGCTCACGATACTTCCCATGCTAGATACATCATAGGCGGTTCCCAAACAGAATGGTAAAGTTTTTTTACTCCCCCTCCACCAATCAATCACACTCCACGGCGAGCCGAATCCACGGGTACCGTCCATACAAACAACAATCCTGGGGGAGTTTTGTTTCATTATATTTTGATTTGGATTTTGAACATTGAACTGGGCATCCCGAATACCAGCCACTTTCTCGTGAATGATAGTGAATCAACACATATCGTGAGAATAACACACCTAGCATGGAAAAATATTGGATACTCCCCACTGTTTCATGAGCGGTACGGGAACACAAAAGAGAAAATTTATTTTGAAAATTTAGAGATGGCACATACAAATTTGCTTGGAACGGCATGGAAATACCGCATATAGGTAGGTATGGTGGACTCATAAGGCAAAACTTGGTTTAAGGATTTTGGATGCACAAGTAGTATTTCTACTTAGTACAAATGGAGGCTAGCAAATAGATTGGGAAGCAACCAAACCAAGAAACGAAAATTCACATAAGTGAGCATTGAACATAACTAACACCGAATAATGCACCACAAGTAGGATGTAACTTCATTGCATAACTATTGACTTTCGTACTTGCATAGGGAATCACAAACCTTAACACCAATATTCCTACTAAAGCATAATTACTCACTAACATTACTCACATATTACTATCATCATGTTTCAAAACTATTACAAAGAATCAAGTTTAATTTGTCCCATGATCTTTCATGAAAGTTTTTATTATATCCTCCTTGGATATCTATCACTTTGGGACTAGTTTCATATATTGCCATTGCTTTTTCGACAAGCTCAAACAAATTTAAATGAAGCACATGAGCATAAAGATTTCATCCCTCAAAAAGGTATAAGTGAAGCATGAGAGGAAATGACAAGCTACTCTCAAAAGATAAAAGTGAAGATCAATGAGTAGTCAAACAATTAAGTAGCTATGTGAGGACTCTCTCTCTCTCTCAATAAATATTTTCAGATCTGAGTATTTTATTCAAACAGCAAACAAAAGAAAAATAGCACTCCAAGAATAGCACGCATCATGTGAACGAAAAAATTTAGGCTCAACATAGGCTAACCGATAATTGTTGATGAAGAGAGGTGGGATGCGTAGCATCCCCAAGCTTAGATGCTTGAGACTTCTTGAAATATTTACTTGGGGTGCCTTGGGCATCCCCAAGCTTGAGGTTTTGTATCTCGTTCAATCCTCTCATATCATGGTTTCTGTTGGAAATATGCCCTAGAGGCAATAATAAATTGGTTATTATTATATTTCCTTGTTCATGATAATCGTTTATTATCCATGCTATAATTGTATTGATTGGAAACTCAAATACATGTGTGGGTACATAGACAACACTGTGTCCCTAGTAAGCCTCTAGTTGACTAGCTCGTTGATCAAAGATGGTTAAGGTTTCCTAGCCATTGACATGAGATGTCATTTGATAACGGGATCACATCATTAGGAGAATGATGTGATGGACAAGACCCAAACTGTAAACGTAGCATTTGATCGTGTCAGTTTATTGCTATTGTTTTCTGCATGTCAAGTATCTGTTCCTTTGACCATGAGATCATGCAACTCACTGACACCGGAGGAATACCTTGTGTGTATCAAACGTCGCAACGTAACTGGGTGACTATAAAGGTGCTCTACAGGTATCTCCGAGGGTGTCTGTTGGGTTGGCATGGATCAAGACTGGGATTTGTTACTCCGTGTGACGGAGAGGTATCTCAGGGCCCACTCGGTAATACAACATCACATTGAGCCTTGCAAGCAAAGTGACTAAAGAGTTAGCCACAGGATCTTGTATTACGGAACGAGTAAAGAGACTTGCCGGTAACGAGATTGAACTAGGTATAGAGATACCGACGATCGAATCTCGGGCAAGTAACATACCGAAGAACAAAGGGAACAGCATACGGGATTAACTGAATCCTTGACATAGAGGTTCGACCGATTAAGATCTTCGTAGAATATGTAGGAGCCAATATGGGCATCCAGGTCCCGCTATTGGTTATTGGCCGTAGAGGTGTCTCGGTCATGTCTACATAGTTCTCGAACCCGCAGGGTCTACACACTTAACGTTTGGTGACGATTAGTATAATTGAGTTATTATGTTGGTGACCGAAAGTTGTTCGGAAGTCTCGGATAAGATCCCGGACATGACGAGGATCTCTGGAATAGTCCGGAGGTAAAGATTGATATATGTGATAATAGTGTTTTGATCTCCGAAAGAGTTCCGGAGTTCACCGGAAGGGGTTCCGGATGTTTACCGAAGTGTTCGGGTGCAGCAACACTTTATATGGGCCAAAGGGATAAAGCCCACGAGGTATTAGAAAGTGCAAAAGTAGTTTTGCTGCCGCGTAAGCGGTACTACCGCTTGGTGAAGCGGTACTACCGCCCGAGCGGTACTACCGCTTGTGTGAAGCGGTACTACCGCCCAAGCGGTACTACCGCTTGTGAGCGGTACTACCGCTTGTGCGCGGCTGTGCACGGTTCGGCAGGGATCCGAGTTGGACTCTTTCCCTGCGGGCCAAACCGACCTTGTGCGGGCAAAACCGACCTGGAGGAGGCTTTTACTCCAAGTTTAGACCCCAAGGCTCAACATATAAATAGAGGGGCAGGGCTAGCACACGGGACACATCAGGATTTCCCAAGCCGTGTGCCGGCAACCCTAGCCCTCTAGTTCCTCCGTCATAATCTCCGTAGCGCTTGGCGAAGCCCTGCAGAGATTGTTCCTCACCACCATCACCACGCCGTCGTGCTGCTGGAACTCAACCACTACTTCACCATCGCTCGCTGGATCGAGGAGGTGAAGGCGTCATCAAGCCGTACGTGTGTTGAACGCGGAGGTGCCGTCCGTTCGGCACTAGTTCGTGATCGGATCGAGGGACGACGTGCGATTTGGATCGCGGAGACGTTCGACTACATCAACCGCGTTTCTTAAACGCTTCCGCTTAGCGATCTACAAGGGTATGTAGATTCACTCTCCCTCTCGTAGATGCTCATCACCATGGAT
The DNA here is from genome assembly GCA_039707655.1 of Elymus sibiricus. Classification (NCBI taxonomy): domain Eukaryota; kingdom Viridiplantae; phylum Streptophyta; class Magnoliopsida; order Poales; family Poaceae; genus Elymus; species Elymus sibiricus. The sequence goes on along the minus strand of CM077675.1, from coordinate 394,976,888 downwards.
AGATCTTGTGTGTGCGTAGGAAAATTTTTGTTTCCCATGCAACGTTCCCCAACAGTGGCATCATGAGCTAGGTCTATGCGTAGATGAGATCTCGAGTAGAACACAAACGAATTGTGGGCGTGGGTGTATACATATTGCTTGCCGTTACTAGTTGATATTTGATTCGGCGGTACTGTGAGATGAAGCGGCCCGGACCGACATTACGCGTACACTTACGCGAGACAGGTTCCTTCAACTAACATGTAACTTCGTTGCATAAAGATGGCTAGCGGGTGTCTGTCTCTCTCACTTTAGTTGAATCGATTTCAATGAAGAGGGTTCTTTTAGAAGATCAAAAAGCAATCACTACACCACGTTGTGGTTTTGCGTAGGTAAGAACGGTTCTTGCAAACCCGTAGCAGCCACGTAAAATTTGCAACAACAATTAGAGGACGTCTAACTTGTTTTTGCAGGGTATGATGTGATATGATATGGCCAATTACATGATGAGATATATGTGATGTATGAGATGATCATGTGTTGTATAGAATATCACGACTTGCATGTCGATGAGTATGGCAACTGGCAGGAGCCATAGAGTTGTCTTTAATTATTGTATGACCTGCGTGTCAATCATTAAGCGCTATGTAATGCTTTACTTTATCGCTAAACGTTAGCAATAGTCGTGGAAGCAACAGTCGGCGCGACAACCTTATGGCGACACGTTGATGGAGATCAAGATGATGGAGATCATGGTGTCATGCCGGTGACGATGGAGATCATGCCGGTGCTTTGGAGATGGAGATCAAAAGCACAAGTTCATGGCCATATCATGTCACTTATGATTTGCATGTGATGTTAATCCTTTTATGCATCTTATTTTGCTTAAGACGACGGTAGCATTATAAGGTGATCCCTCACTTAAATTTCAAGATAAATTGTGTTCTCCCCGAGTGTGCACCGTTGCGAAAGTTCGTCGTTTCGAGACACGCCGTGATGATCGGGTGTGATAGACTCCACGTTCACATACAACGGGTGCAAGCCATGTTGCACACGCGGAACACTCGGGTTAAACTTGACGAGCCTAGCATGTACAGACATGGCCTCGGAACACAAGAGACCGAAAGGTCGAACATGAGTCATATAGTAGATATGATCAACATGAAGATGTTCACCATTGAAACCACCTCAACTCACGTGATGATCGGACTTGAGTTGGTGGATTTGGATCATGTTACACTCGAATAACCGGAGGGATGTCAATTTGAGTGGGAGTTTTTAAGTAATATGATTAACTAAACTCATTATCTAGAACAATAGTCTAAGTTGTCTTTGCTATATTTATGTTGTAGATCATGGCTCGCGCAGTCGCACCCCTGAATTTTAATGCGTTCCTAGAGAAAGCTAAGTTGAAAGATGATGGAAGTAACTTTGTGGACTGGGCCCGTAATCTAAGGATTATCCTTACGGCTTCCCAGAAGGCTTATGTCCTTGATGCACCGCTTGGTGATCCACCCGCTCCAGTTGAGTCTCTAGACGTTGTGAACGCCTGGCAGGCTCGTTCTGATGATTACTCAATAGTTCAATGTGCAATGTTGTATGGCTTAGAACCGGGACTTCAAAGACGTTTTGAACGTCATGGAGCATATGAGATGTTCCAGGAGTTGAAGTTTATCTTTCAAGAAGAATGCCCGGATCGAGAGATATGAGATCTCCGATAAGTTCTATGCTTGCAAGATGGAGGAGAACGGGTCTATCAGTGATCACATGCTCAGAATGTCTGGGTACTCCACCCGTCTGGCTGAGTTAGGGATGCCCCTTCCGCCAGAGGCTATCACTGACAGAGTTCTTCAATCATTGCCACCTAGCTACAAGAGCTTCGTGTTGAACTATAACATGCACGGGATGAACAAGTCAGTCACCGAGCTGTTTGCGATGCTGAAAGCCGCTGAGTCTGAAATTCAGAAGGAGCATCAAGTGTTGATGGTCAATAAAACCACTAGTTTCAAGAAAAATGGCAAGGGTAAGAAGGGTAACTCCAAGAAGAGTGGCAAAGCAGTTGCTCCTCTCGTGAAGAAACCCAAGGCTGGACCCAAACCAGAAACTGTGTGTTTTCATTGCAAGGGAACTGGACACTGGAAGCGGAACTGCCCCAAGTATTTGGCTGACAAGAAGGCGGCCAACAACAAACAAGGTATATATGATATACATGTTATTGATGTGTACCTTACCAACTGTCGTTGTAGTGCCTGGGTATTTGATACCGGTGCGGTTGCTCATATTTGCAACTCAAAACAGGAACTGCGGAATAGACGGAGGCTGGCAAAGGACGAAGTGACGATGCGCGTGGGAAATAGTTCCAAGGTTGATGTGATCGCCGTCGGCACGCTCGCTCTTCGATTACCGTCGGGATTAGTGATGAACCTAAATAAGTGTTATTTGGTGCCTGCGTTAAGCATGAACATTATATCTGGATCTTGTTTATTGCGAGACGGTTACTCATTTAAATCAGAGAATAATGGTTGTTCTATTTATATGAGTAATATCTTTTATGGTCATGCACCCAATGTGAGGGGTTTATTCTTATTGAATCTCGATAGTAATGATACACATGTTCATAACATTGATGCCAAAAGATGTAGAATTGATAATGATAATACCACTTTCTTGTGGCACTGCCGTTTAGGTCATATTGGCGTAAAACGCATGAAGAAGCTCCATGCTGATGGACTTTTGGAGTCACTTGATTTTGAATCACTTGACACATGTGAGCCATGCCTCATGGGCAAGATGACTAAAACGCCGTTCTCTGGAACAATGGAACGGGCAAGTGACTTATTGGAAATCATACATACTGATGTGTGCGGTCCGATGAGTATTGAGGCGCGCGGTGGTTATCGTTACTTTCTCACCTTCACTGATGACTTAAGTAGATATGGGTATATTTACTTAATGAAACACAAGTCTGAAACATTTGAAAAGTTCAAACAATTTCAGAGTGAAGTTGAGAATCATCGTAACAAGAAGATTAAATTCCTACGATCTGATCGAGGAGGAGAATATCTGAGTTATGAGTTTGGCAGTCACTTAAGACAGTGTGGAATTGTTTCACAATTGACACCGCCTGGAACACCACAGCGTAATGGTGTGTCCGAACGTCGTAATCGAACCTTATTGGATATGGTGCGATCTATGATGTCTCTTGCCGATTTGCCACTATCGTTTTGGGGTTATGCATTAGAGACAGCTGCATTCACTTTAAATAGGGCACCATCGAAATCCGTTGAGACGACGCCATATGAACTTTGGTTTGGCAAGAAGCCAAAACTGTCGTTTCTTAAAGTTTGGGGATGTGATGCTTATGTCAAAAAGCTTCAGCCTGAAAAGCTGGAACCCAAAGCGGAGAAATGCGTCTTCATAGGATACCCAAAAGAGACAGTTGGGTATACCTTCTACCTCAGATCCGAAGGCAAAGTGTTTGTCGCTAAAAACGGAACATTTCTTGAGAAAGAGTTTCTCTCGAAAGAATTGAGTGGGAGGAAGATAGAACTTGATGAGGTTGTTGAACCTTTACTTCAACCTGAGAGTAGCGCAATGCAGAAAGTTGTTTCTGTGGAGCCTACATTAGCTGAAGAGGAAGTTAATGATGATGATCATGAAGCTTTGGATCAAGTTGCTATCGAACCTCGTAGGTCGACAAGGACGCGTACTGCTCCCGAGTGGTACGGCAACCCTGTCTTAGCGATCATGTTGTTAGACAACGATGAACCTACGAACTATGGAGAAGCGATGATGGGCCCGGATTCCGAGAAGTGGTTAGAGGCCATGAAATCCGAGATGGGATCCATGTATGAAAACAAAGTATGGACTTTGGAAGTATTACCTGAAGGGCGTAAGGCCATTCAGAACAAATGGATCTTTAAGAGGAAGACGGACGCGGACGGTAATGTCACCGTCTATAAAGCTCGACTTGTGGCAAAGGGTTTTTCACAAGTTCAAGGAGTTGACTACGATGAGACCTTCTCACACGTAGCGATGCTTAAGTCCGTCAGAATCATGTTAGCAATAGCTGCCTTTTTCGATTATGAAATTTGGCAGATGGATGTCAAAACAGCGTTCCTTAACGGTTACCTTAAGGAAGAGTTGTATATGATACAACCAGAAGGTTTTGTCGATCCAGAGAATGCTGACAAAGTTTGCAAACTCCAGCGATCCATTTATGGACTGGTGCAAGCATCTCGGAGTTGGAATCTTCGTTTTGATGAGGTGATCAAAGCGTTCGAGTTTATACAAGTTTACGGAGAAGCTTGTATTTACAAGAAAGTGAGTGGGAGCTCTATAGCGTTTCTAATATTATATGTGGATGACATATTACTGATTGGAAACAATATAGAAATGCTGGAAAGCGTAAAGGAATATTTGAACAAGAGTTTTTCAATGAAGGACCTAGGAGAAGCTGCTTTCATATTAGGCATCAAGATCTATAGAGATAGATCAAGACGTTTAATAGGACTTTCACAAAGCACATACCTTGATAAGATTTTGAAGAAGTTCAAAATGGATCAGTCCAAGAAGGGGTTCTTGCCTGTTTTGCAAGGTGTGAAGTTGAGTAAGACTCAATGCCCAGTGACTGCAGAAGATAGAGAAAAGATGAGTGTCATCCCCTATGCTTCAGCCATAGGCTCTATCATGTATGCAATGCTGTGCACAAGACCCGATGTCAGCCTTGCCATAAGTATGGCCGGAAGGTTTCAAAGTGATCCAGGAATGGAACACTGGACGGCGGTCAAGAATATCCTGAAGTACCTGAAAAGGACTAAGGACATGTTTCTCGTTTATGGAGGTGATCAAGAGCTCGTCGTAAAGGGTTACGTCGATGCAAGCTTTGACACTGATCCGGATGACTCTAAATCGCAAACCGGATACGTATTTATTCTTAATGGGGGTGCGGTTAGCTGGTGCAGTTCCAAGCAAAGCGTGGTAGCAGATTCTACATGCGAAGCGGAGTACATCGCTGCCTCGGAGGCGGCGAAGGAAGGTGTCTGGATGAAGGAGTTCATGACAGATCTTGGAGTAGTGCCTAGTGCGCTTAACCCAATGACTCTGTTTTGTGATAATACTGGTGCCATTGCTCTAGCCAAGGAACCAAGATTTCACAAGAGGACCAGACACATAAAGCGACGTTTCAATTCCATCCGCGATTACATCAAGGAGGACGACATAAATATTTGCAAAGTACACACGGATCTAAATGTTGCAGATCCGATGACTAAACCTCTTCCAAAGGCTAAACATGAACAACACCAGAACTGCATGGGTGTTCGATTCATTACAATGTAAATCACATAGTGATGTGAACTAGATTATTGACTCTAGTGCAAGTGGGAGACTGTTGGAAATATGCCCTAGAGGCAATAATAAATTGGTTATTATTATATTTCCTTGTTCATGATAATCGTTTATTATCCATGCTATAATTGTATTGATTGGAAACTCAAATACATGTGTGGGTACATAGACAACACTGTGTCCCTAGTAAGCCTCTAGTTGACTAGCTCGTTGATCAAAGATGGTTAAGGTTTCCTAGCCATTGACATGAGATGTCATTTGATAACGGGATCACATCATTAGGAGAATGATGTGATGGACAAGACCCAAACTGTAAACGTAGCATTTGATCGTGTCAGTTTATTGCTATTGTTTTCTGCATGTCAAGTATCTGTTCCTTTGACCATGAGATCATGCAACTCACTGACACCGGAGGAATACCTTGTGTGTATCAAACGTCGCAACGTAACTGGGTGACTATAAAGGTGCTCTACAGGTATCTCCGAGGGTGTCTGTTGGGTTGGCATGGATCAAGACTAGGATTTGTTACTCCGTGTGACGGAGAGGTATCTCAGGGCCCACTCGGTAATACAACATCACATTGAGCCTTGCAAGCAAAGTGACTAAAGAGTTAGCCACAGGATCTTGTATTACGGAACGAGTAAAGAGACTTGCCGGTAACGAGATTGAACTAGGTATAGAGATACCGACGATCGAATCTCGGGCAAGTAACATACCGAAGAACAAAGGGAACAACATACGGGATTAACTGAATCCTTGTCATAGAGGTTCGACCGATTAAGATCTTCGTAGAATATGTAGGAGCCAATATGGGCATCCAGGTCCCGCTATTGGTTATTGGCCGTAGAGGTGTCTCGGTCATGTCTACATAGTTCTCGAACCCGCAGGGTCTACACACTTAACGTTTGGTGACGATTAGTATAATTGAGTTATTATGTTGGTGACCGAAAGTTGTTCGGAAGTCTCGGATAAGATCCCGGACATGACGAGGATCTCTGGAATAGTCCGGAGGTAAAGATTGATATATGTGATAATAGTGTTTTGATCTCCGAAAGAGTTCCGGAGTTCACCGGAAGGGGTTCCGGATGTTTACCGAAGTGTTCGGGTGCAGCAACACTTTATATGGGCCAAAGGGATAAAGCCCACGAGGTATTAGAAAGTGCAAAAGTAGTTTTGCTGCCGCGTAAGCGGTACTACCGCTTGGTGAAGCGGTACTACCGCCCGAGCGGTACTACCGCTTGTGTGAAGCGGTACTACCGCCCAAGCGGTACTACCGCTTGTGAGCGGTACTACCGCTTGTGCGCGGCTGTGCACGGTTCGGCAGGGATCCGAGTTGGACTCTTTCCCTGCGGGCCAAACCGACCTTGTGCGGGCAAAACCGACCTGGAGGAGGCTTTTACTCCAAGTTTAGACCCCAAGGCTCAACATATAAATAGAGGGGCAGGGCTAGCACACGGGACACATCAGGATTTCCCAAGCCGTGTGCCGGCAACCCTAGCCCTCTAGTTCCTCCGTCATAATCTCCGTAGCGCTTGGCGAAGCCCTGCAGAGATTGTTCCTCACCACCATCACCACGCCGTCGTGCTGCTGGAACTCAACCACTACTTCACCATCGCTCGCTGGATCGAGGAGGTGAAGGCGTCATCAAGCCGTACGTGTGTTGAACGCGGAGGTGCCGTCCGTTCGGCACTAGTTCGTGATCGGATCGAGGGACGACGTGCGATTTGGATCGCGGAGACGTTCGACTACATCAACCGCGTTTCTTAAACGCTTCCGCTTAGCGATCTACAAGGGTATGTAGATTCACTCTCCCTCTCGTAGATGCTCATCACCATGGATAGATCTTGTGTGTGCGTAGGAAAATTTTTGTTTCCCATGCAACGTTCCCCAACAGTTTCACCTATTCTCAAAAACATCATCCACACAAAACTTGAAAAGAACTCGTGAGATAGGTTAGTACACATAATAATAAATCAACTCTTTATGTACTGCCAAGACAAGTTGCATAATAATTTTCAAACATTAGGTACTGTATACTATCATTTCCACAATTTATATCTACCAATATAGGCTATGGAAACTATAGGATAAGTAGATAACAAAACTATGACAGCAATCTGTCCAAACAGAACAGTCTGTAGCAATTTATGAAAACAGTGTACTTCTGTAACTGAAAAAATTATGAAAATTTAGGAAATGCTAAAAAATTTATATGAAAATACTGTGTAAAAATTTCAGAAACTTTCCACGTTCCAGTAAAATATGAAAATTCAAACACTACAGCAAAAGTTTCTGTTTATACACAGCACACATCAAACATGCAATTCAAGCATCCTAAAAGGCAATTCTTGGAACTTTTTATTAAAAAACAAGATTATAAATGACACCTAACAGAGAACAAGAAAATAAAATGACGCTCCAAGCAAAACTCATATTATGTGACGAATAAAAATATAGTTCCAAGTAAGATATACCGATAGTGTTGAAGATGAAAGAGGGGATGCCTTCCGGGGCATCCCCAAGCTTAGGCGCTTGAGTCTTCCTTGGATATTACCTTGGGGGTGCCTTGGGAATCCCCAAGCTTAGGTTCTTGTCACTCCTTATTCTCCTCATATCGGTGTCTCACCCAAAACTTGAAAACTTCAATCACACAAAACTTAACGGAACTTCGTGAGATGGGTTAGTGTAGTAAAGATAAATCATTCACTTAGGTACTGTCAAGACAAGATTCATAATTGTTCCCACATCATACCTACTGTATTCTATCATTCCCATAATTTATATCACTCAATATAAGCTATAGAAACACTAAAACAAGTAAACTATGCATGCAAAACAGAATCTGTCAAAAACAGAACAGTCTGTGAAGATCTGTAGTGTAACCATACTTCCCTGTCTCTAAATATTCTGAAAAATTAGGACAACCTGAAGAATTTGTATATTAAGACCGTGTAAAAATTTCAGATCAGTATAACGCTCCAGTAAAAAATGAAAATTCCTGTACTGGAGTCAAAAGTTTCTGTTTTGGTTCAGCATCAATTCTACTCATCTTGCGAGTCACCCCAAAGGTTTTACTTGGCACTTTATTGAAACAAAAGCTATAAAACATGATTATACAGTAGCTTAATCATGTTAACACACAAAAACAGAAAGTAAAAGTATTGGGTTGTCTCCCAACAAGCGCTTTTCTTTAATGCCTTTTAGCTAGGCAAGATGATTTCAATGATGCTCACAAAAAAGATAAGAATTGAAACACAAAGAGAGCACCATGAAGCATATGACTAGCACATTTAAGCCTAACCCACTTCCTATGCATAGGGATTTTGTGAGCAAACAATTTATGGGAGCAAGAATTAACTAGCATAGGAAGGCAAAACAAGCATAACTTCAAAACTTTGAACACATAGAGAGGAAACTTGATATTATTGCAATTCCTACAAGCATATGTTCCTCCCTCATAATAATTTTCAGTAGCATCATGAAGGAATTTCACAATATAACCATCACATAAAGCATTCTTTTCATGATCTACAAGCATAGAAAATTTGTCACTCTCCACATAAGCATATTTCTTCTCATCAATAGTAGTGGGAGCAAACTCAACAAAATAACTATCATGTGAAGCATAATCCAATTGAAAATTAAAATCATGATGACAAGTTTCATGGTTATCATTATTCTTTATAGCATACATGTCATCACAATAATCATCATAAATAGGAGGCATGCTTTCATCATAATAGTTTTGCTCATCAAAACTTGGGGGACTAAAAATATCATATTCATCAAACATAGCATCCCCAAGCTTGTAGCTTTGCATATCATTAGCATCACGAATATTCAAGGAATTCATACTAACAACATTGCAATCATGCTCATCACTCAAAGGTTAAGTGCCAAACATTTTAATAACTTCTTCTTCTAACACTTGAGCACAATTTTCCTTTCCATCATTTTCACGAAAGACATTAAAAAGATGAAGCATATGAGGCAACCTCAATTCCATTTTTTTTGGTAGTTTTCTTTTATAAAACCAAACTAGTGAAAAACAAGAAACTAAAAGATTTAATTGCAAGATCTAAAGCTATACATTCAAGCACTCACCTCCCCGGCAACGGCGCCAGAAAAGAGCTTGATGTCTACTACGCAACCTTCTTCTTGTAGACTCGTGTTGGGCCTCCAAGCGCAGAGTTTTGTAGGACAGTAGCAAATTTCCCTCAAGTGGATGAACTAAGGTTTATCAATCCATGGGAGGCGTAGGATGAAGATGGTCTCTCTCAAACAACCCTGCAACCAAATAACAAAGAGTCTCTTGTGTCCCCAACACACCCAATACAATGGTAAATTGTATAGGTGCACTAGTTCGGCGAAGAGATGGTGATACAAGTGCAATATGGATGGTAGATATTGGTTTTTGTAATCTGAAAATATAAAAACAGAAAGGTAGCAAGTAACAAAAGTGAGCAAAAACGGTATTGCAATGCTTGAAAACAAGGCCTAGGGTTCATACTTTCACTAGTGCAAGTTCTCTCAACAATACTAACATAGTTGAATCATATGTAAATCCCTCATGTGCGACAAAGAGTTCACTCCAAAGTCACAAATAGCGGAGAACAAACAAAGAAATTATTGTAGGGTACGAAACCACCTCAAAGTTATCTTTTCTGATCAATCTTATGAGCTATCCCTATAAGTGTCACGAACAGCCCTAGAGTTCGTACTAAAATAACACCTTAAGATATACATCAACCAAAACCCTAATGTCACCTAGATACTCCAATGTCACCACAAGTACCCATGGGCATGATTATACGATATGCATCACACAATTTCAGATTCATCATGTTCAATCCAACACAAAGAACTTCAAAGAGTGCCCCAAAGTTTCTACCGGAGAGTCAAGACAAAAACGTGTGCCAACACCTATGCATAGATTCCCAAGGTCACGGAACCCGCAAGTTGATCACCAAAACATACATCAAGTGGATCAATAAAACATCCCATTGTCACCACGGATATCCCATTGCAAGACATACATCAAGTGTTCTCAAATCCTTAAAGACTCAATCCGATAAGAAAACTTCAAAGGGAAAACTCAATTCATCACAAGAAGATAGAGAGGGGAAAGCTCCATATGATTCATCTATATCAATAAAGCTCGCGGTACATCAAGATCGTGCCATCTCAAGAACACGAGAGAGAGAGAGATCAAACACATAGCTACTGGTACATACCCTCAGCCCCGAGGGTGAACTACTCCCTCCTCGTCATGGAGACCGCCGGGATGATGAAGATGGCCTCCGGTGATGGTTTCCCCCTCCGGTAGGGTGCCGGAACGGGCTCCCGATTGGTTTTTTGTGGCTCTGGAGGCTTGCGGCGGCAGAACTCTCGATCTAGGTTTCTTTTCGGGGGTTTCTGTATTTAGAGGAATATTTGGCGTTGGAATCACGTCAGGGGGGTGCTCGAGGGACCCACAAGCCAGGGGGGCACGCCCTAGGGGGGCGCCCCCTAGGCTTGTGACCTCCTCGGGACTCCTCTCCGGTATCTTTTAGCTCCAGTATTTTTTATATTTTCCAAAAATATTCTCCGTAAATTTTCAGCCCATTCCGAGAACTTTTATTTCTGCACAAAACAACACCACGGTAGCTCTGCTGAAAACAGCGTCAGTCCGGGTTAGTTCTAATCAAATCATACCAAAATCATATAAAATTATTGTAAACATGGCACGAATACTTCATAAATTATAGATACGTTGGAGACGTATCAAGTATCGCGCCGTGGCCAATGTTGTCGCCGAGTGTTCATGGCTTCGCCAGCTTCTCCTTGAGCTCTCGTGCCCAGTCGACAAGGCAACGGTGGTCTACTGCGACAACGTCTCGGCCGTCTACCTCTCTGCCAACCCGGTTCATCATCTCCGCACCAAGCACATTGAGCTTGATATTCATTTTGTTCGGGATCAGGTCGCCCTTGGTCATGTCCGTGTCTTACACGTTCCGACCTCCCAACAATTTCCCGATATCATGATCAAAGGCTTACCCATGGCGTCCTTCGAGGAGTTCCGATCCAGTCTTTGCGTCAGCGATGGTGCCGCTTCGACTGCGGGGGGGGGGGGGGGGGTGTTGAGTATATATATTATGTGCATATAGTGTGTCTAGGCCCACCTCCTAGTCCCTTGTATAGTTGAGGTCGTGGCCCACCTTGTACATCATATATACATGCGATTGCACCTGATCAATACATCGTGCAATTCCATCATCATACAATTAGGACAAGAGAAAGACCTTATGGTCCATATTATACAAGGAGCAGGGGTTACCATACAATTAGGATGCATATGGAGCTAAATATGAATGAAAGCTCTCCTATGGACCAATGGGGGTGCATCTTGTTGGGGAACGTTGCATGGGAAACAAATTTTTTTCCTACGCACATGCAAGATCTATCCATGGTGATGAGCATCTACGAGAGGGAGAGTGGATCTACATACCCTTGTAGATCGCTAAGCAGGAAGCGTTAAGAAACGCGGTTGATGTAGTCGAACGTCTTCGCGATCCAAATCGCCGAGCGTCCCGCGATCTAACCACGATCCGTCCCGATCTAGCGCCGAACGGATGGCACCTCCGCGTTCAGCACACGTATAGCTCGATGACGATCTCCGCCTTCTTGATCCAGCAAGATGGAGCGGAGAGGTAGATGAGTTCTCCGACAGCGTGACGGCGTGGCGGCGATGGTGGTGGAACTATTCCGGCAGGGCTTCGCCTAAGCACCGTCGAACTAGACTAGAGGAGAAAACGATCTAGATGAAGTAGAGGGAGCACGTGGCAATTAGGGTTAGCCCTCACCTCTAAACCTCTAGTATATATAGGAGGGAGGGGAGGGGCTGGCCAGCCAAGACCTCCTCATAGGACTCGGCCGAAGTGGGAGGTGGAGTCCTACTCCAATCCTACTAGGAGTAGGATTCCTCCTCTCCACTTGGAAACCTTTTCCACCTTTCCTTCCTTTGGGTTTTTTCCACCTCCAGCCGCATGGGCCTTAGTGGGGGGCTCGGCCAGCCCACTAAGGGCTGGCTTGACTCCTCCCACAGCCCATGAGGCCCTTTGGGTCGAGACACCCCTCCCGATGGTCCCCGGTACCCATCCCGACACTCCCGGTACACTACCGAAATACCCGAAACTTTTCCGGTGACCAAAACGGGACTTCCGATATATCAATCTTTACCTCCGGACCATTCCGGAGCTCCTCGTGACGTCCTGGATCTCATCCGGGACTCCAAACAACCTTCGGTCGCCACCATACATAACTCTATACTACCGAAACGTCACCGAACGTTAAGTGTGCAGACCCTGCGGGTTCGAGAACTATGTAGACATGACCGAGACACCTCTACGGTCAATAACCAATAGCGGGACTTGGATGCCCATATTGGTTCCTACATATTCTACGAAGATCTTTATCGGTTGAACCTCTATGTCAAGGATTCAGTTAATCCCGTATGCTGTTCCCTTTGTTCTTCGGTATGTTACTTGCCCGAGATTCGATCGTCGGTATCTCTATACCTAGTTCAATCTCGTTACCGGCAAGTCTCTTTACTCGTTCCGTAATACAAGATCCCGTGGCTAACACTTTAGTCACATTGCTTGCAAGGCTTAGTGTGATGTTATATTACCGAGTGGGCCCCGAGATACCTCTCCGTCACACGGAGTAACAAATCCCAGTCTCGATCCATGCCAACTCAACAGACACCCTCGGAGATACCTGTAGAGCATCTTTATAGTCACCCAGTTACGTTGCGACGTTTGATACACACAAGGCATTCCTACGGTGTCAGTGAGTTGCATGATCTCATGGTCATAGGAACAGATACTTGACATGCAGAAAACAATAGCAATAAACTGACACGATCATATGCTACGTTCATAGTTTGGGTCTTGTCCATCACATCATTCTCCTAATGATGTGATCCCGTTATCAAATGACATCTCATGTCTATGGCTAGGAAACCTTAACCATCTTTGATCAACGAGCTAGTCTACTAGAGGCATACTAGGGACATAGTGTTGTCTATGTATCCACACATGTATCAGTGTTTCCAATTAATACAATTATAGCATGGATAATAAACGATTATCATGAACAAGGAAATATAATAATAACTACATTTATTATTGCCTCTAGGGCATATTTCCAACAGTCTCCCACTTGCACTAGAGTCAATAATCTAGCTCACATCACTATGTGATTTACATTGTAATGAATCTAACACCCATACAGTTCTGGTGTTGTTCATGTTTAGCCCTGGGAAGAGGTTTAGTCATCGGATCTACAACATTCAGATCTGTGTGTACTTTGCAAATATTTATGTCGACCTCCTTGATGTAATCGCGGATGGAATTGAAACGTCGCTTTATGTGTGTGGTCCTCTTGTGAAACCTTGGTTCCTTGGCTAGAGCAATGGCACCAGTGTTGTCACAGAACAGAGTCATTGGGTTTAGTGCACTAGGCACTACTCCAAGATCTGTCATGAACTCCTTCATCCATACACCTTCCTTCGCCGCCTCCGAGGCAGCGATGTACTCCGCGTCGCATGTAGAATCAGCTACCACGCTTTGCTTGGAACTGCACCAGCTTACCGCACCCCCATTGAGAATAAATACGTATCCGGTTTGCGACTTAGAGTCATCCGGATCAGTGTCAAAGCTTGCATCGACGTAACCCTTTACGACGAGCTCTTGATCACCTCCATAAACGAGAAACATGTCCTTAGTCCTTTTCAGGTACTTCAGGATATTCTTGACCGCCGTCCAGTGTTCCACTCCTGGATCACTTTGAAACCTTCCGGCCATACTTATGGCAAGGCTGACATCGGGTCTTGTGCACATCATTGCATACATGATAGAGCCTATGGTTGAAGCATAGGGGACGACACTCATCTTTTCTCTATCTTCTGCAGTCACTGGGCATTGAGTAATACTCAACTTCACACCTTGTAACACAGGCAAGAACCCCTTCTTGGACTGATCCATTTTGAACTTCTTCAAAACTTTGTGAAGGTATGTGCTTTTTGAAAGTCCTATTAAGCGTCTTGATCTATCTCTATAGATCTTGATGCCTAATATGAAAGCAGCTTCTCCTAGGTCCTTCATTGAAAAACTCTTGTTCAAATATTCCTTCACGCTTTCCAACATTTCTATATTGTTTCCAATCAGCAATATGTCATCCACATATAATATTAGAAACGCTATAGAGCTCCCACTCACTTTCTTGTAAATACAAGCTTCTCCGTAAACTTGTATAAACCCGAACGCTTTGATCACCTCATCAAACCGAAGATTCCAACTCCGAGATGCTTGCACCAGTCCATAAATGGATTGCTGGAGTTTGCAAACTTTGTCAGTATTCTCTGGATCGACAAAACCTTCTGGTTGCATCATATACAACTCTTCCTTAAGGAAACCATTAAGGAACGCTGTATTGACATCCATCTGCCAAATTTCATAATCGAAAAAGGCAGCTATTGCTAATATGATTCTGACGGACTTAGGCATCGCTACGGGTGAGAAGGTCTCATCGTAGTCAACTCCTTGAACTTGTGAAAAACCCTTTGCCACAAGTCGAGCTTTATAGACGGTGACATTACCGTCCGCGTCCGTCTTCCTCTTAAAGATCCATTTGTTCTGAATGGCCTTGCGCCCTTCAGGTAATACTTCCAAAGCCCATACTTTGTTTTCATACATGGATCCCATCTCGGATTTCATGGCCTCTAACCATTTCTCGGAATCCGGGCCCATCATCGCTTCTCCATAGCTCGTAGGTTCATCGTTGTCCAACAACATGACCTCTAAGACAGGGTTGCCGTACCACTCTGGAGCAGTACGCGTCCTTTATCGACCTACGAGGTTCGATAGCAACTTGATCCGAAGCTTCATGATCATCATCATTAACTTCCTCTTCAACTGATGCAGGCTCTACAGAAACATCTTTCTGTGCTGCGCTACTCTCAGGCTGAAGTAAAGGTTCAACAACCTCATCAAGTTCTATCTTCCTCCCACCCAATTCTTTCGAGAGAAACTCTTTCTCAAGAAATGTTCCGTTTTTGGCGACAAACACTTTGCCTTCGGATCTGAGATAGAAGGTATACCCAACTGTCTCTTTTGGGTATCCTATGAAGACGCATTTCTCCGCTTTGGGTTCCAGCTTTTCAGGCTGAAGCTTTTTGACATAAGCATCACATCCCCAAACTTTAAGAAACGACAACTTTGGTTTCTTGCCAAACCACAGTTCATATGTCGTCGTCTCAACGGATTTCGATGGTGCCCTATTTAAAGTGTTGTCTATGTATCCACACATGTATCGGTGTTTCCAATTAATACAATTATAGCATGGATAATAAACGATTATCATGAACAAGGAAATATAATAATAACTACATTTATTATTGCTTCTAGGGCATATTTCCAACACATCTAACTTGCCTGCTCATGAAGATCTAGAGCTTATTTGAGGAGGCTCATTATTAGAATATATAAGTCAAGTTCTATAACGTGAAGTTTCCCAGTAGTATGTATGAAATCATGTATTCTCAATAATGAAATGCAATGAAGTGGTGTTACTTTGAAGCACTTACGAAAATTTCTAGTATGAGCACTTAACGATTACTTTGAAGCACTTTACATGTGTACTCTAAAAAGGATACTAGTGTTGCGAATATCTATTTCTGAGCCCAGGCTCATCTTCACCTGGTCAAGAATATTTTTACAAAAAATACAAATATCAAAATGTTTTGCATGGTAGATAATTTGGTGTGTGAGGTGCGTTTCAAATTACAGATTATTTGGACATACGAGTAGCTATTAACAAAAAAGATAAAGTGGGTCCGAACAATACATGAACAGTAAACTTTTTACAGACCTCAAATTTGTCTTTTTTGTTGAGAGCTACTCAGATGCCCAAATAAATTAAAATTTTGAGCACACATCACGTACCAAATTTTCTACCATGCAAAAAAAGGATTTTTTTTCAATTTTTCTAATATTTGTTTTAATTTTTTTCTTCATCGCGGGTGCAGATGAGACTAGGCACCGAATCGCTGCTCTCACTAGTGTTGCTCCTTCTCTCACACACACACTTCTTTGGTGCCTCCTTGACACATATTTTTTTATTTGGATTATTTTTCTAGTTTTTTTGGATCTCTTCTATTTTAAGGTAGAAGCAACACCTTTTAATAATGATCATTACTCAAATTCGTCTAAATGCATACATAGCTCTTGCTATGAATATCTGCACATGATGTCTCTAGCAGTGTACCAAGACAACAGTGATATAATGTAACAATGACTATAATGAAAAAAAATGGAAAAGCCATAAAAACACAGTGCTAGCTATAATGACCATGCATAGCATATGATAATGACAACATATCTCTATCATGTAACATAAATGGTAGTGCATGGCAATTTACTCTGAATGACTATGAAAATGCCATAAGTAGTTAGGTATGGTAGCTGTTTTGACGAGATGGTTGACTTTATGTGTAGGATAACAAATGGAATTCCTCTCACGGGGTTTGGATGTACTAGTGAAGGATGCACCATGCTTCAATGTGAGAGTGCGCAATGCTCACTACCAAAGAGGCTAGCAATAAAAGTTTCATGTGGTTCAAGCACAAAGCTCAAAGACTTACATTAATCATAAAGAAATCATCGACCAAGTAGTACCACAAGACATTACTTGACTATACTAAAATAAACCAAGTTTCCCATGGGGTTTGATTGGTAGATACAAGACCATCAATCGCACCCGGCTGCATCAATGACGCTAGTCTATAATGGTTGCATGCAAATCAAACTAATCAGTTTTAGCTTCTCATTAGAATCCTCAATTTTTTCATTAGGTGAAAGAAAGGCAAAGGTTCATTTAAACAATGAGAACATTATCCTATCTTCAAATAGAAATAGCTACTTTGCATACAAATCCTTAGTGATAAGAATGAGCTAAAACCCAAGCCAGAAAATCATAACTATTGAAACAGACTCTCCTTCGGTGTTTCCATCAATTTAATTACCATCCTAAGCATGCAAGACTTAATTTCCAGTACTAAACCAAAGATAATATCCTCAAGATATATCATTGAAACAAGTGCCACCCAAATCCTATAACTTCTAACAAAATATAAGTGAAGCGCAGAAAGTTATAGCCGCATGTCGCCAATTCTATTACTCCGACAGATAAAAGTGTAGCACAATGAGTAAAATAGCCAAGCCAAGCACAAAATCTCCCTAAATATGCAAATGAACAGGGGTGATGATTACATTTATTCAAAAAAATAAAAAATAAAAAGGACACTCCAAGATTATGCAAACAAAGCAAAACTAGATAAGAGGGGTCATACAATAGTTGTTGAAATAGATATAAAAAGGACACTCCAAGATTATGTAAACAAAGCAAAACATCAGCTGAACGCACAGATGCACCGTGTATGTATCCAGCCCACCTGGGAAAAAAAACATTAGCTTCCGTTTTTAAGGGGGTAAAAAACATTAGTTGATCGACCGCACGGACACACGACGTATGTATCCAACCCCCCTAAAATATATCTCTATTTCTATCTCTATATATCTATATTTGTATCTACTAAAAAAATGGACAAACGATTGCTCTTCATCTGTCACGTAAATTGTCCTCAAAGTTGTAAAATATTACATACGATGCACCTGCAAGTGACAAAAAACATTTCGTTTGATGGAAAAACACATCGTTTCGCAAGGGGGAGACCCCGTCTGGGCCGGCCCACAAGCGGTGGAAAAATATAAAAAAATTGGTGCAAACTGAGGAATCTAACTCGCAACCAACACCTTGCGGAGGCATATTGCTAGCCACTGGAGCTTATGCATATTTGTGACTATTATGTCGCGCAGAATTTGAGAATTAACTGCAAGGGCAAATCGGAATATTATTTGACTTTTCTCAAATACCTAATTGAAATTCTGAACAATTCTTTTTAATTCCGAACAGTTTTTAACAAACCTGAATTTTTTAGATGTGAACAATGTTTCAATTGTGCATAAATTTAAAATAAGGGAACTTGTTTGCATTTGTGAACAAGTTTTGAAAACAGGAATATTTTTTTAATTCCTGAACAAAAGTTTGAAAATGGGAACATTGCTTTGAATCTGTTGACAAAATTTGAAATCAGGGACATATTTTGAAAATCTGAAGAATTTTTAAGAAAAGAAAATAATTTTTGAAGCATGTGAACTTTTTTTATATTCATGTACACTTTTTTAGTTTGTGAACAAAATTTTGATAACAGGGACACTTTTGAAAATTGCGAATACTTTTCGAAAACACAACCATTTTTATTTTTTTTGAATAAAACTTGAAATTTCCAAATATTTTTTGAATTTATGAACTAAAAAGGCTGACCCATTTTAGATCACTTGGTGTGCTCTCTGTGCATTTGGTCAACTCCTTGATGCAGAGAGCGTCACATAGGATTTTTCCGTTCTTGAGTGGTGCAACTCTCTCTTTCAAGGGCAGAGCCAGCCCAGCAGGCCACCCCGTGCTGTCTTTGTTCACAGTAGCAGATGCGTACATTAAACTGCCACAGTTTACATTATATTTGGGCCTCACGCCCCAGGCCTAGGCCCTGGGGGCTGAGCTTGGCTCCGCCCCTGCTCTCCTTGATCCTAGCCAACAACGTGTGTGCGGTGTGCGGTTGCGGAGATGATGTGGCAAAGACAAACTTCAACACCTAAGCCCTTACGACCACACCTCATACCATGTCTCTCGTGGTCACTCATGTTGCTGCCTTTCTCTATGGCCTCCTCATCACTGCCAGCCGCCGTGTCGCCATCATCATCAGGCCACCCACCGGTTGCACCATTTTCCATGGTTGTAACCTATCGACAATAGGAGCAATCCCATTGCTGGTATAGAACCTGAAAATCCTTTGCCTCTCTTTGCCGTCCAAACATGAAACCTTGCTATTTGATTAAGCTCAACAAATGTTATTCGGTTGACCTGATATAACTAGGGTAGTCTTCTTTGCACACTCCTCAGAGCGAAAAATTGTTTTTCATGTTACGTGCAAACCCTCTTATAATGTTTTTAAAGGCCACAAATAATTTTGTAATCACTAATGGACATGTGATAACTTACCAATTAAACACCGATTTCTTATTCATCTATTTTTTTAGTTAGTGTACATAAATGTATGGTCCTCATGATTTTATATTCTCAATAATATATCAACTAATGAAGGTAATAGCTCCTTACACTTGGTTAACTAACTCGAAAGGTAATTTAGATATTTAAATTAACCAATTATTTACAATGGGAACGAGCACGACCCATTTTTTTGTGTGTCTATGTCCGAAGATGTAATGGACAACAACACAAATCCATTGCACGGAGAAGCTGTTCCATGCTTCTATGATCGATTGAAGTGTATCGCTTCATACATGCACGTTGATTGCAAACACATTACACGGATAATGCTCCTAGGAACGTCCCAGTGAGAAAGGGAGAGACATAGTATCTTCATGATGCAGCAAAATGTAGTCTTAATCATAGGCGATTATGATTCTTTTCTTCTCCCGTTGCAATGCACGGGCCCTTTTGCCGTGTACGATAATAATCATGTGGATGTGCCGTGCACTCCACCCTCCATAACATGATCGCTGGATGAGAACAGATTAGGAGCATTGTTGCCAGATGCATAATGATCAGAAAAGAGGCCGGGCTTAAAATGTGGGTGGAGCAATACCGTCACGACACGACGACATCAAATCAAAAGCCTACGGAGAAAGCCTTGCCGGTGCACGGTCCACACTCGTCATATCGGGATCGGTATGGTATGCCGTGCACTCCACTAGCGCACTGCGCACAGTGCCACGCAATGATTTTTCGCATCCATCAGACGGACAGATCAGCCAGCCTTGCAACGCGCACACTGCTATTTTGAAGTCACAGTACACGATGCAATTTGTCCTCTCCGTTGGCGCCAAATGCACGCCGCTGCGAAAATGGAAGCTTTGCCACCCTGAAAAACCCCGGCACCCCTGCTATGGCAAGCACTCGCCACTCGCTCGCTCGGCACCGCTTCTCCAAGATCTCCTCCTCCCTCTTCCACCAGACCACCACTCCACTCATGGACGACGGCCGGATCCGGGCGCGCCGGTGGGCGGACGAGGAGGAGGAGCGGCCACTGAAGGTGGTGTTCGCGTCGCCGGCGGAGCACTTCACGGACGCGGCGCCGATCGGGAACGGCAGCCTCGGCGCCATGGTTTGGGGCGGCGTCGCCTCCGAGAAGCTCCAGCTCAACCGTGCGTACTAGCTGCCTCCCCCGTTGCTTACGCTTTAATTGCCCTCGTCTTGAGTTCAGCTGCCTGCCATTCCTTGTTCACGGCGGTTGTTTCAAACGGAGCACCTACCGAAATCAGATCAGCAAACCAAGGGCTGTGACTCGTGACTCGACCAAGAACGGCACCTGGAGGGTGTTCGACGAAACTCCCGAACCAAAACATCCTTCCTTTATGATTATATATCATGGCAAGTGAAAGGATAAAGTAACCGTAATTGTTTTTGCAGTTGATACTCTCTGGACTGGTGTGCCGGGAGATTATACCGACCCGAAAGCGCCTGCTGCCCTCGCTGCCGTCAGGAAGCTCGTCGACGAAGGACGGTTTGTGGATGCCACCAGTGCGGCTTCGGGCCTTTTCGGTGGTCAAACAGAGGTATACTATATGCCATGGTGTTCTGCTTCTGCTTTGCACATCAGAGAATGCTATTGATTGTTGTGTTGTGGTGAGGCCAGAGTGACCTAGCAGGCTAGCACCATGAATTCCTTAACCCTTGCCGTCGTTGAGTATTGTTTCCGAATCATGATATGATGCATCTTACTGCACATTAAATGTGTGTTTTACTTGGCTGTAATTTCGAACTACCATTAAATCCACCATTCCTATGCAGATCGCAAATATTTTTTGAGGGAAAAGATCACACATAATTGGTCCTTTCGTAGTCTGGTTGATGATATATGCAACATTTTAGCCTTTACTGCACCGTGACTGTATGGTCCGTCAGCAAAAAAATGTTGGAAGAGACCTTTTTTTAACTTGTAAAAACTGCTAAAGGTAAAAGGTCGTTGTTTGGTTAACCTGCTATAAGTTGAAAAGTAGCATGCTTATTTCCAGAAATAGCATATCATAGCTGAAGAAATTGAACTAGACTTACTATTGACTTTCGAGTTGAAGGTTATCACTACAAGATGCAGTATTACACATCTGCAATAGAAGTTCATAACACTATCTTATCTTGATGCTATGAAGGTCTACCAACCTCTTGGAGATATGAATCTAGAGTTTGACACATCCAGTCAGGAGTATAGTTCCTACAAAAGGGAGCTTGATCTACATACTGCAACCACAATTATCACGTACAACATTGGAGAAGTTCAGTACACAAGGGAGCACTTCTGCTCAAATCCACACCAGGTCATTGTTACCAAGATTTCAGCAAACAAATCAGAACATGTGTCATTGACTTTATCGTTAAATAGTAAATTGAACCACCGAGTTCGTGTAATGAATGCAACTGAGATGATCATGGAAGGCAGCTGTCCAGTACACAGGTTACATGAAAATGAAGCCAGCGATGCTACTGGTATCGGGTTTGCAGCTGTTCTTAGCCTGCAGACGAGCGGTGCTGCTGCAAAAGTAGTAGTTCTAAATGATCAAAATTTGAGAATTGACAATGCAGATTGGGTGCTTTTGCGGGTTACAGCTGCTTCCTCATTCAATGGGCCTTCCGTGAATCCGTCAGACTCAAAACTGGATCCTGAATCAGCAGCTCTGAGGGCCATGAATATGAGTAGGAATCTCACATTTGATCAGCTCAAAGCTGCTCATTCGAAAGATTACCAGGGTCTTTTTCACCGTGTTAGTCTGCGGCTATCACAGTCACCAGCTATAGAAAAAATAAACATGAAAGAAGTTGGTGAAACCATCAAGACTACAGCAGAAAGAGTGAATGGTTTTCGAAGCGACGAGGATTCTTCTTTGGTTGAACTTCTCTTCCAATATGGTCGATATTTGCTCATTTCGTGCTCTCGACCTGGAACACAGATATCTAATCTGCAAGGAATTTGGAATCAAGATCTTCGGCCTGCATGGGAGTAAGTTATTTTTATGTCTAAAGTTATTGCATCGTTGTCCTTTATTATTCATTTCCCACTGTTTTTTATATGTGAGGCTTTAACTACCTACTCTAATACATGCACTTACTGATGAATTGATTATAAAATATCTGACTTGCTAACTAAGGCAACTGGGAGATATTGCTGGGTGCTGCAGGTTAGCCAGAAAGGCTTATAATCGTTTCCTCACATGAAACTTTCATTTTCCTGAGATGTCACATTTATTTTTTTGTTTGCGATCCATTTAGGTCGTGTTTCGATTGGGATGGGGGGGGGGGGGGGGGGGGGGTGCATTTAGTTCCAAATTTGAACCATGTCCGAGAATTCCCTTTCTCCCTATGTGAATAGGGCCTGAATGATCAAATATTTATACTGCTTTAATTTTCCAGGTGTGCTCCGCACCTCAACATAAATCTTCAGATGAATTACTGGCCAACACTTCCTTGCAACCTTAGTGAATGCCAAGAACCACTACTTGACTTCATAGCATCTCTTGCAGTTAACGGAACTAAGACTGCAAAAGTAAGTTCTACTGCTTTCGATATTTTATTTTAGTGAAACAGTGAGGTTACCACAAATATGAGTAGCATGAGAAACAGGTCAATATTTGCTTGTTTGGGATTGTAATACCTTGGGGAGTTATACTGGGGAGAAATTTGTCATATGCCACCAGACAAACACATGACCAACTTTGTAAAATAGGTCATCAGCTGAAAGGCATCACTGAAATCTACTTACTGAACAGTTCAATTTCTTAGGTCCCACGAGAGTTGCTAGAGATGTTTTATCTCACCGTGGGAGCTAAAAACACACACATACACCCGTTCTTTTTAGAAAAGGAGGATAGACCCCCGGCCTCTGCATCTGGACGATGCATGCAACCATTTTATTAATTATTCACAAAGACCATACAAAGTAATACATCAGTAAGCCTCAAGCCACCATCTAGACAACAGTTGTTGCTACTCCTATCCCCTTGATGAAGGTGTGCCGAAAGTACGAGCCGAATACCAAACAGACATCGCACCATAGCCTAACATCTAAATCCGGATGTCCCAGCCCAGCCACATACCGGGACTAGGTCACACATCGGATCGGCACTCTCATAGGCTGCCGCCGTCATCTTTCACCGGTCCATCTTCAGAGCAGGAACTGACGCATCGACCTTGCCTGGCTTGCCGTCGATGCCACCACGGCGCCAGACAACGCCACCATCCTGCACGTATCCGCCCACACGCGCCTGTCGCCGAACCTCCGCAGTGCCATGCCGCCGGGATCCGCCGTCGGCCTTGCGGTAGATGTAACATAGCTCCTCCTCTTGGCCCCTCCAGCCAGTAGTTGCTCCAAAACGATGCCTCCAGGAGGGACAACGGCATCGAAGGTGCCATCATCGTCCGATCCGGTAGACCCAGATCTAGGGTTTCCCCTGGAGCATCATGAGTGGGGTGCCACGACCTGCAACAACGATGCCTCGAGAAGGGAACGACGTCACAAACGCCGCCATCGTCCGCCATGACCGTAGTCAGCGTGGTTTTCACCGGAAATCGCATCCCCCCGATCTCGCAGCTGGGTGGAGCCGAACGGAGCCTCGCCATGGAGACGAGGGCCGACGTCGGCATGCCGGCAGGGAGCCTCCAGCCGCCTCTCACCAGTCCTCCTCGCATCACCGGCCGGCCAAGGCCATATCGTGACGGATCTGGGCATGACACCAGATCTGCAGCCATCGATGCCACCCATCTGCATGCAGCCGCCACCGTCACTGAATGGAGTGTCGCCACCGCCACCACCCAACCTCGGGTCACCGCCGGCCATGGAGGCTTCGATCGCCGCCGCGCAGCAGGGGCGCCGCCCTAACTGCCGCCCCCGGCCTTCCCGCATGTAACGCCTCCTCCGCCACACAGGGGATATCGCGGGAACCACCCGCCCTGGAGCCAATAGTGCCGGGTCCACCGCCATTGTGGCCCTTGCCGGCGGCAGCGGCAGCTGGGGATGGAACGAAGGGAGTCTGGTGGCTAGGGTTCGGGGGGCCCCTGGCGCCGCCCGAGGGGAGGCAACGCGAGGGGTCAAGGGATTAGTGACACACATACACACACTACTAGGAGAAAGCCTAGTAGTAGCGCTTGTTTTCCCCTTAGTAGTAGCGCTGGTGGCAGCGCTACTGCTAAGGCGCTACAGCTAAGTGTTTAGCAGTAGCGCTGAAAAACCAGCGCTACTGGTAAGTACTGATAGCAGTAGCGCTGGTTCACAACAAGCGCTGCTGATAAACCAGCGCTACTGCTACAACTTACCAGCGCTACTGCTAAACCAGCACTGCTAAGATTTCATTCCCCTCTACGTATTTGTGCATGCTCTATACGGTAGTTTCATCATATCATAATAAACATACATTATTCTCATCATATCATACACATACAGGAGACTCGTCATACCACCACCTCCAACACAAATATCATCACATCTCGAAAATAGCGATACACAAGTCATGTCATGTCTCGAATAAATGCAACTGCATAGTCATGGCACACACACAAGTTTCATCATCTCTATCTCTAAACCATGATGTAGAAGAGAAGAGCGATCAGTATGAGCAAGAGCGCGACTAAGTAGTACTTCTTGAGGCACCGGTTTCGCTCCCTCTCTTGCCGGAGCGTCCACCTCAAGTAACTATTTTCCGCTTCGGCTCTGCTGTCGAACCCTCTGTGGCTAGCGCCCGGGTACCTGTCCACCTGGGCCTGAGCGTCTGGCCAGTGGTCGTACACTCCTGGAACCCTCCCAATGAATACGGCGTAGCAGTCCTTCGCCATCTCCGATCTATGTACCTGCATCGTAAGTTGATGAATTCAACGATAATATGCAACATAATGTACTTGAGAAACACAAAGAGGCATAGTTAGCAAAATACAAGCAACCTATAGTAAACATAAATAAGGAAGTTCCTCATACCCAAACTAATTAACTAGAGCGATCTACGCTAGTTCATAGAAAGACAGTAGTACTAATTAAACATACACATTGTCATCGTCAATCACTCATCCATGTCGGCGCTCCAATCTTCATAGCCAGGGAGGAAGCACCCGAGCTTTGTGAAAGGCTTCAGGTCCAGACGCTGAGCGCTGAGCAGTGTTCGGACATCCTCCCGACTCATTGGCCCATGGTAGAACATCCCTGATTTTTCGAGGACCTCCTTCATGATCACTTGGGCAAGTTCACACTGTACGTGATAAAACTCAGCTCGGATTCGATGATCCGGTGTCCTTCCTATGCTTGTGGCCCAGTTGACAATCTCGGCATCGCTGGAAGTAGCTGACATGCGAAGGCGTTGATTATCCCTTCTGTACTCGATCATGTGATGCATGAGGTAGAATCCATCAGCCTTACTATCTTTCGGTTGCTGGATGCAGCAGAAGTCGGTCTTATGGCCGAAAGCCGGCCCTCTATTCCTGTACTTTTTCACCTGGATATATCCACCACTAAGGATGAAGGTTAAAATGGCACTATCGAGAACACTCTTTATGTGTGTGTAATCCCTCTTCTTAATGTTCTTCGCTGAGTCCAAGTACAGAGCATGGGAGTATTGTGGGTACAGACAGATGAGGACGCCCCCCCCCCCCCCCCCCCCCCGCGCTGCGCAAAATAAGTACACCTCAAATTAGCCTCCATGCTTGCAAAGGAATGATTAAAACTTACGAAAGGATATCCGCGGATGACTTACGTGGGATGATAAGGCAGGAGAATCGTTTCCTTGTCCTTATTAGCGACCATGAACTCGCCGATGTACTTGCTCGCATAGTCACGGTGCTCTTTGCATACTGCCAAGAAGCTCTCGTGCATATAGTACGGGTCCGCGACGCAGATATATTTTATGTTCTCGCGCCTGATGATGTAGTTGAGATACAGCGCATACATGCGGATGAACTGAAAATCCAGCTTGGTCATGTGGAACATGTCGTAGATGTAGTCAAATCACAGGATGAACTTATCCGCGGGACATCTATCGACGTATAACCTCCCACCCGGAACCTGAGCCGCGTAAAGCGGGTATCCTGGTTTTTCCGAGATGAGAAGGCTTTTCTTTCTGGCCAGCACATCATCATGAAGTCTCCTTAGATCATTGTTCAGTATGTCCTCCAACACTTTCTGAGGTAGGATCGGGTGGCCGGCGACATGGAAACGCTCCGCACCTACGACAGGTATTCTGTCTACCTCCCGGGGCTTCAGAGGCGGCTGGCTGCTTGAAGAAGCTCTGGCGCCTTTAGAGCCTTTCCTCTCCGGTCTCCTCCTTTGCTTCTTGACGGGTGGCGGTAGTGAGCCCACCATACTTTCCCTAACCACCACCCCCAGTGTCGTCGGGCTAAACAGTGGACGGCCCTCGCGTTGTTCTTGCTGGGTAGAGGCGACATCTGGAGGCGTCTCCTGCGAGGATCGCATGAAGAGAGACTTTTTGCAATCAGCCTTAGGACGTTCCGGCTCAGGAAAATCAGGCAGCATCAAATCATCATCTCCACGCTCATAGCCTGAGTCATAGTCCCGAGCATCGCCATAGGCGGTATTGATATACTGGTTAGGGTCATCATCATCCTCCTCCATGACATCATCAACATTTGCTTCTTCGACGGGGGCGACGTCATCTGGCACTAATGGAGGCTCTCCCTCGCGTCGTCCACTATCACCCGCCACGACAGGTGCAGGTAATTGGGTAGGTGGGGTGGTGTTCATACCTTGTTGAGGAGTGGTCGTTGGTGTGCTACCGGGCGCCTCGACACGAAGAAGAGTCTTCGGCCAAGGCAAGAACCAGCTATTGCATGCGCCAATCCGTTTAGGGGTCTCGTCGTCATCGACTTGTACCGGAGGAGGCAAATCCTCGAAGCACGCTTTGACACTGGCCACTCAAACTTTGAAGACGCTATGGGGCATCTGTCGGTTGTGTAACATGCGTTCCTTCGGCTTCACGATCGTTGCCTTTCCCACATCCACCTTCTGGCCTTTGATGTCGTACAGTAGGGTGCACAGGGTTTCGTCGGCCTGCGAAGACATGTCTGCGACGTCAAACATCCGAAAGGCAACTGAAACGGAAGACTATAGATATGCTGGTCAAGAGGGTATGACGAGTAATTACCGTGAGGGCGTCGAGCTCAGCCAAAGACGAAGCCCCGCCGAGCAGGCCAGAAACGGAGGACGGGCTGCTATGAACAGGAGCGGGACCAGGTACGGGAGCATGTGCGGTGGCGTGAGCAGGTGCTGGTGGTGCGATGTTCACCGAATTGCTCCCGGCGTAGCTGGGAAGGGGAAAGTCCGCTGGCCCTTTATCTGGATTTTTCTTCGCCCATTCGAAAAATGCCGGAATAAAGCTGGTAATGGAATATGTGAAGTCAGCCATGACGTGCGCTACCGCTGCACTGACCCTTTCATCGACTATCTGTTCCAACTCTGCTTTGGTCTCAGCTTTGGCCTTATTGACCGCAAGCGCGACCTTCTCGTCGATGTGCTGTTGACTAAGCAACCGTCTCTGCCTTCTTTCCTCCGGCTTCTCGTGGTAGCACGTCTTCCACGAGGCGCCATCTCCGACGCCGTGCACACGTCCATACGACGGCGGTTTATCCTCCGACACCTTTTTCAGTATGTTGATGGCCCGGTTGAAAGGGGTGTCCCACTTGGGCCTCGCCGACGACTGAGAAGACTCGTCGCTTTCGGCTGCCTTTTGGTGCTGCTCTTTCTGCAAAAGGTACATGGATGATTTACAAATGTGACAAAACTTGTTGTCGAATTGATTGGAAGCTAATATAAGGTGGTAATATAACAATTACCAGTAGTCTCATGAACTCCCTCGTGTTCGGGTCCGTGTAAAAGATTTTCTTGACGGGGTCCCACTTGTACCGGGCCCTGATCCAGTCATGCTCCTGCGGGTCGGTGAACTCCGCCAAGGGGTCTGGGATTCCGTGACTTTCACATTCGGCGTCCTCCTTGGCCCATACATGCCTCTTCCCCTCGTAACCCCGGCTTCCGAGGCGGTGGGGAGGCATGTTCCTGGCCTGGAGCGCCTTCATTTTCTCCGACTTTATCTTGACTTCTTCTTTAGCGCAAGTCTCCTTGAATTTTTCGAAGTCCTCTTCCGTTATTGTCGGATTGTCAGCATGAATCTTGGACCACGGTTCATTCTTCGCAATCGCTTTTTTCACCCGTACTTTCCAGGCGGACAAGTCGTTGGTGAACATCGTCATCGCCTTGCTGTTTATCTTTGTCATGGGTTCGTCCTTCCACGGAAGTTGGCTTTCAGTCCGCCCGGGGAACAAGAACCTATTGTGCAACTTCGTAAGGAGCATGTGCTCCATATGTGGTATCTTCTTCAACTTTTCGTCGTTGATGTTGGCGGTTTCCCTGAGGATGCATCCTAGTTGATTGCCGTAGCACGCGTGCGCTTCCTCTGGCGCCAGTGGCTCTAATTTCTTGGGGTGCATCGCCGTGACCACAATTTTTCCGATGCCGAGCTCGTTTGGTTTTCACGCCCTCTTCGGCTTCGGTCCTTCACCGGTCTCGGGGGCGGTGTCGGTGCCGGCGGTGCCGGTGTTGGTGTCGGTGTCGGGGTTGTTGTTGCCACTATCACCCTGCACCCGCAACTGGTGTTCGTCCAGGTAACTGAAATAATTGTTTGCTGCCTCGACGGGGTCATCTTCGAGGCGAGCAGAACCCCCGGCTTCCGCGTGGTCAGACATGTTTCCTACGATTATTTAAGTATGCTCGTTCAATTATTTGGTCGGAATGAAATGAATAATGAAAAGAAAAAAGGGGCCTATATTTGGTCGGAATGTTGATTCATTCCCCTTCCGGCAAATCCCGGGCACTCCATATGTCCTAGCTAGTTTCTAGCACAAGTCATGCCGAAAATCACGGAAATTTTCGGCATGACCTTTGCTAGAAAGTCGACATATGGAGCGCCTGAAATTTGCCGGAACGGAAATGAATCAACATTCCGGCAAAACATAGGCCACTCGGAGCATATGACATCAATGACATAGGGTTCATATTGTAAAATGACCTCACTAAACATTTGCAAAATATAAAACAAGTACACATAGGGTTCATATTGCAAAATGACCTCACTAAACATTTGCAAAATATAAAGCAAGTACACATAGGGTTCATATTGCCGGAACGGCGAAGGGAGCTACTGTTTTTTATTTATAGCTATTTTATATACCTACAAAAATTGCCCTAGCTAATTTCCTAAAAAAAACTGCCCCTCTTTTCTTCTTCCTCTCTTCTTTTTCTTCTTCTTTTCCTTTTTCCTCTTCTCCTTCTCCTCCCCTCTTTTCCTTCCTCTCCTCTTTCTTCTTCTTCTTCTTCTCTTCTTCTTCTCTTCTTTTTCTTCTTCTTTTCCTTTTTCCTCTTCTCCTTCTCCTCCCCTCTTTTCCTTCCTCTCCTCTTTCTTCTTCTTCTTCTTCTTCTCTTCTTCTTCTTTTCCTTTTTCCTCTTCTCCTTCTCCTCTCCTCTTTCTTCTTCTTCTTCTCCTCTTCTTCTTCTTCTTCTCCTCCTCTTCTTCTTCTTCTTCTTTTCCTTTTTCCTCTTCTCCTTCTCCTCCCCTCTTTTTCTTTTTCCTCTTCTCCTTCTCCTCCCCTCTTTCCTAAAAAAAATCCTAAATGCTAAAAAAAATCCTAATCCTAAATTGCCCTAGCAGGGGAGAAGAGAGGGAGAGGGAGAGGAGGTCAGGGCAGGGGAGAGGAGGGCAGGGCAGGGGAGAGGAGGCGGCGGCGGAGGAGAGGAGGGCAGGGAGAGGGAGAGGAGAGGGAGGCATACGGCGCGGCGGCGGGCAGGGAAGACGGCGGCTGCGGCAGCTCGGGCGGCGGCGGGCGGTCGAGGGCGGGCTCGGGCAGCGGCGGCGAGAGAGAGGAGGGCAGGGGAGAGGAGAGGGAGAGGCTTACGGCGCGGTGGCGAGGGCGGGCTCGGGCTCGGGCGGCGGCGGTCGAGGGCGGGCTCGGGCAGCGGCGGCGAGGTCGAGGGCGGGCAGGGGAGAGGGCGGCGGCGGCGACGGCGGGCAGGGCGACGGCGGCGACAGGGGAGTGGGGGAGAGGGGGGAGTGGGGACTTGAGAAAAATTTGAGCCCGACCGCGTGGGGGTTAGTTCAAAATAGCAGTAGCGCTGGATTAAGACCAGCGCTATAGCTTTTCTTTTTATTATTTTCCTTTTCTAGTTTTTAGTTTTCTTTTCTTTTTATTATTTTCCTTTCCTTTACTTTTCTTTTTCTTTTGTATTGCTTTCTCCCTTTTGTTTTTGTTTTTGTTTTTTTGTTTATCTCCCGACGGCCTGACACGCAGTCGACGAGAATGTCGATCTCCCTCTCCCCACACTGCGCGAATATCACCGGAACCATGTATACATCATTTGACCGATAACGGTTACTTAAGTGCGTACACAAAATAGATACATATATATAGATAATGGTTTCTCAGCTGCGTCGGCGACGTTTCACATTGAGCTTCTTCCCTTTCTTGTTCGTTGACGTATAATTGAGCCCCTCTTTATGACTTTTCCGGCACCATGGAGTACGATCTTTCTTACATAATGTAGTCTTGATTCTTCTTTTCACGTATGCTTCATCGTCATCGTCATCTTCCCTCATAGGGTTGCCGTATTGGTCGTAGTCTTCCTCGTTGGCGACTCCATCCATTCCGACGATGCTCCTTTTGCCTTTCCTCACGACAACACGGCCGGGATTGGTCTGGTCGGTTATGAAGAAGCATTGTGTCACGTGCTTAGCGTGTACCCATGGCTCAGTTTTGGCGATGACGTTAACGTTCACGGTAGCGCTATTCGCGTCGGGTATACACATGGTAGTGAAATACTTGTTTTCTCTTACGACAGCCTTAGCCCATCTGACACGGAACATCGTCGCAGCGTGCAATTCAGCGTGGTCAAGCTCCCAGATCTCTTCGACCCTTCCGTAGAATCTTTCAGTTGTGCCGTTGGCGTCGGTCACGCATTCAATCGTCACCCCTGAGTTCTGGTACTCACTGTCCATGTCTTTGGCCTCCGTGTAGAACGTGTAACCGTTGATATCGTATGCCTGATAGGACGCGAGTTTGGGCGCGGGGCCATGTGCTAAGGCGTGTATGAGCAATCCGTCCGAACTGCCTCTTCAAGGGGATTAGCAAGAATTTGCTCTTTGAACCAACGCAAGAAAGTGGCATTGTGCTCTACAGTAACTTCGTCGTCCGTCTTGCGCATCCCCTGATCACGGTACTTCTTTGCGATGGTTTCTTTGTGCAGTGTCACATAATCATCTACCACATCTAGGTGTTGTAGCACTACTAAGTTAGCCCTGTCAAAGTCGCCCCGTCGATCCGAGTAGTCCACGTGCAATTCCCTCCGGCCGTTGTTGTGACCTTCTCCTCCGAGCCTCCCATGGTGCTTATTGACGGGCAAACCAACAACAGGGTCTCCGCCGCCTATATAATTCTCGCAAAAGGAGATGCACTCTTGGGTCAGATAACCCTGGACGATGCTCCCATCGGGACGGGACATGTTACGAACGAATCCTTTGATGACCCCATTCATCCTCTCGAACAGCATCATGCTGTGAAGGAATGTCGGCCCGAGGTCGATGATGTCGTCCATGATGTGGACACACAGATGCACCATGACGTCAAAGAACGCAGGCGGGAAGTACATCTCAAGCTCACATAGTATGACAACGATCTCTTCCTGTAGCCTTCGGAGCTGCTTCACACTGATGGACTTTCGAGAGATAACGTCGAAGAAGTTGCAGAGACCAGTAAGCGTGTCACGGACGTGCTTCTCCATTATCCCTCTAATGGCAACCGGGAGTATTTGCGTCATCATCACGTGACAGTCATGAGACTTCATCCCGCTGAACCTTTTCTTCTTGGTGTCTAGAAATCTGCTTATCTTCCCACAGTAACCGGAACTGACTTTGATTCCCGTAAGGCACTTGATGAATTGATCGATCTCCTTCGGACTTAAGGTGAAGCAAGAAGGGGGGGCAATAATTCTCCTCCTTCTTCTTGACTTTTCTGCCCTTGGCCCCGCCTCCGCCTCCATCTCCGTCTCCTCCGTCGACTTTTTACGGGGCATGTGGAGATCTCTCCTGATCTCCAAATCTTCCAAGTCTTTCCTTGCCTTCGGCCCATCCTTGGTCTTGTCCGGCATGTTCATCAGTGTGCCAAGCAAGCTCTCGAGGATATTCTTCGTGATATGCATTTGATCAAGGCAATGAGGCGTGTCGTGATTGTGCCAGTACTCCAAGTCCCAAAAAACAGACCTCGTTTTCCATACCTTCAGCAGCGGCTCCGGTGCCTTTTCCATCTTTCCCGGTGCCGGGCACTGTTCCCAGTTATTCAACAGCTGGTTGATTTCGGCGCCGCTCCTCTTACGTGGAGGTCCTCGATGCTCAGCCAAACCATTGAATAGATCTCCACGTTTTCTCCACGGGTCATCCTTCTCGAGCCATCTACGATGCCCCATGTACACGATTTTCCCAGACCCGCCATCTTTCGTTGACGTAAGCTGCTGAGACGTTGTATCATCCATGCACCTCATGCATCCACAGTATCTGTGGCACACCTGGCCTGAAGTGTACCCGTAACCGAGATAGTCGTGCACTGTCGTCATCAGCGCGGCTCTCATATAGAAATAATCTCCTGTGCTGGCGTCCCATGTCTTGACCGGCGATTTCCATAACGTGTCTATCTCCTCTTTCAGAAGCCCCATATACAGGTTAATATTATTTCCCGGTTGTTTCGGCCCTTGAATCAGCATGCTCATGTGTATGTACTTTGTCTTCATGCACAACCATGGGGGGGGGGGGGGGTTGTACATCCATACAAAGACGGGCCATGTGCTGTGGTTGGTGCTCTGGTTTCCAAACGGATTCATGCCATCGGTACTCGCACCAAGCACGATGTTCCTTGCATCTTCTCCGAAAAATCGATATTCGACGTTGAATGCTCTCCACTGGCTAGCATCTGCGAGGTGTCTCAGCTTCGGATCATCTCCATCGTCGGGTTTCTTCCTCTCCGCGTGCCAGCGCATGAGCTTTGCTTCCTTAGGATCTATAAAATACCGCTGCAGACGGGGAGTGATTGGAAAGTACCATACAACTTTCTGAGGAGCTTTCTTTCCTGCCTTCTTGTATCGAGAAGCATTGCACACTGTACAGCTGGTTTTTTCCGCGTGCTCCCCCCGATAAATGATGCAATCGTTGATGCATGCGTGGTATCTAATGTGCGGCAGATCAAGAAGGCAAACGATTTTCGTGGCCTCCTCGACACTAGTAGGACACAGGTTTCCCGTGGGAAGACCTTTATTATGTAGATACTTCAAATGCTCATCGAGGCTTTTGTCTGTCCATTTGTTTTTGGCCTTCGTCTTTAGAAGTTCGAGCGTGAAACTCAAGCGGGTCACCTCGGGATCGCAACCGTCATACAATGGAGTCTTCGAGTCTACTTCAAGTTGCGCCAGCTTGGCCTCCTCTCTAGAAGCAGCTCTGTCGCTAGTCGTACTCTTGCGAAGGAGGTCTCGAACATGAGGGTCCTGCACGACTGAACTTAGTAGCGTCGAAGACTGTGGCGTGTCCGTCGCCTCTTCTCCGCCATGTCCGGACTCTTCTTCGCCGTGTCCGGAATCTTCTCCGCCGCCATGTCCGGACTCTTCTTCGCCGTGTCTGGAATCTTCTCCGCTGCCATGTTCGGACTCTTCTTTGCCGTGTCTGGAATCTTCTCCGCTGCCATGTCCGGACTCTTGCCCGCCGCCATGTCCGGCGCCATCGTCTTCGTGTCGATCGGTCATCTCTTCGTCTAGCCCCATGTCGTTATTCCCTGCCATGTGGAAGTCCTCATCATCATCTTCACTTATCCACCGAGTATAGCCATCCATGAAACCATACATCAGCAGGTGCGCCTTCAAAGTGCCACGCTCAAAAGGGTCCAAAATGAGGACTTCTTTGCATCTTGTACACGGACATCCAATCTCAGTCCGATTATTTGCATACATGTCCATCACCGCGGATTGCAAGTATCGCTCCACCTTCCTTCCACTCACCTTCATGACTGCACGGTATAACAAGCAAAAGGGTTATAAACAAAATGCATGCATGCATCAAATTCATATAAAAATTTGGCATGACCTTGCCTAAAAATAGGACATATCGAGTTTGCTCGAAATTCGCCGAAACGGAAATAAATCGACATTTCGGCAAAACATAAGCAACTCACGGGGCATGTCACTCACACAAATCTCTTCATAACGCAAACACACATATTCCCATTCTTGAAATGCACAACTTTTTACTCACCTATACCCCGAGAGAGATTGTGCACGATTAATTAGATCATTAGGCCTTCGCTACCTATAGGGGTCGAAAGTGGATGGCTAAATAGCTAGCTAGATCTAGTTGTTGGGAGAAGAGATGAGACTCTAGCTATGGAGAGGAAGAGAGATGATCTAGCTAGATCTATATGTATGGAAGGAGGGAGAGGCAAATAAATGTGGAAGATAGAGCTAGAAGAGGCCATTTATGGAGGAGAATTATGGTGGAGGGGGCATTAATGGGGAGAGAAGAGAGGTAGAAGGAAGAGAGAAGAAGGGCAATAATGGTGGAGAAGAAACTTAGAGAGGGGAGAGGGGAAAGGAGGGGAGAGGGCAAAGGGGGGAGGAAGAAGGGGGAGAGAGGGGGGTGGGTGAAAAGGCAGCTCTGCCACGATTAGTAGTAGCGCTGCTTTCAACAGGGCGCTACTGCTATGGGGTTGAGTAGTAACGCTTTCTAGGAGCAGCGCTACTACTAAGTGGGGCCCCATTGCAGTAGCGGTTTCCTCACAGCAACCGCTACTGCTATGAGGCTTAGTAGTAGCGCTTTATTGTGGGCAGCGCTGCTACTACCAATAGTGTCGGTGGGCTCGTCGGGTCCCTCTTAGCAGTAGCGCTCTTTACGTTTCTAGCGCTACTGCTAAGTCTTTACTTGTAGCGCTGCCGAAATCCAGCGCTACTGATACTTAGCAGCAGCGATTGTTACTTTCCAGCGCTACTACTAGTGTCCTGCCTATAAGGTTTCTCCTAGTAGTGACACACGTGCAAGCCGAAAACAAAAATAAAAAAGGTTGACAGTAGACTATCTGATTTGGAGGCATGGCACAAAGATAGACGTACAGTTAGTCACTGAAATTTAGATTTTATTCTGATTGCTAAGTCCTGCTGTTACGTGGGGAATCCATTATGGAAGGCGCAAGGCAGCAGGGGCAGGTTAGGCTGTGGCTAGGAAAGGGCAGTTTGATGTCCTGAAGGATGCTCTGTTTTGGTAGTCTTCAGATTCAGTTAAGGTATTGTTTGAGTCAGATTCCAATTAGAGTCCAAAGTAGTCAAAGTAGTACTAGTCCTTGTCCTATATAAAGGACACACCCGTGTAAGCTTAGGGCAGAAAATAATCAATAAAGTCTACATTCCCTATCTCTGTTCTCTATCCCTAATCCCCGCTATCTTTTGCTACTGCGCCGGCGACGGCGCCGCCCCGTCGACAAACCGTCGGCCCCCAAGCACCTCCAGGCCACGGAATAGCCCTCAGATCCAAAGGTTGTTCCAGTTTGGTATCAGATTCCATGTCTGGTCCTGGGGACAACACCGAGCATGAGCTCGCACTTCCTGACGCCAAAACATGGGCGTTGCATCAAGAGCAAGTCACGACCCTGCAGGAGCAACTACGTGATATGTCAACTCGGATGGCGGCCTACGAGACTCGTCCACCAGCCAGTGTTCCACTGGCTGCTAGCGTTGGCATCCTGGGTCCTCAACCTACCTTCGTTACGGACTCAATCGCATCATCTGGTGTAGCATCATCTTTCTCCGGCAACGCTTCACTTTCCGCCTCCGCCACCGCCGCTGCCAATCCACCATCGCTAGCGCCTACCATGTCGCCTGTGCAACCACCTTACCAGCCCTACTCGCCATACTATTTTCCACCCCACCAGTACCCCATGTCCTACCCAATCCCACACAACACACCAATTATCTCTATCCCTCCAGACCCAGCACAACAACAACTTCCAAACTACCCGCCGCCATCATATAACCCTGTCCGCTTCCACCAAGCATCGTCTATCCCCAACCAACATTTAGTTGACATACTTGACCCAGGTGCTTCTTCCCTCGTACCAAAGTATGCCAAGCTGGAGTTTCCACTATTTGATGGCAAGGAAGACCCTTTTGCATGGTTGGTACGATGTGAGCAATTTTTTGAAGGTCAGTGCACGCCAGATGCAAGTCAGGTATGGCTGGCATCGTTCCATCTTACTGGCGATGCTCACCTGTGGTATCACAAGTATGCCAAAGCAAAGGGCCGCCCATCTTGGGATCTCTTTAAGCAGTTGTGCGCCAAGAAATTTGGACCACCTACACACACCAATAAGCTTGGGGCTGTAGCACGTTGTCCGTTCAATGGCAGCGTCACTGACTACCAGGAAAGGTTCACTCATCTGCTGCACCGCGTGCCTCCTCAGCCAGACGAGACTGAAGTGGAATTGTTCACCATGGGCCTGCCTGAGCCCTTGCGCACAGATGTGGAACTAGCTCATCCCAAGGACCTTGATGATGCCATCAGCCTTGCACTTGCATATGAACGTCGTGCATATCCGACTCAATCCTCCGTAGCAACCACTCCTCGCTCGTCCCGTCCGTTCACACGACCATCTCTGCCGATTCCTGCCATCAAACAGCAGCTTGGAGGACCAACTGTAACAGGGGTAACAACTGCAGCAGCCACCACGCCGGCCGGCCGCACCTTCCGTCGTCTCTCTCCCACAGAGATCGTAGAACGCCGAAAGCAAGGTCTCTGTTTTAATTGCGACGAACAGTTTATGCGTGGTCACCATTGCGCCGGGCTGTTTTCGATTGAGGTTGATACATCTTTCGATGATGATTTAGAGGCACTGCCCGAGGAAGAGAACTGTGTGAAGGTGTCTATCCAGGCTATGACAGGTCTGTGGAGCATCCAGGCAACTGACACCATGCAGCTAGAGGTTCTGATTGGTAATACACCCTTCACGGCGCTCCTGGATACAGGGTCAACTCACAATTTCATGGATGAGAGCGTTCTGACCCGCGTTGGTTTGACCCCACGCGCGTGTCCTGGCCTACGTGTGATGGTTGCTAATGGCGACCAAGTAGCCAGTGGTGGAGTTTGTTGTGGCCTTCCATTGCATATTGGGGAGCAACACTTCACAACGGACTGTTTTGCCATACCCCTTGGTGGCTTTGATATTGTTCTTGGTGTTGGCTGGTTGCGTACTTTGGGTCCTATCCTCTGGGACTTCAACAACATGACCGTGTCATTTCACTGGAAGGGCCAACCTGTGACTTGGACAGGTCGTGCCTCGCTACGACCGGCTATTGTCCGCTCTTTGGTTGCTCCCGAGCCTGAGGATTTGATGACTGCACTGCTCGCAGAATTTGGCGACATCTTCACCAAGCCTTGTTCCTTGCCACCTGCCCGTGCACATGATCACCGGATTCGACTCCGGACTGATGGGCCAGTCGCTGTACGACCCTACCGCTATCCGCAACTGCAGAAGGACGAGATTGAGCGCCAGTGCATAGAAATGTTGCAGCAGGGCATCATTCGCATAAGTGATTCAGCTTTTTCCTCGCCAGTTCTCCTTGTTAAGAAGCAAGATGGCTCGTGGCGCTTTTGTGTTGACTATCGTGCTCTTAATGAGCAGACGATTAAGGATAAGTTTCCAATTCCGGTGGTGGATGAACTTCTTGACGAGCTTCATGGCGCGCGCTTCTTCACCAAGCTCGATTTGCGTTCTGGTTATCACCAAGTGCGTATGCACCCAGATGACATCGCGAAGACGGCCTTCCACACGCATGATGCCCACTACGAGTTCCTAGTCATGCCTTTTGGCCTGACCAATGCCCCGGCAACTTTCCAGGCCTTGATGAACGAGATCCATCGGCCCTTCCTCCGCCGTTTTGTTCTCGTCTTCTTTGATGATATCTTGATTTATAGCTCATCATGGTCGGAGCACCTCCGCCATCTTCGTCTTGTGTTTCAGGTTATGCAGCAACATACTCTCTTTCTCAACCAGTCTAAGTGCACCTTTGGTACTGCATCTATGGCATACCTCGGCCATGTGATTTCTGCAGATGGTGTGGCCATGGATGTCGACAAGGTTCGTGCTGTGGCAGATTGGCCAAACCCACGGTTGGTGCGTGCGCTACGTGGTTTCCTTGGCCTTGCAGGCTACTACCGCAAGTTCATAAATGACTTTGGTACCATCGCAACCCCGCTCACCAAGCTGCTGAAGAAGGAGGGATTTCACTGGTGTGCAGAAGCTCAGACCGCATTTGGTGCACTCAAGGGCGCCCTCAGTACAGCCCCAGTCCTTCAGATGCCTGACTTTGGCACTCACTTCATCGTTGAGTGTGATGCTTCCGGCTCTGGCTTTGGCGCCGTTCTTCACCAGGGTGATGGTCCGTTGGCTTTCTACAGTCGGCCCATAGCACCGCGTCATGCTAAGCTGGCAGCCTATGAGAGGGAGCTAATCGGCCTAGTCCAAGCTGTGCGGCATTGGCGGCCATACTTGTGGGGGCGTGCATTCACTGTCCGCACTAACCACTACAGTCTCAAATTCATCTTAGACCAACGGCTTTCGACAATTCCACAACATCAATGGGTGAGCAAGTTATTTGGCTATGACTTCACGGTGGAATACCATCCTGGGCGCCTTAACACCGTCGCTGATGCACTGTCTCGACGTGACTCTGATGACAGCCTTGTCACAATTTGTGCCATTTCAGCACCGCAGTTTGCTCTTTTTGATGACTTGTGCAATGAGATTGCAACATCTACTGAACTATCTGCCTTGCGTGACCGTATTCTGTCAGGTGAGCTCAGTGACCCTTGGTCGTGTTGTGATGATCTGATTTTGCACGGACGACATGTTTATGTGCTTCCGTCATCGCCGTTGGTAGCATCTTTACTGGAACAGGCCCATGCAGCTCATGAGGGCATTCAGAAGACACTTTACCGCTTGCGCGAGACCTTCCACATACCAGGTGATCGTGCATTGGTGCAAGAATTGGTACGTTCCTGCCAGATTTGTCAACGAAACAAGACTGAGACTCTTCATCCTGTTGGTCTGCTTCAACCTCTGATAGTACCCTCGTCGGTCTGGGCGGATATCTCAATGGATTTTATTGAGGCCCTTCCTCGTGTCCATGGCAAGACAGTGATCCTTTCTGTTGTTGATCGCTTCTCCAAATATGCACACTTCATACCATTGGCACATCCCTACACTGCTATCTCAGTGGCGCGAGCTTTCTTTAACGGTATTGTTCGTCTCCATGGGCTTCCACAGTCCATCGTAAGCGACCGTGACCCTGTCTTTACCAGCAATTTCTGGCGCGACATCTTCCGCCTTTCCGGGGTTCGCTTGCATATGAGTTCAGCGTTTCACCCTCAGTCCGATGGTCATACCGAGGTGGTGAACAAGGTGATTTCTATGTACCTTAGGTGCATGACAGGAGATAGGCCTCGGCAGTGGCTGGACTGGCTTCCTTGGGCAGAATACTGCTACAACACATCATATCATTCTTCGCTTCGTGATACTCCTTTCAAGGTGGTCTATGGCCGTGACCCTCCTGCTCTACCAACTTATAATAGGGGCGAAGCTAAAGTTGAGTCAGTAGGGACAGCTTTGCAAGAACGTGATCAATTTTTACAGGAGGTTCGTGAGCGCCTACTTCAAGCCCAACAACGCGGCAAGAAGTACTATGATGAGCATCATCGGGATATGTCCTTTGAGGTTGGTGAGTGGGCATGGCTGCGCCTTCACCACAGGCAAGCTGCTTCATTGCCAGGCCATACACGTGGCAAGTTAGCTCAACGTTTTTATGGACCTTACAAGGTTTTGGAGCGTGTTGGTTCTGTTGCATACAAGCTGGATCTTCCGGAAGGCTCTCGTCTACATGATGTCTTCCATGTGAGTCTTTTGAAGAAATTCCATGGCACCACTCCTGATGTGACACCACCATTGCCATTGATTCAAGATGGTCGTGTCATTCCGGAGCCTGCCAAAGTATTAAGCTCATGCATGCGCAGAGGAGTGAAGCATGTGCTTGTTCAGGCCCGTCGATGAGGGCGGCCAAAGTGGCCGACTGCACAGGGCCCCCAAAATCATGGGCCCCCCAATCAGGGAAAAAACCAGAGAAGGACCTCATCCGTGCAAGCACGCACGTCCGTCTGCTTATGCCTGAGTCTGACGACCTGAATCTCTGCACAAGCCTGCTATAGCCTTGAGCCCTGGGGCCGAACTCCTCCCCTAGTTTCCCCGCTATTTTTTTAAAATATTATCTTTGTTTTATTAATTTTGTCACATATTACACTGGTGGCAAAATTTGCAGATATGTTACCCTATCGGTCTAGAGGAAGCCGACTGGGTCTAGTCGGCCTAGAGGAAGCCAATTAGTCCTAGTCGGCTTCGACTAGGCCGATAGGTCAGTCGGCTGCGCTGTTACTGCTCTAATCGGCTTTGCCAAAGCCAATTAGTCCCAGTCGGCTTAGCCGTGACCAATTAGTACTAATTGGCTTAGCTGTGACCAATTAGCTCCAATTGGTGTTGCCTAAGCCCATGCATGTAATCATATTTTGATACGTAACTAAGATTTTCTGATGACCAGAATGACAAAATAGCCCCTCACGACCAGGCGGCAGGACTTTTTCCCGCCAATATCTCCCGCCATCGTTTCCCGCTTCTTAATTCCCGCCAAAATCTCCCGCCATCGTTTCCCGCTTCTTCGTTCCCGCCAATATCTCCCGACATCGTTTCCCGCTTCTTAGTTCCCGCCAATATCTCCCGCCATAGTTTCCCTCTTCTGAGTTACCGCCTATTCTTCTCTTCTGAACCTATAAAACCCCCTCCACACTAAGGTGGGTAAGTAGTCCAGCATAGTATCATAGTTTCGTGAAGATGACCCATTATCCTTTTGATCGTAGTTTCCACTCTGGTATGTCCCATTGTATTCTACGTTTAGCCGCCAATTTCAAGATCGATGATAGAGTAGTTTCATGGGACGAACTGATCAATAGTGACACCATAATGAATGAGTTGGCTCACACATTAGCTAGGAGTGGGTGGCCTCCTAGGACATTTGAGGAGATACGGAAAGAACTTCTCAGGTTGCATGGAAGATGGCAGAAGCAACTGCATAAGAGTGAATCGTACCTCAAGTTTGCGGCAGAAAATACAGATTTATGGACATCAGAGAGTGAAGACGACCTCTTCATGCCGAGCACCAAGGTCAAGACTACCGCATCGTCGAAGGGCAAGAGCTCTGCATCCACAAAGGGCAATAGCTCTGCATCGACAAACGATGGTGGGAGATATTGGCGGGAAAAAGTCCTGCCGCCTGGTCGTGAGGGGCTATTTTGTCATTCTGGTCATCAGAAAATCTTAGTTACGTACCAAAATATGATTACATGCATCTATCGGCTTCGGCAACATCAATTGGAGCTAATTGGTCACGGCTAAGCCAATTAGTACTAATTGGTCACGGCTAAGCCGACTGGGACTAATTGGCTTTGGAAAAGCCGACTGGAGCAATAACAGCGCAGCCGA
This sequence comes from Elymus sibiricus, assembly GCA_039707655.1. Classification (NCBI taxonomy): domain Eukaryota; kingdom Viridiplantae; phylum Streptophyta; class Magnoliopsida; order Poales; family Poaceae; genus Elymus; species Elymus sibiricus. The sequence goes on along the minus strand of CM077675.1, from coordinate 394,934,747 downwards.
CTGCCCTATCGGCCTAGTCGAAGCCGACTGGGACTAATTGGCTTCCTTTAGGCCGACTAGACCCAGTTGACTTCCTCTAGGCCGATAGGGTAACATATTTGCAAATTTTGCCACCGGTGTAATATGTGTCAAAATTAATAAAAAAAAGATAATATTTAAAAAAAATTAGCAGTTTCCCCCGCCTCCACCCGCAACCCCATCCATGAGCAACGCACACTCGCGCCGCCCCTAGCCATCTCCCATCCCGTGCGACAAGTAGAAGACTCATTGGTATGCTGCAATCGGCCGTCCGCCGATGCTCTTCCCAATCCAGCCGGCATGCTAGATGTTCAGCAGCGCTAGCCCCACGCCCCCACCACGCCGTTCCTGCAAGGACTGCCTTGCCTATGCCGGACATGCCCAGCTGCTGTACTGCTGCTGCCGGGCGCTCCCTTATGCCCATGACTGGATTCACCTAGGAAGCCGAGAAACACCAACACTGCTGGATAATTTCTTGGTAATTTCTTAGACAGAGACGGACAAATAACAGCAGCAGATGTAATTGAACTGATATATGTTATATCTATTGATTTCTAATAAATTGGTGTTGTGTGTGTTAATTTCTAAATTGATGGATTTGAACATTGAACTGAAATTGAATTGAAAAAGAATCATTTGTTGATTGAACTCAAATTACCGCATTTTTATTTCAATTTCATTTCATGTTATAGAAAAATAAGATGAAGATATATTTTTTTATCGATGCCGCAATAGAAGTGTCTACTCATATAGGAGTCATGGACAAAGCAACCTATTAATCTGGTACTTTTTTGTATCGCCATATTAGTATTTGTCATATGTTATCTATTTTGTTCGATCTTTCAGCATCGAGTTTCAGTTCTATCTATAGTGTTATTCGAGAAAAAAATATTTTGTATGCTTTCGCATAGTGTATTTCTTTCGTAGGCATGAACTTTTCATGGAATAGCTCTTTACTTATATGATCCTAAAAACATTAAGGTTGCATTTTGTATTTCGTCCCGGGCCCCCAAATTCCTGGAGACGGCCCTGACTTGTTCAATGGGTAGGTTCTTCGGAAATGGATGCCACTTGGGAGCCCCTTGTTGACTTCATCAAGCAATATCCAGATTATCAGCTCGAGGACGAGCTGCTTGTCGAGGAAGGGAGAGATGTTACGTGGGGAATCCATTATGGAAGGCGCAAGGCAGCAGGGGCAGGTTAGGCTGTGGCTAGGAAAGGGCAGTTTGATGTCCTGAAGGATGCTCTGTTTTGGTAGTCTTCAGATTCAGTTAAGGTATTGTTTGAGTCAGATTCCAATTAGAGTCCAAAGTAGTCAAAGTAGTACTAGTCCTTGTCCTATATAAAGGACACACCCGTGTAAGCTTAGGGCAGAAAATAATCAATAAAGTCTAGTTTCCCTATCTCTGTTCTCTATCCCTAATCCCCGCTATCTTTTGCTACTGCGCCGGCGACAGCGCCGCCCCGTCGACAAATCGTCGGCCCCCAAGCACCTCCAGGCCACGGAATAGCCCTCAGATCCAGAGGTTGTTCCACCTGCAAACAGTATGTTTGTTTACTGAGGCGAAGTTACCTAGACGACATCAGTGTCTTTTTTCCATTCATAACATCCTTAACGTGTAGAAGAATTAAAGCATGAGCAATATGCCATCTGATTGCTGACAGAATTCTTTGTTTGTGACAGATCAATTACCAAGCAAGTGGCTGGGTAACTCACCACGTCACAGACATATGGGCAAAATCATCAGCTTTTAATGAAGATGCTAAGTACTCAGTGTGGCCAATGGGGGGTACCTGGCTTTGTACGCACCTTTGGGAGCACTACCAGTATTTATTGGACAAAGTAAGAATGATTTAATGTTGTTAGCTCACATAAATATTTTTACTACCTCATCTTATTTTGCAAATATAGTCTGGTTACAACGTCTCAATGTTTTGCAAGTTTTATGTTACCACATTGTTATTCTCTTATTGTGCAACTTGTCTTCGATTCATTACTACCTTGATATTCACATAATTATGGGGTTCTGCACCACTGGAATGTTTTCTGAAATAATATTTCTTGTTAAAACTGTATCAAGGATGTCCCAGTGTTCCTACAGCAGTATCGTTTGGCATTTCACGGTTTTGAAATTCTTGTTATTCTTTTATGTTTCTTCTAGGACTTTTTGAAGAACACTGCATATCCATTGTTGGAGGGATGTGCGCTGTTTCTGACTGATTGGTTGATTGAGGGACCTCGAGGTCTTTTGGAAACAAACCCCTCTACTTCTCCCGAGCATGCTTTCATTGCTCCAGGGAGTGGTGGTCAGCAAGCTAGTGTAAGCTATTCAACCACAATGGATATCGCAATCATCCGAGAGATATTCTCGGCAGTCATTTCTTCTGCAGAGGTAACAATTAATGCCGTAACTGGTTATAACACTATAAAATGTAATCAGAAAGATACAAACATATGCTGGTGTAGTTTTTGTTTTGTTTTTGTCTATGAAATGTGTGTTGACTCGATCATCTCTCAAACATAATATTTTGATGCTACTACACAACAGATTTTAGGAAAATCTGATACTCCTCTGGTCCAAAAGATCAAGGAAGCGCTTCCAAGGCTCCCTCAGAATACGATTGCTAAAGATCAAACACTCATGGAGTGGGTAAATGCTCAAGCCCTTCTTGGGTTTGGATTTATTTCTGTTATAATATGACTTATATCTTGGTGTTTTTCATGGAGGCACAAGATTTTGAAGACCCTGAACCTAGCCATCGGCACCTGTCACATCTCTTCGGTCTTTATCCTGGTCATACTATAACCATGCAGATAAATCCTGAGATCTGCGAAGCTATTTCTAATAGTCTTCACAAACGAGGTTTGCATAACACAATGAATAACTGCATTTGATTACGTATATTAAGTGTTAACGTATTATACCTAAATAAATGGATGTTAATGCTCTGTTTACCCGAATATGGGTTGTAGTCGTAGGGATTTACGGCCTAAAGGAGCTTTGCACTAGTTACTACAGTTTTTTTTTTGTATAGAGAGCCATAAACATCTATGGACCAAATATAGTAATGGACACAGCAGATTAGGCTTATGGTTTTACTTGTTAAAATAGCTTATGCTTTCCTTACAGTACATGTCTACATCTGTTGTCATGCATTTGATATGTCTTTGTTTGGCTGTCCTACTTTTCGAATCAACCGTATCGAGCAATATTATGGAATTAGTCAAATAATGGTGCATGCTTTGACAATAGGATGAATGAAAAAGGAAATCAAATGGTTGTGGCAGTCCGTTCATCATCATGGCTGTTGGCAGTCGCCACACCAACTGTTGGACTTTGATTTAGCACAAAGGGGGTGTATAAGAGCAGATATGGATGGTATGATTTGGCACAAATAGCAGTATAATCGTCTTAATCTTGCAGTGTAAATTTTAAACCGTGACAGCAGACTGGATTGTGCTAGTCTAATAAAAATACACATTGTGGAACTTTATTGCTGGAATGGTTTACTATTGGGATGTGCCTTAGGAGCATCGCCTATCAAGTGAAAACATAAGACATAAATTTGTAGCTGTATGTGTTTTGCCATGAAAGGGTGCAGGAAGAAATAATTTTCATAGTAATGGTTTGTCTCACCCACTAGTAAAGGGGCATTTCTCCTCAAATCGAAAGTTAATAAATACATCATACTTTCTTACCAGGGGAAGATGGCCCTGGATGGTCAAGTACGTGGAAGATGGCTTTGTGGGCGCGCCTTCTTAACAGCGAAAATGCATACAGAATGATCCTAAAGTTAATCACGTTGGTTCCACCTGGTGATACAATTCAGTTCGAAGGAGGACTGTACACCAATCTGTGGACAGCACACCCACCATTCCAGATCGATGGAAACTTTGGGTACGAAACGTGATTACCAATTAACCAACTCTGGGTATCTGCCTGTTGTCTGAAAGTAATATTAGCATCTCCAATTCTGTACTGTCTTGCAGATTCACAGCTGCGATCGCTGAAATGCTGCTTCAGAGCACTCCTGCTGACCTGTATCTACTACCCGCGCTTCCTCGCGACAAGTGGCCTGAAGGGCGTGTCAAAGGGTTGAGGGCTCGGGGTGACACCACTGTCAACATCTTCTGGGAGAAAGGGGAGCTCCAGGAAGCAGTGTTGTGGTTTAACAACAAAAATAATTCAGTTTTACGGCTGCATTATGGCGGGCAAGTTGCCGTAGCCACAGTGGAAGCTGGTAACGTTTACAGGTTCAATGGGATTTTACAGTGTGTCGAGACATGGCCCCTTGACAAATGCGCATTTTAATGTGTGTGTGTGTGTGTGTGTGTGTGTGTGTGGCTTGGTCATTGTGTATGCATATGTATATGAGTTGCTGTGTGGATAATAATTTAATACGTGTGGCTTGATTAAGAATAATGAGTTGGCGTGTGGCTAATAACTGTATGTATTGGCTTGGCTATCATGTGTGGGCATATGATGAGTTGGTGTGTGATACATTTGGTGTATGGAACTATATTTTTCCTTGTTCTCGGTAAACAGTCAGTGTTTGGGAATGATTTCCTTATAAATGTATTATACTATGCCTGATTTGATTTCTGAAGCAAACAATTACTAATGCATTAATCATGCAAACTATGTGATGTAATACATTTATTAAAGGCAAAAGCTTTTTCTTACCTCATCCAATAAAAGAGAAGGCTGCCTAGTTAATTAGAGGAAAACCGGGCGAATACCAATGTTACAACATAGCCAAGACCGACCGTCATGGAACATGACAGTCCATAGGGCACCATAAGTTGTATGTACGTGTCAGCATCATCAGTCATCCTCAAAGTCAGTAACATTAGTAATTCAAATTCTTCTAGCCACAAAAGTGGCTATAGTATGACAGATGCTTTCTTCCAGAAGAAACAGTCACGGCAGAAAACACATAGGACAGTAGTGATAACAATCACTTGGCATAATCAATTTTCACTACAGTAAGAGGTACACGGATGGAGGAGGATTTGGAGCACTCGGATGCTCCACACCCTCCCTATATGAATATTAAATTCAAGAAACAAACCAGGAAATTCAAAAAGACATGGAATTTTGGGATATCAAGCTTGGTTGCCCAATCTATACTCGTGTATGGTTTTGTGAAAAATACCAGGAAACATATTCTCAGTAAAAAAGGCAAAAAATACCTATGTATAGAAAAAAACTGTTTGGATGGATCGTATGTCAGACTGTATTTTCTTCGCCACGGATAGATTTCATGGAATTTTTTCACAAAACTTCACATGGGAGTAGAAATCCTTGAGAAAACTAGACAAATGATTTGCAAGTGTGTATATCACCAAATTCAGACTGCTAGTTAAACAAACATGATCTGATTGCTAATTAAACAAGGTCATTGACACAGAGTCCACAGCAAGTACCAAACAATATATGGCACCTAGAGACTCCGACCGAAATGCGAGTGACAATTGTTATTAGCTCTAAGCAACTTCACATGTTAGCTTTCCGCACCTTTATGGAGGTTTGTCGCAGAAGTTGACGGCTACGCCAGTGGCGGATTTAGGGGGTGGATGGACCACCCTGAGATTTCCACATAGCCTATATAACATAGAACAAAAAAAATATATCAAAAACACTATTTCTATGAAGAATTACATCGTGGGATCCGCCACTGCTTGACGCCTCAGCATTTTCTATTTTCCGCTGGAACTCCTTTTTCTAATAATGCTTCCAAAGTTCAAGGCTTTTTATTTTGTTATCATAGTGTTTTTAATTTTCTCTTGCTTACCACTCCAGAAGAGAACACACAATTCAAACTAAAATGGAATTAAAAACATGCCATTGATGTTAGTTTACTGTAAAATGTTTGTTTTGCTCACTAGGCTCCTCCCTGGCGACAAACCCCTCCTTTTGTTTTTCTAGTGTTCACCGTGCAGTCACTTCCGCTATTGGATGGATGTTTTCCGCGGCAATGCCTATAGGTCCAATGAGAGGGAAACTCTTGCCACCATGTCATTATTGTCCTAAACTCTAAATAACTCATCGATAACGTTGTCCCACTAACAATTTTGTGTGCTATTATTTTCCTTGGTTGCTAATTCACGAAGTTGTTTTGCTTCGATTGGTACCTGGGTTGACAGCTAAATTTGCCCATTTTACAACCACACACGCCCTTGATATGATTAGTGACCACGTCTGTTCTAGATTGAGAAGCATATATAAATGATACTTGTAGTTAAGTACACAATATGTGATTTTAATCGTCTCTGATAGGCTTTACACACTGCATTAGAAACTCAATTACAATGATGAGACAAAGGCTTAGCCGTGTAAACATTAATCATAGACGTACTCCAAACTTGACGAACGTAGTTGAAGATAGAATAGTAGGAACCCAAAGCCTCATGGATTCTCGACAACCAGGCTAGTTAGAAGGCACCTCCACTGCCTCCACGTCGACGTTGAAAAACACGCCTACATCTCCACCACCCACACCGCCGCTCTTTAAAAACGAAAACGACGAACAACACATGAAAACAAACAAACACCGAGATGAAAAATAAGGCCCCCGCCACCGGATCGCCGGAGCGGCGGCTGAAGGCGAGGTGTTGCGTCGAGTCACCGGGGACGTTTTATTTTTTGCTAGATATGGTGACCAAATTTTCGCTACGTGGGCCAACTCTTCCAAATTTACACATGATCCAGCACTCAAGAGCCTAATGATAACTCCTCCATTTTCGAAAGCCCTAGTGATAACACTGATCTAGATGAGATCATTAGCCACTCTAACCACTCGACCGGGAGGCCCCACCGGCAGCTTAACAAACCCGCCTCCGCCGCTGTCCCCGTTTCCTTTTCCCCTCCGATCGCAGCAGCTTCCGCGAAGACGGAGCGCCCCCATTAAAATACCGAACTCGCCACGCCCCTCCCCGCATCTCCCCCCCTCCTCCTCCTCCTCGGGCTCCGCCGCCCCCGCCTCCCCGAGTCCTAACCCTAGCGAGCGCCGCGCCCGGCGGCGGGCGAGCGCGGCGATGGGCGCCGTCGCCTCCACGGTGGCGGCGCGCTTCGCCTTCTTCCCGCCCTCCCCGCCGTCGTACGGCGTCGAGCCCCCGACCTCGCCGGCCGCCGCGGCCGCTGACGGCGCGGTGGTGGAGCTCAGCGGGGTGCCCCGCCGGGGCGGCGTCGAGGCGCGGCGGCTGCCGACCAAGCGCGGCACGGAGGTGGTGGCCATGTACGTGCGCCAGCCCGGAGCGCGGCTCACGCTGCTCTACTCCCACGGCAACGCCGCCGACCTGGGCCAGATGTACGAGCTCTTCGTCGAGCTCAGCTCCCACCTCAACGTCAACCTCATGGGGTACGTCTCCGGTCTGTTAGTAACATTTCGTTATGAATTATGGTGCTGTTAGCGTCAGGTATCTTGATTACGGTGGTAGAACTTGACTGCCTGGGTTTTGCTTGTTGGGGGTATGCTTAGGAGCGTTTGGGCCCTGTTATTCCGTAAAAAGTTCGATGGACCTTTAATCTTCAAGGTCGTGCTGGCGGTTAGTTGTGCATCCACGGCTTCATGGAAAGTAGTATTAGTCGTTAGATACTTTTGTGATTTGATTGAAGTTGTTGAACCCGTGGGAATGTCTGTGAGGCCGTTGTTATCCGCTGGGTGGTCCGAAGGCTAGGCCATTCTGGTCAAATAATTGGTTGATTTGATTGAAGTTGATCATTATTTTTCTAATAAATGTTAAGAGGATTTAGGACTGATTGGAAAGTTTGGATGTTAGTGTCCTCTGCTAGTCAGTGGTGGGAACGTCTACTTTATGTCATTGTCACTGCTAGAGTCGTTTGAAAATTCTCGTATCTGTGCACGTAAAATGAAACATTTGGATTCTAGTGTGGAATTGTGAATCTTCTGATTGTGCCTTAAATAATTCAGTTGGTAAGGACTGAAGATTCATTGTATCGGACTGCAGTTTGGTTGCCATTTTTGGTCAAAATCTGAATGCCTCATTGGCACATTCATATGTTTTTTTCACCAATAGTAAGATTCTTGCCATGTGAAAAAAAAAGATTTGCTCACTGTTGTTTGCTCAGTTTGTATATTTATTTTTCCTAGTATAGGGATCTTATACTGTTAATACTGTATGGTGATGTGCAATGATGAAGATGGGGTTTATATTTTTTTCACTTCACTTCTGATTAGTTTCTTGTATAATTATTATAGTTATCGTTTCTGTTGTACCTGCAATTTTTTTTAGATCAACTTGTACCTGCAAAATTGGTTAGGTTTGACCAGAAGTTTTAGCTATAGATTTGTTTGCAAAAGTTTATTAAAATGCGAGGACATTGAGTTCACATTTAATTCTTCGTTCTTCTGTTTAATGGATTCTCCTTTGGATATTCTTTGATTTGATCTTGATAAAATATTGAATTCCCACTTGGGCACTTTGATTAGAACTATTGTCCATTTACTTTCCAGTTTCAAGTTTAGATTCTCTTATAAGTTTTGGTTTAGGTGTAGCTAGTGAAATGAAGGAGCTTGTGTTCCATCTACTCATTTGAGTGGGTCAGGCTTTTGATGAGGGGATTGGGCATTCCTGATCAGTTACTATGTTTATAATTGATAGACTGGCAGATTAGCTGTTTACTGGTTAGATTAATTGAGTTTTCCAGTGGATATTAGACATACCAAGCTTCAAATCTTGCTGGTGTGGAGCAATAAGCAATTGTTCTACCGTGTCTCCAGTCTAGTTTGACTAGTCGTTTTTTCAGTTGAGTAGTGAACACCATTTGTATCTGTCTTATAGCTCCAATACCAGTTTGCCGTTTCTATCATCGGTTTGCATAGTTGACTTTCCAAAAGGCCTATCTCTAGTTTTGTTGTCCTTATAATGTAGAGTAGACCAGTCGTTGCTTTGACGCATGGCAGCTACAATATGTTATGCAAATTTCGAGGAGATTTCGTATAGATATGTATGTGCTTCCATTTGATACTGTTGATAGTTGATACCTACCAGTCATGATCCTACTGTCAGTGTCATATATGTTTCACTGACCTGAATATCCATTTTGGCTTCACACAGTAACTAATGAAGTATCTTCCTTTCCCCTTTTTACAGTTACGATTATTCTGGATATGGGCAATCATCTGGGAAGGTATAGACTCAATCTTTTTCTAGGAAAGTACTTTTCCTCTCCTCTTCCCCTTTGCTTTCTGTTTTAAGAGGTTCAGCTATCATCGGTTTGCATAGCTGACTTGATTTATTTCTATTTGATTCTGCAGCCAAGTGAGCAGAACACTTATGCAGACATAGAGGCCGCTTATAGGTGTCTCATAGAAACTTATGGGGCCTCCGAGGAAAACATCATTCTGTATGGCCAATCAGTTGGCAGTGGCCCTACTTTGGATTTGGCATCTCGTTTGCCTCATTTGAGAGCAGTGGTTCTACATAGCCCAATTTCATCTGGCTTGAGAGTAATGTATCCTGTGAAACATACATACTGGTTTGACATATATAAGGTGATTATTTTACTTTGTTTCTTTCAGTTTCATCTTTTCCTTGATCTGACCTCTATTTTTATGTGCAGAACATTGACAAAGTTGCATTGGTCAAATGTCCCGTGCTAGTAATCCATGTGAGTATTCTAATGACAGCAAGATTTCCTTAAGGCTGTAAAACTTCATATGACATGAAATGCTTTTGTATTTTAATTTTGGTGGTGTTCTTTCCTCCTATGAAAAGGACATCAATAGTTGGTCCAGTTCCAGTTTGGTCCTGTGGGGATGGATTGGAGCCCTTTTTAGATTTGATTATCTCTATATATTGTTTTCTCCACTCTCTTCAAATGTGTTTCAAGTTAGATGCTTCTGCCAGAGTTTTAAAAACCGACCGATGGCCATAGTTGCCAGGCTGTTGGTTCACTGGTTCATCGGTCAAACTGCTGGTTTGCCAGTCCAACAGCCAGTTCACCTGTTCACTCACTGGTCTTATAAGTTTTATAAGAATATTCATTTGGCATCATATAATGTACTCCCTCTGACCCAAAATAAGTGTCGCTGATTTAGTACAACTGCAGTGGGAAGTTGCACTAAGTTAGCGACACTGATTTTGGGACGGAGGGAGTAATTAGTAAAAAGATCACATGTAAAGTGATAGATCTAAGTTCAACATAGCTGTACTGTTGTAATGTCTATGTGACTGTCCTTTCCTTTTGAAGAGTACAACTCTTTCCTTGGACGGAAATTTAATAATTTCTGATTATGGTGCTTTGGGAAGAGATGACTGTTCCATAGCAATATCAGTATTCCCTCACCTATTTATGGCATTAAAACTATTTCATCTGCAGGGTACGGCTGATGATGTTGTTGACTGTTCTCATGGGAGAGCACTGTGGGAACTCTCCAAAGTAAAGTATGAGCCTTTGTGGGTCAAGGGGGGTAACCATTGCAATCTGGAACTCTATCCCGAATACATTAAGCACCTAAAGAAGTTCGTCACAGCCATAGAGAAGTCTCCACCACTGAAAGATGAATCTCCAGAAAGCTCAGGTCCTTCAGATCTTGAGACAGGATCTGAAAGTATGGAGAGTTCAAGAAAAAGCACGGATGTGAGGGAAAAATCAAGGTCAAGCACTGATCGCAGGCAGAGTACAGATCGGCGGGAGAAACCAAGGAGCAGCATAGATAGGAAGGATAAAAGCAGAAAGAGTGTAGATCAACCTGACAAACCACGGGCCAGTGTGGATCAATCTGACAAGCCACGGAAAAGCATTGACCGGTCTGTATATTCTTTCATGCACTCTGCTTGTTTTATACTGTTTAATGTGGATTCCTGTTACATGACATATCCTTGTTGTGTCTTCTTGACTCTTGCAATGCATTGTGTGATAGCTTTGGAGGGATGATGAGGTCGGTCAAATTGTGCAATATTGACTGCTTCAAAGTAACTTCCACTTCCGGGAGCTGAAAATAGTGGAAGGTTAGTTTTTGTTAGCACATGTGTTTATTTCATCTGTATAATCTATTCAATTGGGTGTTTTTAGTTTTGCTGTGGAAGGTGTATTGATTTGGGTGAGGGTTATGCACACTGAGTTGTTTCATGAGAAGAAATGATCATTCATTCCCGACCCCTTGAGTTTTCAAAGTCATTCATTTGGCACATCAAGAACGCTACTCCCACGAGTATGAAGCAACATCATACTGTACATAAGTTCTTGTATCATTCACTGTCATGGTTTTTCTTTTTCATAGAAACATTTCATAGATAACTAAACTGGGAATTTGTGTCTCCCCTCTGGAAAGAATGTTCTCTTCAAATGTGGTTTTCTGTCACTTGGCTGCTTTGTCATAGAGCTTGAGCTTGAAATGAATCACTGGATCACTCAATGTAATTATCATCTTTGTTCAGTTTAACGCTCATGTTCTAGCTATCCAGTTCCTCTATTAATAAAATATATACTCCCTCCGTCACAGTTTACATGGTGCCTGCACATTTGCGGTTCAAGTTTGACCATCAGTCTGACCAATGAAATGTGGGTCACGTGCCAATGTAATTTAAAACTCAGAAATGCAAGGGTACATGTAAACTAGGACGGACAGTATTCACATATGTGCTGGAGAATCATGCAAGAACAGCTTGCATGTTAATTGTTGTGGTTGGGTATTACTCTCTCAGATATATTTTGTCCTAAGGCAAACTTTATAAAGTTTCACCACCTTTATAGAAAATATATCAAATTATACAGTACCAAATAAATACAGTATGAAAATGTATATTTCATTATGTATCTAATGCTATTGATTTGGTGTTGTAGATGTTAATACTTCTTTCTATAATTTGGTCAAAACTATAAATTTTGACATCATAGTTTTTAGGAAATTCAGGACACAAAAACATCCTATTTTGGGGAAAAACAAATCAACTTTGAAGTAGTCGTACAACATCACTTAGTCATCGCCTCTTGCCAAAGTAGTTTATCCTATTCCTATACTAGAGCAGCGTCAGTTAATTTGAATTGGAGGGAGTAGTACATTTCAAGAGTTTTAGCCGGTTCCTTGTTAGATAGTAGGTAGTGAATAGAAACTCAGAAGCCCGTTGGACATGCTGTCTTCTTCAATCATTTGTACTATTTGTGTTAACTTCTTTGGTGACTTGTATGTGCTGCCCATTGTTTCAATTATCAATGACAAAATCAATTGGGGCATTTAACCAAGCACTTATCTGTATGATTCATGCACTGCATAAAGAATGAGCTTTTGTTGATTCAAAATAACTGCCGATAATGAAGCAAATCTTTTACCAGAGTGGATTATTCTCTTCCTTCCACTGTAATGGTATGTTTCCAATGTTGGCATTGAGAAATCCATTTTTTTGATTTTTTTTACATGTGGTGTTTGTGGAAAATATGTGGCAGTAAGAATATTTATAGACAGTGTGGAAGAAAAAAGAGAAGTAGCCATTGTTGTCACTCCATTCATGAACAAGTGGTTTTGGTGGTGACTTTGACTTGAATCATATACCGGTTGCTAATCTTGTAGGAGTAAAACTATAGATAGAATACCGTGTAATTCACATTATTGTAACTGCATGAATGGACGTCCGGTTGTGGTTCCTTTGATATTCGGGTAATCAAGGAATACAACTATAAATAAGCAGGTAGTCAAGGAATACAACTATAAATGGAACATAGTATAGGAAAAAAAGTGAACTTGTTGTTAGTTAAGTTAAAATTGCATGTGGTCAGGGCGAAGTGATCGAAAGAATTTAGGAGATCACTTTGGTTTAGATTGTCACGCAACATGAGAGTCAATCTTCAATCATGAGGCAGATAAATCTTGGCAAAAAACTATGTTTGGTGCTTGACCAAAGAGAACCTGCATCTAAAAAAAAGGGAACCTGTCATAACATTTGTTAATATTCATAAATTTTAAAATTCTGCCAAATAAATCATATTATAAGTTATGGTTTAAGATTATGAAGAATATGTACATATTGTTTTGTCAAACTTGAACAACGAGCACACTACTCAATTTTAAATACTCCCTTGTACCAGAGCAGCGTCAATTAATATGGATCGGAGGGAGTAATAGATCTAGTTTTTTTACAGTTCATCTCCAAATCTACTTAAAAAAAATCTTTAGATATGATTGGATCTATCGTGAGTACAATCATTTCTTCCTAGTAGATCGCTGAAACCATCAAGTGATCTATGGTTTGGTATTATTGGCGGTAGTTGATTATTCCCATGCTTGTAGTCATTACGCTATACCGCGCTCTGTAGGAGTTTCTTTTCTCAATTATCATGTTATGCATTATGGGCACATCCATGATTTTAATATTATGTTATGCATTATGATGGACACATACATGATTTCACTAAGAGTCGTTTGTCGCCAAAATCATATTGACCTTGTAAAATGGCATACCGAGCTCATAGAACTCCAAATGCTCATTCTCAAGGATGGATTGCAATAATGAGATTGGTTGCGAAAGCAAGTACTTAGAATAATGATGCGCAAACATGTGGAGTACTAAGTGGTAAACGTTTCTACATCTTTTTATGCCATCCAAATAGATGTGAAAGATGGTTGGATAGCAAATTTCTTTTGGGTAGATGGCCAGTCGGTTCGACAACACGTTTGTCAACATAAACATACAACAACTTTTGGGCCCGCACTTTGGTTCGACACCAAACATTTTGGGGCTGCATTGTTATCTTTGTCTACCTGAGGCCTTTTGTCAATGTCAAGCAAACATCAAAACATATTTTCATTAATCAAGATGTGGCCATGGCACGGGCAACAACTTGTATATTCTGAAATACAAGCCATCGTATTTGTTTGTGACACATTTATCTTAATGCACATGTATCATAAGCATCATGGGAAGTTTGTACCTGATTTTAAAGATGTGTGCACAAAGACGAATCCGAGTTTTACTTCAAAAAGAAGTGGCTCGACTTGTTGTGTGAGTACAATCTCGAGGACAACAAATGGATGGTTTGGTAAACCTACAAGTTTTGTGGAAATATGGGATGCTACCTATTGTGATTCTTTTACAGAACTGATATGATTACCTCAACTCAAAGGACCAAAGGAATGCATAATGTCGTCAAGAAAAGATTTTCTAAGAAACTTAGGGCCTGGTCGGATCCTCTCTAGCTCCGCGCTTCACCAGATCCGCGCGTGGAGCGGTGCCGAACGGACCAGCTCCACGAAGCCAACTTCAGGAAGCCCAGCCCTCCTGCAGTGATATTTCGTGGAGCAGCCGAAGCGTAGCTCCTCAAAACAATGAAGCGGGAGTTGCATGAATTTACATGAGAATGCCACTCCAATGTGACTTGTGTATCGCTTTGATCAGAAAAAACACTCCCGGGCGAACCAGCGACCTCATGACCCCACAGTCAGACTAGTTCATGCCTCTCCTCTCTGGCCCATGCCGACGGAGCCGAAGTTGCCATTGCTGCCGAACACTTCGCTGCTCCTCACGAAGCTGACTTGGGACTGGCTGGTTGAGAAGCTGGCCAGTTTGAGAAGGTAGAGAACTTCCAAACGGGGCCTTAGTCTTTCAAAACTCCTCATAGAATGTGAGAAGGTTTTCGCTAATCGTTGTGAAAATAAGTTTGATGAAGATTTTAATTCACATGAAAATTAAGCTTTGCTGAAGTATGTAGCTAAATCATATACAAAGAGTATGCACTTAGAATTTGAGGAAGAATTTAAAAAGACAATATTCATTGTCTTGTAAATTGTTACAAACCAATGCCAATCTTAACATATATTGTTATGCATATGTGCAATGATCATGGAGCAACGGTTATATTCAGTGCAGATATGATCTTTACAAGTTCTGGCAGGAAGTACGAATTCATAGTTATGCATATACTATTTATACTAAAATGTAGCTTTAATAAAAAATGATAAAATATGCATCCATATCTAGGTATGTTGTGCAAGCATGCCTTTAAAGTTTTCAATATCAATAATGTTTCATTTTGCCATCACAACATATAATGAAGAGAAGGACAACATGTGCAAAAATAAAATTTTATATTGAGAAACAAGTAGGAAGGAAAATTTGAAAACACATGTTGCATGTATCTTATGAAGGGTGGCATCCGTTCATTGAAGTGTTCGTTATCAAAATAACTTCTTGATGATTTCAGAAAAAAGCCATTGATAAGTTGTACATCAGATAATTCTCTATGTAAGACACAAGAAAAAACCATGAGGTTCTGCTAGTTTTGATTGAATGTGCTACAGGCACTTTAAAAGCTACAATATCGTTTAGAGTCCTTGGGTGATGAAGGGGCAAATAGAAAACTTTCCATATACATGGAGGATGTGCAAATCCCGTAATGTCAACCTTGGAAACTGATGTGTATGGCAACCTTTGACCATGATTGTTTACTCTTGGCGCCTTTTATCGCCCGAGGAACTCTAAACCAACTTTTTTTTGCATCTGCTTAGATAATTATGTGCTTCAAGTCCAACTTCATTGAGTTTCACCATATCATCCATAAGTTCTTTTGATAGGGATCACTTCAGCAGCGGAAATCACCTTTTGTGAGATATATGCAACATGCGGTTTCAAAAATTTCTTTTCAGTTCATTGTTTCTTAATATGAAATTCTCTTTTTGCATATTTGTCCTTCTGTTTAGTGTACATTGTGATGGCAAAATGAAAACATTATTCACTTTGAAGACATGCTTGCACAATATACTTATAACATATGGATGACACATTTTATACTAAAACCACATTTGCAATGTAAAACATGTATACATACATATATATTCATATTTTGTGCAAAACATGTAATGGTCATATCTGTGGTTATGAGTACAAATATTGCTCCATGATCATTTATGCATAACCATATGTGTCAATATTGTCCACTAAATTTGTAACAATTAACAAGACGATGACACATTTCTTTTAAATTGTTTCTCAAACTGTGAATACATCCTACTTGTATAGTTTAGTTGTGGTCTTCAATAAAGGGAAATTTGGGATGCAATAAATCAGTTTCTTTCCATGTGAATTAAATCTTCACCAACTCATTTTCACAAAGACTAATAAAAACCTTCTCACATTCTACAAGGATTTCTGAAAGACCGAGTTTCATACAAAATCTTTTCTTGAAGACATTATGCATACCTTCGCTCCTTTTAGTCTAGGTCATACTGGCTGTAAAATAGACACAGTAGATAACGTCCCACCTTTTCCCCAAGCCATATAAATTTGCCATCCGTTCGTTGTCCTCATGGTTCAATCCGCTCCTTTTTGACTTGAAGCTTGGATCTGTCTTTCTGCACACGTCTTTTAAAATCTGGTAGAAACTTCTCAGGATGCTTATGAATTATATGCTTGAGAAATTTAGTAGCATTAACATAAATACTGTGCCTCAAACAAAGATGATGACTTTTATTTTAGAATACATAAGCAATTATTGATGCCATGGTCTCGTCTTGATTAGAAAAAATGTGCTCGATATTGCCGTTATAAAGGTCCCAAAGAGTCGCCAAAAATGATTCAGTAGTCTCATTAAATAATAGAGCATACCCAAAACTCCAAAAGTAGTGGAGCAAAGTGCATTTCACTCTTACTAGTCTGAAATGTGGTGTCAAATGATATAGAATCACCAAAGCATGCATGATCCATGATAGACCGAACATATGCCCAAAAGAAATTAGCTATTCGACCACCTTCCTCATCTATCTGAATGGCATAAACATATAGAGAAATCCTCTATATGCTTATTACTCAAGTATTCTAACTATGTTTGCGCATCACTGGATTCTAAATACTTATTGCCACTAGTAGAAAACAGAGCATTAGTCCCGGTTGGGAAGCCTTTTTAGTCCCGGTTGGCCAACCGGGACTAATGTATAGAGACTAAAGGGTCCAAGCCTTTAGTCCCGGTTGGCTATGACCCGGGACTAAATCCCTGCCACGTGGTCGGCAGCGCGCGCCGGGGGATGGGGACCTTTAGTCCCGGTTGGTAACACCAACCGGGGCTAAGGGCCAGTTCTTTTGCTGGCTTTTAGAATAAGCTGAAATAAGCTACCCCTACCCAGCTTATTCTAGAAGCCCAATCAAATTTATTTATTTAGAAGCCTACTAATTGAGACTCGACTAGTAGGCTTCTAAAAAAATATTTTTAGTTGGGCTTCTGGAATAAGCTGGGTAGGGGGCAGCTTATTCTAGAAGCCCAAAAAAGCTATCAAAAGAACTGGCCCTAAAGATTTAGGGGCTTGGGGGTTTATGGGTTTAGGTTTTATTGTTTATTTTTTCTTTTCATTTTGTGTTCCCATTTAATTCTTTTTCATTTCAAACATATTTTACGCTACTACATACTGTACACGTTATGCATACATAATAGAATTTCTCGTAGAACCAATCATATATCATAGAATTTCTCGTACGACCATGCATACACATATGTACAATTTGGTATATACAATTTCTCCTACAATTTGCAAATCATTACATGCAAGCATTAGGTGTAATGGTATTCTCCGTCGGGAGATATGACCTGCTCAAGCAAAAATCCCGCCATTTCCTCTTGAATTGCTCGTATGCGGTCCTTTGGTAGGAGCTTATCCCGCATCTCGTTCATCTTTAAAGAAAGAGATCAATATGAATATGTTAGTTGTGTGTATATATATTAGATCATGATAAAAAAATGTGAATGGTGTTTACGTACCCAAAGATCTCTTGCAGTTTTGGTCATTTCGGTCAGAAAGCGAATGTTCTCGCAAACGTAGAATGCACATAAATAGTCCCCTGTTCCCGCCTCATGCACTTTACGAGAATAGAATTCAATCAGATAATAATCAAGCATGATAATGGTATTGAAACTATAACTAAAGATATGCGCGGATGTAGCTAGTACTACTTAAATACCTTGGACTTTCGCCATTTCAGCTTTGGTTTCCATTCACCTCTAACCTCTTTGATGAACTTTTTCCAAATCCTGCCCGGCAAAGAAAATGAATAAATGAGTTATTAATTACTTGATATCAGGAAACGAACTAAAGAGGCCGACATAGTGCGTTAATGATTGAAATTACCTGTCGAGCATCAAATAAAGGCTTCTGTATTCTTCAGGGTCTTTACGTAGTGAGTCCAGTAGTTCAATAGTTCCATCGTCAATTCTAATGATTAGCAGGATCCAGTGGAAGCTGCGGACACGATTTGTATAAGCGGGCATGCATAACTCATCAACTACACTTAACATCGAGTATATATATATATAAGCCCTAAACCCTAAACCTTAGCAAAAAGAAAATTTGTAGTACAAGACAGTAACACTCACTTGAAGTTGTAAGGTAAAAGTATTTCTGGTTTGGTATTTAGGGCCTTCAAAAACCTTAGCAAGGCTTTCTCTGTGTCTTTAGAGTAACTAGTTAACACAGTTTCATTAACGGTATTTGGGTGAATGAACCCAATGCCATAGACTCCATCTCTTTTCAATTCAAAAATCTTCATTCTGCCTAATACTACACAAAAGAATATAGTGAGGATAATTATATTACAGGCAATGAACGAGCTGAGTTAGAGACTTAAATTACAGAAAGAAATACTTACAGACAATAGCAACTGACGAGAGATTTGTCGAGTGCGCCTTGATTGAATAACTGAAAAAATTCTTCATTTTCAATCCACAAATCTTTTTCATGGATGTAATGCTCTCGCTTGACTTTCACCATGAGGCTCTGTCGCCCGCTCTTTACTTCTCTCATGTACCAGTCATGCAAGTTGTGCATTTGCGTTGATAGAAGCTTCTCCTCTTCAGGACTCACCAGAGGGTTCCCGGAGACATATTTCCATGCTAGTTCCTTCGGATCCGTCGGTGGGAATTCCTCGATCTCTAGGAGTTGTTCAACAGTGATACCGATCTCTCTAGCATTCTCTCTATCAGCGTCGGTTATTACCACCTGATCGGTACTCACCTTGAGCGGGATGATCGATTGCACTGCTTGTTCTCCGAGCTGGGGAACAGTTTTCCCGCATTTACTACTACCGCTCGACTTCTGTTTTTTTTGTTTATGATAGGACTTGCTAATAGAGCATTCATAGTCTGATAGCGGCCTTTTCTCCGCCGGTTTGGCTGCATCCAAAAAGTGTTTTATGACTTCCTCAGGTATTTTCTCCTTTGGCGGCGGGGGCAGTTTCGGTCCAAAATGGGCCTGCAATTCGATAGCCACTTGTTTATCGATTTCCTCGTCAGTCTTCTCGTAAGCTAACTTCTTTTTGACAGGAGGCTCGGGTTTCTTATTTTGTGTTCTCTTCCGCTTTGGAGACGGCGGAGATCGATATCGCGGACTCGCGCTAGGCTCCGTCTCGGGGTGGGATGGATTATGCTGACGCGGCGGAGATCGATATGGCGGACTCGCCCTGCGCTCCGTCTCGAGGTGGGTTGGAGTCTGCTGATGCGGCGGACTTGGAGGAGGAGTCGGTGGCCTTGGCACCGAGTTTGGAAACACGATGCATTCCTTTTTCCATACAATGATACCATGTATGGCTTCTCGCAGTGTCTGCTCCCCTTGACCTCCAAGGTAGTCAAGATATAGTGATTCATATCCCGACAGAACTTCATCCACCCTGACACGAGCATAGCCAGGTGGAATCGGATTGCCGTGGAGGAGTGCTTCAGGTGCATTCGGTAAAGCAATGTTGTCCGCCACCTTCATGGATATGTTCTTCAATTTCATGTGTAGCTCACAAACTGTCGACTCTTGGATATAATCCACGGGGTAGTGAGCCAGCAGTGCATCATCGGCCGGGACCCCCATGGAACCCACGCTGCTTTTCGGCATAGATGATGGAATGGTGCCATCCAATGCTGGATCTGGTTGCTCCTGCCGCTGAGACGCGCTTTGCTGGCTAAGTTTGTTGATTTGCTCCTGCTGCAGCATGTATTTGCGTTCCAAGTCCGCGTTCTTTGATTCTACCATTTGAATCCGGTCTAGTTCATGCTTCTTCTTTCTCGCACGGCTTCTGTAACTGTCGTTCCAATCCGCAAGCCCCTCAAGCCACGGAACAAGGCCTTTGCCTCGTGTTCGTCCTGGGTGTTCTGGATTCTTGAGGGCGCGTGTAAGATCGTCGTTCTCTCTCTCGGGCTGGAACGCACCCGATCGAGCAGCTTCTATTGCCTCAAGTAAAGCTTCACATGCTTCTTTAAGACTTGCTTGTTCAATAATCTCCCCTGTCTTTGGGTCCAACTTTCCCCCATGCGCATAAAACCAAGTTCTGCACCTGTCGGGCCAACCCGTTGTTTTGGGAGTGACCCCTTCAGCAATCATCTTAGCCCCGGATTCATCCCACTTAGCCAACCCAGACTTGTAGCCACCTGGCCCCAGATGATGGTGCAACGTTTTTTTCTCAACATTTATCTTGTTTACTCTCGACCGTTCTTTAGCTGCTTCTGATTCCTTGAACTCCACAAATTTGTCCCAGTCATCTTTTAACTTCACTAGTTCTCCTTTGAATTTTGGAGTCTTCTTTCCTCCTTTCACGTAGTTGTTCCATAATCTTTTCTTCCAACTCTGGAATTGTGTGGCCATCTTCTTAAGAGCACACTTCTTGACTTTCTCCTGTTGGAGATCTGTGAGACCCTCTGGTAGGGTGAAATGTGACATGAGCGTCTCCCAAAGTGTATTTTTTGCTCTTTCGTTGACAAAAGGAACTGCGCGATCTTTTGGCTGATTCCATTCTTAAACGGTGATTGGGATTTGGTCCCTAACAATAACTCCGCATTGACGTATAAATTTGTCTGCATTCTTTTTAGGAGCAATCGGTTCGCCATCTGCTCTGATTTGATCGATGTTGTACTTTATGCCAGCTTGCAACTTTTTGGCCGGGCCTCGTTTTACCCTTGTAGAAGATTTGCTCGATCCGGAGGGCTAAAAGAAGAAAGATTTTCGTTAATATATATATATATATACACACACTAATCAATTAATACATCTGATGATCACTAGAGGCCAAATTAATACCTCGTCGGACTTTCTTAATTGGAGAAAAATTTCTGCACCATCATTGTCAGCTGGTTCCCCTTCGTCTCTTGGTTGTTCTTCCTCAATTCCCTCACCGGATGGGTTAAGATATTGTGAGCCATCATCTACTTCTTCATTCTCTTCGTTTTCGGAGCGTATCATGTCGTACATGACATTCTCTTGATCATGGTCTCTGTCTATACCGTCCATAGCTTAACTAACCCAGAACAAATATAAAACAATTAGAATGCATTCAATAAGCAAAACCGGACATATGCAATCAATACAAGGCAATGCAACAATATGATCATATATATTATTATCATATAATATCACTAATACATCATCGAATATTATCACTAATACATCTCGAATATTATTAATTATATAATATCATTAATACAGATCCAGTTGACGTCTCGCGGCGCAGGCGGTGGACACCCAAAGAGAAGGAACAATCACATGATCATAGCTCGGGTGAGATCCCTGAAGAACCTGCCAGGTATTGGAGAACCTGGCGTCCAACGCAGCCATGTAGCGACGGACGTGCTCGTCCTCCTCCCTGACACGGCGACGTACCACCTCCGCGGGGGCCGGCTCCCTCCGCACCGATAGTGGTCCACGCGACCGCCACCAAAGAACCTCCGGGTCGACGACGGGAGCCTGATTCCTCACCAAGCCGCACGCCCCGGAAGGTAGCACCTCCCAGTGCCAGCCCGACGGAGCCCAGTCCCGGACATGGCGCCTCTCAAGCAGGTTGTCGCCGGCGCCGAGTCGACGACGAGGATGCGGGGCGGGCATCGTCGACGTCGAGAATAATCTGCCTAATATAAAATAACTAATGCCTAATAAGAAGTCTCATTTACTAAAACATATTATTTACAAATTTGCAATCAAATTGTGATGATATGTTTGCTCAAATTTGCAATCAAATTTACTCCTCACCGGCGATCGTCGGGGACTCCTCCGGCGTTCGTCCGGGACTCCTCACCGGCTATCGTCGGGGACTCCTCCGCCGTTCGTCCGGGACTCCTCACCGGCGATCGTCGGGGACTCATCCGACGATCATCGGGGACTCATGAATTGACCTACGTCTACCTATATTTTCGATAGCATTCACACACATACGTATTCTCTCCAACTCATACATGAATGCATCCATCTACAAATTAACCAAAAGATAAAAACATGTATACATATACACCAATATCCATATATATGTAACACTATATATTATCATATAGTCTATCCAAATTATCCATACAATACCCATACATATAGCACACATATGAATTATCTACACACAATAGCACACATATGAATTATATTATCTACACACAATAGCACACATATGTACATGTTAATAGACAAATAATATGAACTAAAGAAAATCAGCGGCGGCGGCGGGTCCTCACCGGCGGGTGGCGGTCCGACGAGCAGCAACGGCGGGTCCTCACCGGCGGGGCCCGGGCAGAGCTGGGTGCGCGGGGCGGGGTCGGGGCGGTGGGGCGAGGCAGCGGACGGAGGGGCTCGGGTGGCGGAGGGGCGCCGGCGCCAGGTAGGAGAGGCTCGGTTGGCGGAGTGGTGACAGAGGCGCGGAGCGGCGGTGCGGATCGTCGGAGAAAATTGGCAGCCAGGCGACGTCGAAGGCGAGGTCGGGGTCCGGCAGCCTGGCGGCATCGTCGAGGGTGTGATGCGAATGATTTGGGGAGGAAGAAGGGGCGGTTATATAGTGCGGGACCTTTAGTCCCGGTTGGTGGCTCCAGCCGGGACTAAAGGTCTTTAGTCCCGGCTGGTGCCACCAACCGGGACTAAAGGTCCACCTTTAGTCCCGGCTGGAGCCACTAACCGGGACTAAAGGTCTCCTTTTCGGCGGACCAAATTCCGCGCGGGAAGGGACCTTTAGTCCCGGTTGGTGGCTCCAGCCGGGACTAAAGGTGTATTTTCTTTTTTTATTTTGTTTTGTTTTTCTAATTTCTTTTTTTAGATTTGGAATAACTGTTAGAATATTTATAGTTTTTGAATGAATCTTTTTGCTTTAGGTCAAAACAATTACAAACTTTCTGTTAGTGCCGGTAGTTTTCAAATTTAAATAGTTTAAATTTGAATTCTTTTGAAATTTGTGTGAATCACTAGTTTGTGAATAACTTTAGTTTAAAAATAGATTTTTGAGTAATTGTTTTTGCTGTTGTTTAATTTTAGTATGTTTTATCATTATGTTAAATTTGGGAATTTTTAGGATATTTTAAATAGGTGTTTTAATCAAAATCAGATTCTGTTTAACTCTTTTAGTTTTTTACCTTCATTTGTTTTAATCAAAATCACTACAAATGAACTCTGAAAATGTTGAAACTTGGCATGGTATCATCATTTCACCCACATAGCATGTGCTAAAAAGTTGAGAGGGTTACGACAAAAACTGGATGCACTTTGTGTACAAACTAGACCATCTCATTCGAAGTACGAGGGTTTCGGACGAAAATCATCTGTTACAAGGGCATTTCATTTTTTTAAACTTCTTTCAACTCCAGACTTTTTGTGCATTCAATATGCACCATTCTAAGCCACATCTTCAAATTTCAACCCTTTCTAACTTCATTTGCTATTTTTCATGCATTTAATGTTTTTTTTGAGCTAAACGACCCTGAAATTAAAAAGCACTACAAATGAACTCTGAAAAGGTTGAAACTTGGCATGGTATCATCATTTCACCCATATAGCATGTGCTAAAAAGTGGAGAGGGTTACGGCAAAAACTGGATGCACTTCGTGTACAAACTGGACCATCTCCTTCGAAGTATGAGGGTTTCGGACGAAAACTCATCTGTTACAAAGGCATTTCATTTTTTTAAACTTCTTTCAACTCCAGACTTTTTGTGCATTCAATATGCACCATTTTAGGCCACATCTTCAAATTTCAACCCTTTCTAACTTCATTTGCTATTTTTCATGCATTTAATGATTTTTTTGAGCTAAACGACCCTGAAATTAAAAAGCACTACAAATGAACTCTGAAAAGGTTAAAACTTGGCATGGTATCATAATTTCACCAACATAGCATGTGCTAAAAAGTTGAGAGGGTTACAGCAAAAACTGGATGCACTTCGTGTACAAACTGTACCATCTCCTTCGAAGTATGAGGGTTTCGGACGAAAACTCATCTCTTACAAAGGCATTTCATTTTTTTAAACTTATTTCAACTCTAGACTTTTTGTGCATTCAATATGCACCATTCTAAACCACATCTTCAAATTTCAACCCTTTCTAATTTCATTTGCTATTTTTCTTGCATTTAATGATTTTTTTGAGCTAAACGACCCTGAAATTAAAAAAAACACTACAAATGAACTCTGAAAAGGTTGAAACTTGGCATGGTATCATCATTTCACCCACATAGCATGTGCTAAAAAGTTGAGAGGGATACAACAAAAACTGGATGCACTTCGTGTACAAACTGGACCATCTCGGCTACTCACTAGAGAAGAAAAATGATGACGGTGAAGCCAATCACATCCCAGAGTGGGATCTTGGGGTATAAAACTTTTTCTTCTCATGTGTCCCTTGCTTATCGCGCCGTAACCATGGACAATCTTCATCATTTAACAGGATGCTTGGGTCAGTCTTCACTGTGAAGGGAGGAATTTCATCAAACTTTTCATAATCTGTTGACATGTCTGTCTTGTCCTTCACTCCCACGATGTTTCTTTTCCCTGAAAGAACTATGTGGCGCTTTGGCTCATCATATGATGTATCCGCTTTCTTATATTTTCTTTTTCTCGGTTTGGTAGACATGTCCTTCACATAGAAACTTGCGTCACATCATTGGCTAGGACGAATGGTTCCTCTGTGTACCCAAGATTGTTGAGATCCATTGTTGTCATTCCGTACTGCGGGTCTACCATTACCCCTCCTCCAGTCAGATTGACCCATTTGCACCGAAACAAAGGGACTTTCAAATCACTTCCATAGTCAAGTTCCCATATCTCCTCTATGTAACCATAATATGTGTCCTTTTCCCTATTGGTGTTTGCTGCATCGTCAAAGCGGACACCACTGTTTTGGTTGGTGCTCTTTTTATCTTGGGCGATCGTGTAAAATGTATTCCCATTTATCTCGTATCCTTGGAAAGTCAATACAGTCGAAGATGGTATCTCGGCCAACAAGTACAGCTCATCTTCAACAATGTCATCATTCATGAGATGTGTTTGCAACCAACCGCCGAAAGCCGCAATGTGTGTACGTTTAATCCAGGGGTCAGACTGCTCCGGGTTCTTGGAGCGTATAATATCCATGTGTTTCTCGATATACGGGGTCACCAAGGTAGAATTTTGTAGAATTGTGTAGTGTGCTTGCGCCCAAGAATGCCCGTCCCTACATATTATTGATTTTGGTCCAAGCGTGCCTTTCCACGCAGTCTCCCCTCATGCCGCGATTGAGGAACACCAATCGACTTAAGGTCAGGAATAAAGTCAACACAAAACTCAATAACCTCCTCTGTTTCATGGCCCTTGGAGATGCTTCCTTCTGGCCTAGCACGGTTACGAACATATTTCTTTAAGACTCCCATGAACCTCTCAAAGGGGAACATATTGTGTAGAAATACAGGACCCAGAATGGCAATCTCTTCGACTAGGTGAACTAGGACATGCGTCATAATATTGAAGAAGTATGGTGGGAACACCAACTCGAAACTGACAAGACATTGGACCAAATCATTCTGTAACCTTGGTAGGATTTCCGAATCGTTTACCTTCTGAGAAATTGCATTGAGGAATGCACATAGCTTCAGAATGGCTAATCGAACATTTTCTGGTAGAAGCCCCCTCAATGCAACCGGAAGCAATTGCGTCATGATCACGTGGCAGTCATGAGACTTTAGGTTATGGAATTTTTTCTTTGCCATATTTATTATTCCCTTTATATTCGACGAGAAGCCAGACGGGACCTTCATACTGAGCGGGCATTCAAAAAAGATTTCCTTCTCTGCTTTGGTAAGAGCATAGCTGGCAGGACCTTCATACTGCTTTGGATGCATGCCGTCTTTTTTGTTCATACGTTGCTGGTCCTGCCGTGCCTCCGGTGTATCTTTTGTCTTCCCATACATGCCAAGGAAGCCTAGCAGGTTCACGCAAAGATTCTTCGTGACGTGCATCACATCGATTGCAGAGCGGACCTCTAGGACTTTCCAATATTCTAGCTCCCAAAATATAGATTTCTTCTTCCACATGGGGGCGTGTCCGTCAGCGTTAATCGGAACAGATTGTCCGCCAAGACCCTTTCCAAAGATTACTTGTAAATCCTTGACCATATCAAGTATATCATCACCCGTACGGAGGACAGGCTTCTTTCGGTGATCTGCCTCACCTTTGAAATGCTTGCCTTTCTTTCTTAAGGCATGCTTGGTCGGAAGAAATCGACGATGTCCCAGGTACACATTCTTCTTGCATTTGTCCAAATATATACTTTGAGTCTCATCTAAACAGTGCGTGCATGCATGGTATCCCTTTTTTGTCTGTTCTGAAAGGTTACTAAGAGCAGGCCAATCATTGATGGTTACAAACAGCAACGCTCGTAGGTCGAATTCCTGCTGTTTGTGCTCATCCCACACACGTATACCTTTTTTATTCCACAGCTGTAAAAGTTCATCAACTAATGGCCTTAGGTACACATCAATGTCGTTGCCGGGTTGCTTAGGGCCTTGGATGAGCACTGGCATCATAATGAACTTCCGCTTCATGCACAACCAAGGAGGAAGGTTATAGATACATTGAGTCACAGGCCATGTGCTATGCTTGCTGCTCTGCTCCCCAAAAGGATTAATGCCATATGCACTTAAACCAAAGCATAAGTTGCTTGGGTCATCTGCAAAGTTCGGCCACTTTCTCTCGATTTTTCTCCACTGCGACCCATCAGCGGGTACTCTCAACTTCCCGTCTTTCTTACGGTCTTCTTTGTGCCATCGCAACAACTTGGCATGCTCTTTGTTTTGGAACAAACGTTTCAACCGTGGTATTATAGGAGCATACCACATCACCTTCGCAGAAATCCTCTTCTTGGGGCGCTCGCCCTCAACATCATCACCAGGGTCATCGCGACCGATCTTATATCGCAATGCACCGCATACCGGGCATGCATTCAAATTCTCGTACTCCTCACCACGGTAGAGGATGCAGTCATTAGGGCATGCATGTATCTTCTGCACCTCTAATCCTAGAGGGCAGACAACCTTCTTTGCTTCGTATGTACTGTCGGGCAATTCGTTGTCCTTTGGAAACTTCTTCTTCATTATTTTCAGCAACTTTTCAAATCCCTTGTCAGATACACCATTCTGTGCCTTCCATTGCAGCAATTCCAGTGTGGTACCGAGCTTTGTGTGGTCATCTTCGTAATTTGGGTACAACCCTTTTTTGTGATCCTCTAACATGCGTTGCAACTTCAACTTCTCCTTTTCACTTTTGCAGTTTCTCTTTGCATCAGCAATGGCCCGACCAAGATCATCAGCGGGCTCATCTGATGCCTCTTCTTCAGCTTCTTCATTCTCTTCCCCCATTGTAGTATGATCATCGTATTCAGGGAAGTCAGGATAGTTGTCATCATCCTCTTCTTCATTCTCTTCCATTAGAACCCCTCTTTCTCCGTGCTTGGTTCAACAGTTATAGCCGGACATGAAACCGGACGTAAACAGGTGGACATGAATGACTTTTGAGCTAGAGTAATTCCTATCATTCTTACAGTTGGAGCATGGACAACACATAAAACCACCCCGCTTGTTTGCCTCAGCCGCACGCAGAAAACTATGCACGCCATCAATGAACTGGGGAGAGCGTCGGTCATCGTATATCCATTGCCGACTCATCTTCATTACACAACACCGAAAAGACCAAATTAATACAAGTTCATACATAAAGTTCATACACACTTATTCTCATAAAAACAACATAAAATTATCTAGCTAAAACATTTAAATGCAACAACAAATGCGATCAAAATCGCAACTAAGGTAACAATTGATCCAACAGCATAATGATACCAAGCCTCTTTATCAACGGCATATTTTCTAATCTTTCTAATCTTCAAGCGCATTGTATCCATCTTGATCTTGTGATCATCGACGACATCGGCAACATATAACTCCAATTTCAACTTCTCTTCTTCAATTCTTTTCAATTTTTCTTTCAAATCCTCGTTTTCTTTTTCAACTAAATTTAACTGCTCGACAAGAGGGTCGGTTGGAATTTCTGGTTCACATACCTCCTAGATAAAAACATCTATGTCATCTTGATGGGCATAATTGTCATAAACACGAAATGCAACAAATAGTTATAAAAGAGAATATACCACATCCGAATCGTAAACCGGACGAGGGCCGACGGGCACGGATATCAAAACCATGGCACTATATATGTATAACAAACAATCATACAAGTAAGAAAATTATGCAAGTCACTATCTAAATCATACAAATAAGATTTTTTTTTTATAAAAATGATAAGAATAAGAAGAGGCTCACCAAGGTGGTGCCGGCGACGGGACGGTGCGGGAGATCGACGGTGGTTAGGACGGGGACGGGAAGGCACTAAGTAAACCACACCTACACATGCAAACTAAGAAGTTAATTTGAGCTCAAATTGCATATAAATCAAATAAAATCCCACATAATTACTCCCAAACTAGAACCCACAAATCACTATACTTATAGAGCATTGGACGAGCTAATCTAGCAATGAGAGATGAAAGGACAAAGTTGCTAACCTTTGTGAACACTTGAATAGATGGGGTGCCTCAAATCTTGACAAATTTTGGCAAAGATGGAGGGATGAGCTCGAGAAGAGGAAGAGAAAATAGAGAAATGGAGAGGCTGAGCTCGGGCTGGAAGAAGCACATCTATATATAAGGATACATTTAGTCCCGGTTGGTCCTACAAACCGGGACTAGAGATGGTCCTACAAACCGGGACTAGATGTCCATCTCTAGTCCCGGTTGGTGCTACCAACCGGGACTAAAGGTGCTCGCAGGGCCCCAGCCTGCTACCAACCGGGACTAAAGGTGCTCGCAGGGCCCCAGCCTGACACCAGCCTGCCACCACACCTTTAGTCCCGGTTGCTAACACCAACCGGGACTAGAGATTCCGGGACTAAAGTGGCTCGCAGGGGCCCCAGCCTGACGCAACCGTGCCACCACCTCTTTAGTCCCGGTTGGTAACACCAACCGGGACTAGAGGTTCCTCATGAACCGGGACTAATGCCTAGCCTAATGAACCGGGACTAGTGGTAGCATTAGACCCGGTCCAGAAGCCAACCGGGACTAGTGCTTCGATCCAAAGGCATGTTTTCTACTGGTGTGCGCCCACGACCAATCTCGTTATTGCAATCCATCCTTGAGAATGCCACTTTCTTGACTCCTCCGTGAAACTCCTTCGTGAACTCATACATCCGGCACCATCCGACTTTCTGTATCTGGCCAATTAGCTTCATGCCCGCTTCTCTAACACATCTTTGGGACCTCAGCTTGTGCAACTTATTTGGACTAACAAGATAATGATTGTGATCGATTCACACTTTTGCGCTGTCCGAATCCCCTCTTTGATAACACTCAACTGATCACAAGCATCGCAGCCTGTTCTTCGAGTGCCCTTTGATGACTCAGTTGCTCAATGTCCTCGGGTTACAAAGTAAATGATACAATATGTTTTTATGTAATATTTTTTTAGTTAACTTGACGGTCAAAATGAGTCTCAAAAAATGTGTCCGAGCCTTGTAAACCCGAGAGAAGGTAGTAGTACTTGACATTGGAAATAAAGACTGCTACAGAAATGCCATGTGATCATGCGTGCCTTTGTTCTCACACAGGCGTCTAGGCAGAGCACCCCTGCATTAGGCGCTGCCTATATAAATAACTAAAAACTACTCCACCTATTAGATTGGCTTGCCGTACGATTTGAGACGATGAAAAGGTTAATCCACGGAAGTTGTGAAAAGGTAGAGTACTCGCTGTCGCTTGTTCATCAGCTATCGGTTCGAGCCGCTTTGCTGCCCCCGCAAGGAAGAAAATGTGTCGCTGCTGCCTGCTTCGGTGCCTGCCTCCGTCCAGAACCACGGACGCGTCGAGAAGCCAGAGCGAACGGGCCCGCCCGCTCGGCTCGGAGGTCGCGCCCTCGTGCTCCGGCCACCCCCAGTGCGCGCAAATGATGCCGGCGCCGGAGCCCGACGCGGCGTCGCACGTGCTAGCAGCTCGCATGGTAAACGCAAGAGCTGGTTTTTTGCTGCTGGCTTGTGCGTTCTGACTTCTGAAGTTGCCTGACTGCCGCTTCTCTACAAAAGCTTCCAGCAGAATGGACTGTAAACCTGCTTCATCATGTTTAAAAAAGACCTATCAGCTCAATGCCATTTTCGAGTCTAAAGAAAAAAAAGAAAAATAATAATCTCATCAGTTCCACACACACACAGAGTTCGTTAAGCAGACACCCTACCAATTCGAATACAAAAAATTCGAATGTACTCATACATATTTTTGGTAGGTTCAGCGAAAAGGCAGACGGAAAGAAATTCAGTTCCATGAACCTCTTGGCCAAGTGTGAATCGCGAGGACGCGCACGAGCGCAGCTGGTGCAGCTTGAAGTCCCAGGAGACCGAGTTGACTGTCTCCAAGAATGCATTCCGGGCCTAGTGCCTGTTCCCCAAAGCAGCAGTACCAAAGCTCTCAGCTCGGTATCTTGCTCGTGCTTCAAGAGCCATCGGCAATGGCCAGCAGCTGAAAAGAGGAACCGTCAAGTCAGTCGACGCTCGAACGCCGAATCAGTGTGCCGACCAAACCCAACCAACCGCAACGGTTGACGCTCGGAAGTCGAATCATGTGCTTCTCCACCTCTGAAAACCGACCAAATTCAGCCGACTGCAAATGGGTTCGACGACGACGAGCGTTCACTCCTAAGCTCCTGAAATTCAATGGCACCAACAACGGCGGTGTAACATTGGTGTGTGTGATCTTGCGTGCGCGGCCGTCTGATTCACGCCCGCCACCGGTTGTTTTCGGTCACCGTCTGGGAGTCTGATATGCATAAACATGGTTTGAAGGTACAGTACGTACATGTTGGGAACCATTACTTTAGATCAAATGGAGGCTAGGTCGAAGCCCCAGGCTCTGGCCTTGGTCACCGAAATCCTTTCTAGTTGGCCACTACGCTTTGCTTGTTGCATGCATCCGTTGGGCAGAATGCCCCATGCACCCAAAATCTTCAGCCGCAAGCAATGGCAGATCCTTGGAGCAGTTTCACAGTTCACAAGAGATCGTTGGAAGCTACTGCTTGTCAAATGACAAGAGACAAACTTTGAGCACATCCAAGTACATGAATATACTCAAGCCAATTTGAAAATGCGAAGGGATCAGAGTATTATATGGCCTGTAATTAAGTACAGATGCGGCATTCCATGCGCAGGAGATACGTGCCACGAAGTCGGGCTTTGACCAATGGGGTGCCGAATGTCCCCTATAAAATCCACCCTCTCCGTGTTCTGCTTTCCCCTTCCCTTTCCTGTTCGTTAGTTACACGACAGACATACTCAACGAACAGGGCCACGGTTAGTCATGCAGCTGTTAAACTGTGTGAGCTTCTTGCTTGGGGTGGCCATCCTATCGGCTACCCTTGAGCCCTTCGT
This sequence comes from Elymus sibiricus, assembly GCA_039707655.1. Classification (NCBI taxonomy): domain Eukaryota; kingdom Viridiplantae; phylum Streptophyta; class Magnoliopsida; order Poales; family Poaceae; genus Elymus; species Elymus sibiricus. Next base: position 394,903,072 of record CM077675.1, on the reverse strand, counting down.
CGCCATTGCGCACAGAGGTAATACACCGATTCTTCTGAGTGTGCATACTAAAGCTCTAAGGCTTTGCATTCTTCAAGTCTTCATTTCCTTCTTAGTTCACACTAGCATACTCTCTTCTATGATTATGAACAGAACTCTGACATACTTACTCTTTGTTCCCAGAGTTGCTGATGGCAACCGGTAGCCAGAGAGGACCGGAAACCAGGCTGGTATGTACTGTAAGGGGTTGTCAAAAACTCATAGCTGTTTCGATGGAATGCACTGTACGGGAATCATTTCTAACTAAGGTTAGTCCTGGCATGCAGGAGCCCACTGTTGACAAAACCATCACAGATGAGGGAACCAGAAGCAGTATACTGACAAGACGAAAGACGGTCCTTGGAGATGCAGCCATGGAGAAGACGGATGATAAGAGCACACCAAGCACATGCGCAAAATGTTCTGTTGAACAATGTGGGCATGGAGGAAGGAAGGATCTGAGCATGGACTGTTATTCTAGGAGTAGGAGACTCCATCCAGGTCCAGGGGCTTACTTCGATGGCCACATACCCTTCACCGCCGATTACCGTAGACCACGGAACCACCCGCCCAAGAACAACTAGGAGCAGGTAGGGTATAGCCAGACAAGTAACTATGACTAGCTTGTTTGATGCTTCTTTTACCTTCTTCTTTTTTGTTTTGGTTGGCCATTGCATTTGTCAGCTATGGCCTTCCTTGTTAAAAAACCGAGACCAGAGGGGTGCCTTCCTTCTTGTTAGATATAGGTGTTTAATTTGGTCATGAGTCTGATATAACAGGCCAACTATTGTGTTTCTCCTGTGTCATAAACTCATAATATCGGTGGTCTCACTTGAGAAAGGGTGAACTTTGTGTTGCAACTTATTCAACCTTCTACCTCATGCGGGCTTGATTTCACAATAATATTTCTCAGCAAAGAAATTGAACCAGTTAATGAATTGATGCATTGTCATCTTCTCATGAGTTTGAATGTCCTCTTGCTTTCAATGCAGAAGACATAAAAAAACATTAGTGGTTGATTCTTGAGATGGGTAAAGGTCACTATGAAATTACACCTCCACCTTCATGTGGAAATACACAGCAGTCTGGGGAGACTCTCCCGATCGTGCGTTCTCCTTTGTGCTGGGCGTCCCTATGATCATGGTGCCGTTGGGTACATCGAGGTGGATGAAAAACATCTTTGCTGTATGCGTACGTGACAGATGAAAGACATCTTTGGTGAGCTAGTCGTGATCTATGAACTCTCTCAAGGGATTTTCCAGCCGCTTCATCATTGCCTCCTACCCTGCATGCTCCCAGTAGAAAAAAATTGTTGATTTGTTGCACACAGTGTAAAGAAGCTCCGAGGAGGACTCTTGTTGTCTGCAGTAACCTTTTGAATCCAAACGCTCGCAGCACAACGACATCTTGCGCTTGAATTGCTTGGATAGCTCATCATCTCTTGTTTTTCTCATCGGTTGGTTGATTTGGCATTCGCGAGCAAGTCTTGAACAAGCTAGACCTGAACGGGAGTATCTATAAGTTGGACATCATCATGAGATTCTAACTGTTCCTCATGTAATTGACATTGAACTACTCATTGTATGAAGTTTTCAGTTCATCTTTTTCTTCTCCTTTTGGAAAGGGACACAAAGCACGGAAATTGAATGATCACATGATGTTACGGCATATACTTTCGCGTGAGAAACAATGCTAAGACGGTTCTTAAATGACATATTAACACTCATCGTACACTTAGCTAACAACAAAATGGATATACCCACACCCACATGCCTTTTTATGAAAAAACCGTGTTCAAGAACATAAAATTACGCTTGTGAAGTCTGGAGTGTCGCTCCATCAGGTAAGATAGGTCCTACTTGCGGACACATACACGTCGAAAGTTGTTATATGTGGCATGGGCCATGCTCGACAGAAAGGCCCAGTTGTGTTGTGATTTTCCCGTGCCAATGCATGCCATTTCAAGGAAAACATGTCGGCGTGGATGTGGGGTGAGAGGGTGTGCATATACCTGTCTTACTGCGAGGTGGAAGGCAGCATCGTCAAGGATGCATATAGTGGGTCGGCCCAGTAGCGAGTCTACCGTTTCTTTCAATTTCCATTCGTTTGTTCATTCTTATTTTACATTTGTTTATATTTTAGAAAAATATTCTAAATACAAAAAATTCAAAAGTTAAACCTATCAAAATTTTCTAAAAATCAAAATTGAAAAATGTTAAAGTAGTGTAAAGAAATTGTTAACTTCAATTTTAAGATTGTTGATAACAATAAAAAATGTTTGTAACAATAAAAAGTTTAAATAATATTAAAGAATGATTTACATAAATATATAATACAACACATATATTAAAAATATATTAATCATTTATATGAAAAATGTTAAACGTGTAGACTGCGGAAAAATTACAAGCAAGTGTTGCTTGTGAATAAAAGCACCAATTTCAAAAAGAAAGACAAGTCCAAGAAGGGCAAGGGCGCCGGTAAGACCGGCTTCCAAAGTTGCTCTAAGGTTGGAGCCAAGATTGAAACTGAATGCTTCTACTGCAAGGGCACTGCACATTGAAAGAGAAACTGCAAGAAGTACCTGACATAAGAAGTCCGGAAAGACCGAAAAAGGTATAACTATTATACATATTAGTGTCATTGACGTTTTGCTTGCTAGAGAAAATTCTAAGTCTTGGGTATTTGACATCGGATCGATTGCTCACATTTGCAACACGATTCAAGGGCTTCATAAGGTGCGCAAGCTGACAAAGAATGAAGTCGTGATGCGCATTGAGAACGGTGCTAGAATCACCGCTCAAGCCGTCGACATCATGCCTCTATGTCTTCCTTCAGGATTTATCTTAAAACTAAGTAACTGTTATTTTGTTCCGGCATTGTGTAGAAACATTATCTCTGGATCATGTTTGTACACGATGGGTATTCCTACAAGTCTAGGAACAATAGTTGTTCACTTTGTTGTAAGAATATGTTTATGGACTTGCACCCATTGTTGGGGGCTTTTTCATACTGAATCTTGAATGTGGAAATGATATCTTTAAGGTAAATGATAAACGCCATAAGAAGGATGATACCACCACCACTTATTTGTGGCATTGTCGTCTTGGCCACATCGGAAAAAAGCGCATGCAAAGACTCCATAAAGATGGAGTTTTGCTGTCTTTTGCTTTTGAATCCTTTGATACATGTGAGGCTTGTTTGATGGGGAAAATGACCAAGGCGCCGTTCATGGGTCATCCTGAACGGGCGGGTGAATTGTTGGAAATAATACATAGTTATGTATGTGGTCCAATGAGCACAATCGCATGGGGTGGGTATTTCTACTTCGTGACTTTCACTTATGAGTTAAGTAAGTATGGATATATCTACTTAATGAAGCCTAAGTCAGAAACCTTTGACAAGTTTAAAGAATTTCAGAATGAGGTAGAAAATCATCGTAACAAATGGATTAAGTTTCTGCGATCAGATCGTGGGGTGAATATCTTAGTCATGAGTTTAGCAAACATCTGAGTGACCGTGGGATCGTTTCACAGCTTACGCCTCCGGGAACTCCACAGTGAAGCAGAGTGTGTCAGCGACGTAATCGAATCCTCTTGGACATGGCAAGGTCGATGATGTCTCTTACTGACCTGCGGATATATTTTTGGGGTTATGCATTGGAAACTGCCGCCTACACATTAAACAGGGCACCGTCTAAGTCTGTTGAGATGACGCCATTTGAATTATGGTACGTGAAGAAACCCAATGTGTCGCATCTCAAGGTTTGGGGTTGTGAGGCATACGCAAAGCATTTACAGCCAAGCAAACTTAAACCTAGATCAGACTAATATTACTTTGTAGGTTATCCCCAAAACACCATTGGGTATTCTTTCTACCACCAGTCCAAGGGCAAAGTGTTTGTTGCAAAAGTTGGACACTTTCTCGAGAAAGAGTTTCTTGCTAAAGAATTAAGTGGGAGGACAGTACAATTTAATGAGATTAGCGAATCGTCGGCAACCGTTGATATGGCTAAAGAACCGGAAGTAATTTCTCAAATTATCCCTGCACCCGAGCCGGAAGTTGTCACATGTGATGCAGAAACTTCAGACAAGTATGTGACTGAACCGCATAGATCATGTAGGGCTATCATGCCACCTGAGTGGTTTCATAACGAAATCTTCATCCTTGAAGCTGATGAACCTGCGCACTAGAAGGAAGCGATGGCGGGGTCCAGCTCAAGGGAATGACACAAAGCCATGAAATCCGAAATGGAATGCATGTGCGAAAACCAAGTTTGGAACTTGGCAGAACTTCTAGAAGGCGTAAAGCCCACTGGTTGTAAATGGATTTTCAAAAGAAAGATAGACGCAGATGGTAATGTTACTATCCATAAAGCTAGACTTGTCGTGAAAGGGTTTATGCAAGTTCCAGGAGTTGACTATGATGAGACTTTCTTGCCCGTAGCTATGCTTAGGTCTGTGCGAATACTGCTAGCAATTACTGCTTATTTTGATTACGAAATATGGCAGATGGATATCAAAATGTCTTTCCTAAATGGAAACTTCAATAAGGATGTATACATGATACATCCTGAAGGTTTTGTCCATCCTAAGGATGCTGAAAAGGTGTGCAAGCTTTAGAACGCCATTTATGGTTTGAAGCAAAGCATCAAGGAGCTGGAACATTCGCTTTGTTGAAGTGATCAAAGAGTTTGGCTTCATCCGGAATGACGAAGAATCTTGTGTTTACAAGAAGTTTAGTGGGAGCGCAAAAGCATTTCTAATCTTATATGTGGATCACATATTATTGATTGGCAATGACGTGAATTTCCTTAGTGAAATAAAAGAGTCATTGAAGAAGAGTTTTTCAATGAAAGACTTGGGCGAAGTGGCATATGTATTGGGCATCAAAATCTATAGAGATAGGTCAAGACGCCTATAGTGCTTTGTCAAAGCACATACATTGACAAGGTATTAAAAAGGTTTAATATGGAGAACGCCAAGAAGGGCCTACTCCCAATGTCACCTGGCAAGGTACTCAACAAGAATCAGTGTCCCCAGACTCTCAACGAGCGAGTAAAAATGAATGATGTTCCATATGCTTCAGCAGTTGGTTCAATTATGTATGCCATGCTATGTACAAGACCAGATGTTTTCTATGCTCTAAGTGTAAGCAACAAGTACCAAAGTGATCCAGGATTGGATCACTGGGCCGCAGTCAAAAATATTCTTAATTACCTCAGGAGGACCAAGGATTTGCTCCTTGTGTACGGAGGTGATGAAGAGCTCATTGTAAATGGTTACACTGATGCATGCTTCATGACTGACCCAAATGACTTCAAATCTCAATCATGCTACGCTTTCATTTGGAACGGTGGCGTAGTTGACTGGAAATGTTCCAAGCAAAAAGTTATGGAAGATTCTACGACGGAGGCGGAATATGTTGCAGCTTCAAAAGCCTCCAAGGAGGCGGTCTCGATCAAGCAATTTCGTGAAGACCTTGGTGTGGTTCCAATTGCGTTGAACCCGATGGACATCTGTTGTGATAATAGTGGCGCCGTGGCTCAGACAAAAGAGCCATGTTCCCACCATAGGATAAGACATATTGAACGCAAATACAAACTCATTCAACATCATGTTGAAGTGGGTTTAGTGAAAGTACGCAAAGTTCACACGGAGCTGAACGTGTCAGATCCGATGACAAAGCCTCTACCACGAGCAAAGCATGAGCAGCACCGGATAGCCATTGGTGTTAGGAAAGCCAAGTAACTAGATTATTGACTCTAATGAAAGTGGGAGTCTGTAGGAGATATGCCCTAGAGGCAATGATAATAGTTATTTTGTATCTCCAAGTTTGTAATTGATGTTTGTGTTCCATGCTATAACTGCAATGATTCTTGAGTCTTCTATAACCACGAGGCTCTGAGGGAAACTCATGTGCACGTATGGAATAATAAACGGTAATATGTATTTCTAGTTATGCCTCTAAGACTAGCTCAAGTGTTGCATTATGGTTCTGTTTTCCTAATCATGGGCATGACACAGAGGAAGTTAACGTTTGCGTAATTTCTTAGTCCATGAGAGTATTGAGTTCCTTCATACTTGTTTCATTAACTTTGGAGTTTGTTAAACGTCATCCGTAAGAGGGTGATAACTACGGCGGCTTTCGGGTTCATGGAAAAGTATGACAAGGGACTCGATAACTCAAGATGGGGATTTGCTCCTCCGACGATGGAGAGATATTCTTTGGGCCCTCTTGGTGTTACGGTATCCATCATCGTTTGGCCAGACACATCATGATTTTATCACGCGGATGCCGGAACGTGGGAACGAGAAAAGAGAACAAAATCAATAACGAGGAAACTGGCATAGTGAACAAATTGTTGATTCACAGGGACGCTATTAAATCTCACCTCGTGTATTTTTAACATATCGTGAAGCAACATGAACAACATTCGGTAATTACAGGTTTGGTTGAATATTCATTTGTGTGGATATAGGTATCAATATGGATGCCCATGGTTCCGCTATTGATCATTGATCGGAAAGAGTTCTAGTCATGTCTATACTTCATCGAACCTAAATGGTGACACACTTAAGGGCCATCTATCTACTAAGTAATAGACAGGGAGTTCGGGAGTTTGTTTCCGGAAAAGTTTCGAAGACGACAGAAAAGTTTCAAAGAGAAAACCGAAAATATTTCGGAGACAAACTTCATACCAGAAATGTTCCGAACACATCCGGGGGTCCCATAAATGTTCATGACCTTCTGGATTTTTTTGAATCAAACAGACGCTAAAAATATTTCATGAAAAGTTATCATGAATAGTGGAGTGAATAGTGGAAACGCTATTAGGAGAAATTATCTTATGAATAGTGGAAACACTATTAGGGGATGATGCAGGCAACACTATTTGCTTTTTAAAGCCACCCCATTTTCCCCTTATGAAGGACATATATGATGGGCATTTTGGTATTTTAAAGTGGCATCTACTCTTGCCTCACCCTATAAATAGAGGTGGAGAGAAGCTCTCCAACTCACTCAAGTTCTCCCATACACATGCCATGCAATGATCTGGCTTTCTATCTCCGTCTCCACGAAATAGTTTCGTAGGCGAAAGGTTGTCTAGTCTTTGGTGGGGCCTAGTTCTAGACGGCGAAGGACTGTTGGATAGTTGGCACCGGATGTGTGCAACCTTGTAGAGAGGTCGTAGTTTCGATCTTAGTTTGATAGATACGAGGAGTTTATGTTTGAGAGAGTGTTGAGTTTCTGTCCGAGAGCCTCCCGAAGGGCTATCTGAGGGACTATTCGAGTTTCTGTCTGATAGCCTCCTGAAGGGCTGTCCGAGGGACTGAACGAAGGGCCGTCCTAGGGAGAACATACTCGCGGTTGGGAGGTTGTAAAAATCCTAGCTGCGAAGATCTGCACTAGCGATCTCCATCGACTCTCCTTCCGCTGCTCTACGAGTGGGTAATGATTAGATCAAACCTTGTATGCATCTTCATAGTAATCCTGGGAGTGTCGTAGTTCAGAATATTTTTGTTTTCTGCTGCGTCACCTAATAGGTTAATGTTGTTTCTAGTCTCACGAAGGTCCATACGGATCCCTCCAACCTGCAGCTGCAGCTGCTGGAACTCTACCCTAGGCACATAGTCACCACCATGCCCATGGTTAACCCGGGGAGCATACTAGGGTGCATTACCCCATGCATCCCAACCGCGGCTGTACCCCTCAGCAGTGGCATCCCACTCTGGTGCTGGTTCGGGATGAACATGATTCCCGAAACCGGCAGCGTGCCTAAACTCATTGAGTTCATCAATAGATATAACCCACATGTCACGCGTGGAAACAGAAAAAGCTTACGGTAAGGGCAAGCACAATTTGTTGTCTCAGTGTTAGGCATGTGGCACTTATAACTATGCTCCCCCTGCACGGGCCCTAGTAAGTAATAGTTGATCATCACCCTACGATTAAATAAAGTTGGCCGTGGAACGCATTCGACATTATCCAAATTAAGGCCAAAGTGCTCAGCCACATGAGTCACTAGGCCTCCCACAAGAACATTCCCTCTTGGCTGCTTGTGCTGCCTATCGAGGTGGATCATAAGGAAAGATCTCAAGTTTGGTTTGGGGCTTACATTGGGGTGGAGTGCTGCATGTAGCACACACATATGATAGCTCGATATGCCCCCAAGGTTGTCTCTCTCAAAGAGAGTGTTACCGATAGAAGTCATGAAATAGTGAATGGCAGGGTTTTGTATGCTCAATACCTTCCTGCCTGAGAGGTCATGCTCATCCTTGATGGAGATGAGGTCCCATATCCCCAACGCCTCAACAGTGGGTACACCCTTGGTGTCGAGAAACCCACGGTTCTCGAACCCAAAGACGATGCACCACTCCTCAAGCTTCATAGAACATGACACCCCTCGAAGTTTGAAGGAGCAACTTGCCAGCACCCTCGAGTTCTCCAGAGTGTGTTCGAAGGTGGAGAGGAACTCGACGGTGATGGCGCGGTAGGTGTAGTAATGGAAGTTGCTGAAAACCCCCATCCCAGAGTTATTCGCCAGCCATGCAAAGTCGTTGTGGAGTCTTTGGGACTCCAAGAATGAATCACACTTCCACCTTGAGGGCGTCATCCCCGGAGTGTTGACTCGTGCAAAGTCCTTATTCATGACATCACGGAGGTTCACCCCTCATTCCGAGCACGCTTTGAATGCAAGCCCATCACCTTCTTCCCCGTGGCAATGGACGATTTCATCATGCCCTACAAAAAACAAAAAACAAAAAACATAAGTTTTATGTGTTCAAATTGAACAGAAAACAAAAATATTTACATCTCAAATTGGGTAAGAACATATATGAATTACCGTGGAAACTTGCAAATAAACTATGGATGGGAGGAGAAACTCACCTAGGGTGAAGATGCACGTATCAGACGAACGAAATCCACGAAGAAACGGGGGTTTTTGGATGATTTTTGCTAGGGTTTGAGAGAGAGAGAGAGAGTTGGGGGCGCAAGGAGTAGGAAGAAGAAGCCCCCCTTTCATCGGCGGCATTATTAAAGGAGTTTTCATGCCATACAACCACCCATACGAGCAGTACATCTCGTATGGAATGTCGTCTTGCGTTGAAATCGGCTGATCTATGGTTTGTGTACCTGGGACGACCGTCCATACGAGGACTGCCGCTCGTCTGAAAGGTTGTCGTTCAATCTGCAGGTGAAAACCTTGCGAGGAAGAACTATTGGAAATATGTCCTAGAGGCAATAATATTATATTATTATATTATATTCATAATTAAGAGTTTATATTCTATGCTATAACTGCTACGATCCTGGAATATGCGATTAATGGAAAACTCATATGCACGTGTGGAATGATAAATAGTAAAATAAAATTCCTAGTCTCGCCTCTAAGACTAGGTCAAGTGTTGTTTGTGATCACGTTTTCCTGATCTTAGGACATCGTTAAGTGTAACGATGATCCTAAAACAACATTGAGAGTGTGATGTTAGAAGAACGATCATATTGAATCGACCCAAACTTGTTTGTTATACTTTGAGATAATATCGCGTGCAATCAATTTTTATAACACAGAGTGTTAACATGTGTTTTACGTTCCTTAGACAATGAGAGTATCGTAGTCACTTCTTATTGTACGATGAGCTTTGGGGTTACTGAAATGTCATCTGTAACTAGGTGATTATAACGACAACTTACAGGTTCATCGAAAAGTTTGACAAGGGACTAGATAGATCGAGAGTGGGATTTGCTCATCTGATGATGGAGAGATATTCTTAGGGCCCTCACGGTGTGATGACATCCATGATCGTCGGGCCAGACACATGTGACGTAGTCACTGATACATCTTCAACGTATCTATAATTTTTGCTTGTTCCATGCTGTTATATTATCATTCTTGGATGTTTTACAATCATTTTATAACAACTTTATATCATTTTTTGGGACTAACCTATTGACATAGTGCCAAAGTGTCAGTTGCTGTTTTTGCTTGTTTTTTACTTCGCAGAATATCAATACCAAACGGAGTCCAATCGCGACGAAACTTTTTGGAGATTTTTTTTGGACCAGAAGACACCCAATGGGCCAAAGAAGTGCCAGAGAGGTGGGCCGTGGAGACCACAACCCACCCCGGCGCGCCCTGATGGGTTGTGCCCTCCACGGGGCCCCTCTCCACCGCCTCTGATGCCTATAAATTCTCAAATATTCGGAAAACCCTCGGGGAGTCGACGAAACACAATTCCAGCCGCCGCAAGTTCCAGAACCTCGAGATCCAATCTAAACACCATCACGGAGGGGTTCATCTTCCTCATAGGTGCCTCTCCGATGATGCGTGAGTAGTCCACCATAGACCTATGGGTCCGTAGGCAGTAGCTAGATGGCTTCCTCCCTCTCTCTTATGATTCTCAATACAATGGTCTCTTGGAGATCTATTTGATGTAAACTTTTGCGGTGTGTTTGTTGGGATCCGATGAATTTTGAGTTCATGATCAGTTTCTATCCATGAATATTATTTGAGTCTTCTTTGATCTCTTATATGCATGATTGCTTATAGCCTCGTATTTCTTCTTCGAATCTTTGGTTTAGTTAGGCCAACTAGATCGATTTTTCTTGCCATGGAAAGAGGTGCTTTGTGATGGGTTCGATTTTGCGGTGTCCTTTCCCAGTGACAGAAGGGGAGGCAAGGCACGCATGTATCGTTGCCATTAAGGATAACAAGATGGGGTCTATTCCTACATGAATAGATCTTGTCTACATCATGTCATCGTTCTTATTGCATTACTCCATTTTTCCATGAACTTAATACACTAGATGCATGCTGGATAGCGGTCGATGTGTGGAGTAATAGTGGTAGATGCAGGCAGGAGTCGGTCTACTTATCTTGGACGTGATGCCTATATAATGATCATCGCCTTGGATATCGTCATGACTATTCGATTTTCTATCAATTGCCCAACAGTAATTTGTTCACCCATCGTGTGCTATACTCATGAGAGAAGCCACTAGTGAATCCTACGGCCCCCGGGTCTACTTTTCCAACTTATTGCTTTTAGATCTATCTTTTTGCCTCTTTGTTTTCAGATCTGCCCTTTTTATTTTGTGCTCTTGAGAGATCTATCTCTCATATCCATCACTACCTAATCTATCTTTTTACCGTAGAGAGATTGACAACCTCTCTTTCGCGTCGGGTTGCAAGTATTTGTTATTTGTGTGCAGGTGCTGCTTATTGGGTGGTGGTGATCCTCCTACTGGTTTGATAACCTTGGTTTCATAACTGAGGGAAATACTTACCGTCGCTGTGCTACATCATCCCTTCCTCTTTGGGGAAATACCGACGCAGTCTCAAGCCACGTCAGTCACGGGGATGCCGGAACAAGAAAACGAGAAAGAAGAACAAAACCGGTAACGAGGATAACGATATATTCAACATGAGATGAATCAGGAGGATACCGGCACATCCCGGGTTTTGTAAAGTATCGCGAAGCAAAGTGCATGCCACATGATAACCAAAAGTTCACCTGAATAGCATTCATGTACGCATAGGGATCGATATGGATGTCCACGGTTTCGCTATCGGTCATTGAACAAAGGGGTTTCGTTCATGTCTATGAGTTACCGAACCTGTGGGGTCACAAGCTTAAGGTAATCATGATCTGCTGAGTGTTAGTAAGATGAGAGTATCAAGGATGTATTTGTGGAATTGTTTCATTAATATTCAGAACAGTGTTGAGAGGAACCGGAAGCGTTCCGGGGTCACCGAGAGAGTTTCAGATGTTTCTAGAAATGTTCTGGTGCGAGGACACTTTGGCTGGGCGAAGGCGTAAGGCCCACAAGGATTTAGGTCAGTGCAAAAGGGGTTTTGCGGAGGTCAGGGACCAGACGCCAGGGTTCGTGTCGTCTAGCCCTGGGCCAGACGCCGAGGTTTGTGGTGTTTTGGGAAACGCCAGGAGCCTTGGTGTTTCATATTGGAAACCGAGGAGAACTTTTCCTTGCATTCCAAAATCAACTTTGGGGAGGCCTTCTCCCCAAGTAATGACCTCATGGCTCAACATATAAATAGAGGGTCAGGGCTAGCCCCTAGAGTAGAAGTTTTGAAGCCTCTTCTAGTTCTAGTTCTAGTTGCTCATAGTTGACTAATTAGAACTAGGTCTAGTTCTTATAATCATCATAACTAGAAGCCTTGTGTGGTTCTAATCTACTCCCTCTAATTATCTAGCGACGATTAGCTCTGGATGGCGAAGCGCTGCCAGATCGTGAAGACTGCACGGTTGTAACCAAGTAGAGAGGTCGTGTTTTCGGTCTTCAGTTCGAGGGATCGTTTATCTATGGTTCCAGGGACTCCAAGTATGATCTTCATTGTCACACTCTTCTTCCGCTGCAACTCGGTGATGGTAATGATCGTAATCTCAACCGTTATTGTATCTTCATAGTGTTCCTGGTTGATCGTAGGGCGAATTTCTGTGTGTTGTACTACATTTCCCAACAGTGGCATCATGAGAGGTTCTATGACTAGATGCAGGTTGCGATCTAGATCACATGCGGATGTGAGGGTTTGATGTTCTTGCTATGCTTCCCTCGAGTGTTTCTTCGGTTCAGTTCATCGATGACATGACGTGGCTTTGTACAAAGTTTTGACAATTGATCGGTTGTGGTTGCCAATGATCTGGTAACAGTTCTTTGGGCCTCATCGTAGTCAAGAATAGTGAACTTTCGTGTACACAAGAGGGTGATGAAGATGAACAATCTTCTAGGGCATCACACGTAATGACGAAGTTTAGTGTGGGGCTACAGATTTTTAATTAAGTCTCTTCTTTCACACTCCTCGAGACTTAATCTAGCAACAAGGATTATCGCCTTAATGGTGGATGTAGATAGCTAGTGTTATCCAAAAACCCTAGAAACCATGTAATTAAATTTTGCCAAACCGATTAAAGGACGTCTAACTTGGTTTTGCAGGTTGCACGTGATGTGGTATAGCCTTCAACATGATAATCTGTTTATGTATGAGATGGTTATATGTTGTAATGTTAAGTGGCCTGCACGTCACGACATGATGGCTGGAGCCACGAGATTGCCATGTTAATGTAAATATCGTAGAGATAGCCTACAAGTTACAGCTGGCATTGGCAAACGTACAAGGAGGACCCTAACAAGGAGAAGGTGTACTAGGCGCGGGACGGGGAGCTATAATTTCGTGCCACGGTGGAATTTCTGAATTTGGCAATGTTGGGGATATTGCTTATCGGGAACTTATCGGTTGACCCATGATAAGGTGTAAATCGCCCGATTTATCGGCATATCGGTCGATTTATTAGCCGATTTATCTTATCGGCCAGACATCGGTAAGTGATAAATCGGCCGATTTATCGGCATATCGGGGGATATCTTGAACAGTGAAATTTGGTGCCACGACAACGTTTTTTGAAATGGTGGCCACGACAATGTTTTCCGATATTGCGACCACGATAGCGTTTTTAAAACGACTACCACGTCAACGAAATATTGGCCGTCATGACGATTCAACTGAAGATTGAAGAAATTCATGAAGGATTCCCGGCGCCTAGGGCTATGCCATATCATGCTATTATGAATTGTTGAGATGTTTATCCCTTTGTTGTTTGCACCCTTTGATTGCGTAGTGACGTGGCTTGAGACTGCGTCGGTATTTCCCAAAGAGGAAGGGATAATGCAGCACAGCGACAATAAGTATTTCCCTTAGTTATGAAACTAAGGTATCGAACCAGTAGGAGGATCACCACCACCTAATAAGCAGCACCTGCACACAAATAACAAATACTTGCAACCCCGACGCGAAAGAGAGGTTGTCAATCTCTCTACCGTAAAAAGATAGATTAGGTAGTGATAGATTGGAGAGATAGATCTCTCAAGAACACAAAATAAAAAGAGCAAATAAAAAGTGCAGCAAGGTATTTTTGAGTTTTTGGTATAATAGATCTGAAAACAAAAGAGGCAAAAAGATAGATCGAAAAGCAATATGTTGGAAAAGTAGACCCGGGGGCCGTAGGTTTCATTAGTGGCTTCTCTCATGAGTGTAGCACACGGTGGGTGAACAAATTACTGTTGGGCAATTGATAGAAGATCAAATAATCATGATGATATCCAAGGCGATGATCATTATATAGGCATCACATCCAAGATAAGTAGACCGACTCTTGCCTGCATCTACCATTATTACTCCACACATCGACCGCTATCCAGCATGCATCTAGTGTATTAAGTTCATGGAAAAACGGAGTAATGCAATAAGAACGATGACATGATGTAGACAAGATATATTCATGTAAGAATAGACCTCATCTTGTTATCCTTAATGGCAACGATACATGCGTGCCTTGCTACCCCTTCTGTCACTAGGAAAGGACACCGCAAAGATCGAACCCATCACAAAGCACCTCTTCCCATGGCAAGAAAAATCGATCTAGTCGGCCTAACTAAACCAAAGATTCGAAGAAGAAATACGAGGCTATAAGTAATCATGCATATAAGAGATCAAAGAAGACTCAAAAATTATTCATGGATAGAAACTGATCATGAACTCAAAATTCATCGGATCCCAACAAACACACCGCAGAAGTTTACATCAAATATATCTCCAAGAGACCATTGTATTGAGAATCAAAAGAGAGAGAGAGGAAGCCATCTAGCTACTGCCTACGGACCCGTAGGTCTATGGTGGACTACTCACGCATCATCGGAGAGTCACCAATGAGGACGATGAACTCCTCCATGATGGTGTTAGATTGGATCTCGAGGCTCTGGAACTTTCGGCGGCTAGATGTGTTTTTCGTCGACGCCCCTAGAGTTTTCTGAATATTTGGGTATTTATAGGCATCAGAGGCGGTGGAGAGGGGCCCCGTGGAGGGCAGAACCCATCAGGGCGCGCCGGGCCCCCCTGGCGTGCCCTGGTGGGTTTTGCTCTCCACAGCCCACCTCTCTGGCACTTCTTTGGCCCACTGGGTGTCTTCTGGTCCAAAAAAAATCTCCAAAAAGTTTCGTCGCGATTGGACTCCGTTTGGTACTGATATTCTGCGAAGTAAAAAAAAATCAAAAAATAGCAACGGGCACTTTGGCACTATGTCAATAGGTTAGTCCCAAAAAATGATATAAAGTTGCTATAAAATGATTGTAAAACATCCAAGAATGATAATATAACGGCATGGAACAAGCAAAAATTATAGATACATTGGAGACATATCAGCATCCCCAAGCTTAATTCCTACTCGTCCTCGAGTAGATAAATGATAAAAACAGAAATTTTGATGTGGAATGCTGCCTAACATGTTCATCTCATGTTCTTTTCTTTTGTAGCATGGACATTTGGACTTTTAGATGATTCGAAGCAATAGTCTAGTTTTAACATAATGACTTCAATACTCAAGCATGCCAACAAGCAACCATGTCTTTCAAAATATCAACACTAGCGAAAGTTATCCCTAGCCCATCATGCTCAATCATTGATCCATTCATGAAACACACTCAAATATTATCTATACCCAATGCTCAAGTACGATCATAGTGCCCCCTAGTCGGTGCTTTATAAGAGAAGATGGAGACTCAAAGTAAAAATAAAAAAATGCATAAAGTAAATAGATAGGCCCTTCGCAGAGGGAAGTATGGATTTGTAGAGGTGCGAGAGCTCAAAGTTTTAAATTGAGAGAGAAAAAATATTTTGGGTGGCATGCCTTTCTTGTCAGCGAAAACGATAAAGTAGTTCACAATACTTTCCATGCTAGATATATCATAGGCGGTTCCCAAACAGAAAATAAAGTTTATTCCTCTTTCGACCATTCTTTCACATTCCATGGCTGGCGGTATCCACAGTTGCCTTCCATACCAACACTTTCCAAGGAATTTATTATTTGACAACATAAAGTAATTTTTTTCTTTTGCATTTCGGGAATGGGCATCCCTATTACCGCCGCACTCTCGTGCAATGAACTCAAATTCATCGGATCCCAACAAACACACCGCAAAAGGTCATTACATCAAATAGATCTCCAAGAGTCCATTGTATTTAGAATCAAAAGAGAGAGAGAAAGCCATCTAGCTACTGCCTACGGACCCGTAGGTCTATGGTGGACTACTCACGCATCATCGGAGAGGCACCAACGAGGATGATGAACCCCTCCGTGATGGTATTAGATTGGATCTCGCAGTTTTGGAACTTGCGGTGGCTGGAAGTGTTTTTCGTCGACTCCTCTAGGGTTTCTATAATATTTGGGTATTTATAGAGCTCAGAGGCGGTGGAGGGGACTCCCGAGGTGGCCACAACCCACCAGGGAGTGCCGAGGGCCTCTGGCGCGCCCTGGTGTCTTGTGGGCTGCCTGGGCCCCCTCTCGGGCACTTCTTTGGCTCTCTGGCTTTCTTCTGGTCCCAAAAAAAATCT
Organism: Elymus sibiricus; assembly: GCA_039707655.1. NCBI lineage: Eukaryota > Viridiplantae > Streptophyta > Magnoliopsida > Poales > Poaceae > Elymus > Elymus sibiricus. The sequence goes on along the minus strand of CM077675.1, from coordinate 394,886,646 downwards.
CCAAAATGTTTCATCGCGATTGGACTCCGTTTGGTACTGATATTCTGCAAAGTAAAAAACAAGCAAAAAACAGCAACTGGCACTTTGCACTATGTCAATAGGTTAGTCCCAAAAAATGATATAAAGTTTCTATAAAGTGATTTTAAAACATCCAAGAATGATAATGTAACAGCATGGAACAATAAAAAATTATAGATACGTTGGAGACGTATCAGCATCCCCAAGCTTAATTCCTACTCGTCCTCGAGTAGGTAAATGATAAAAACAGAATTTTTGTTGTGGAATGCTGCCTAACATGTTCATCACATATTCTTTTCTTTTGTAGCATGGACATTTGGACTTTTAGATGGTTCAAAGCAATAGTCTAGTTTTGACATAAAGACTTTAATACTCAAGCATGCCAACAAGCAACCATGTCTTTCAAAATATCAACACTAAAGAAAGTTATTCCTAGCCCATCATGCTCAATCATTGATTCATTTATGAAACACACTCAAATATTAACTACACCCAATGCACAAGTATGATCGTAGTGCCCCCTAGTTGGTTCTTTATTAGAGAAGATGGATACTCAAATAAAAGTAAAAAATTGCCTAAAGTAAATAGATAGGCCCTTCGCATAGGGAAGTATGGATTTGTAGAGGTGCCAGAGCTCAAAGCTTAAATTGAGAGAGAAAAATATTTTGGGTGGCATGCCTTTCCTGTCAATGAAAATGACAAAGTAGTTATCAATACTTTCCATGCTAGATACATCATAGGCGGTTCCCAAACATAAAATAAAGTTTATTCCTTTTTCCACCATTCTTTCACAATCCATGGCTATCCGTATCCATGGTTGCCTTCCATACCAACACTTTCCAAGGAATTTATGATTTGACAATATAAAGTAAATTTATTTTTCATTTCGGGACTGGGCATCCCTATTACCGCCGCACTCTCGTGCAATGACAAGTGAATAAACACTCATCTTGAGAATAACACGTCTAGCATGGAAAAATATTGGATACCCCTACCGTTTCCTGAGCGGTACGAGCACACAAAAAGGAAATTCATTTTAAAAATTAGAGATGGCACATAAAAATTTGCTTAGAACGGCATGGAAATACCGCATATAGGTAGGTATGATGGACTCATAAGGCAAAACTGGGTTTAAGGATTTTTTGGATGCACAAGTAGTATTTCTACTTAGTACAAGTGGAGGCTAGCAAATAGATTGAGAAGGAACAGCCAAGAAACGAAAATTCACATAAACGGGCATTGAGCATAACTAACGCCGAATAATGCACCATAAGTAGGATGTAATTTCATTGCATAACTATTGACTTTCGTGCTTGCATAGGGAATCACAAACCTTAACACCAATATTCTTACTAAAGCATAATTAGTCACCAACATGACTCACATATCACTATCATCATGTCTCAAAACTATTACAAAGAATCAAGTTTAATTTGTCCAATGATCTTCATGAAAGTTTTTATTATATCCCTCTTGAATATCTATCACTTTGGGACTAGTTTCATATATTGCCATTGCTTTTGACAAGCTCAAACAAATTTAAGTGAAGAACATGAGCATAAAAAATTCATCTCTCAAAATAATATAAGTGAAGCATGAGAGAATTTCTTCAAAGTTTACTAACTCTCAAATTAATCTAAGTGAAGCATGAGAGTATTTCTTCAAAAATTTAAAGCACACCGTGCTAAAAAAGATGTAAGTGAATCACTAGAGCAATTCCATAGCTCAAAAAATTTAAGTGAAGCATATAGAGCAATTCTAACAAATCATAGAATAATTATGGCTCTATCAAATAGGTGTGTCCAGCAAGGATACTTGTGACAAACTAAAAAGCAAAGCAGGCAAAGACTCAAATAATACAAGACACTACAAGCAAAACTCATGATATGTGACGAATAAAAATATAGCTCCAAGTAAAATACCGATGGTCGTTAGAAGAAAGAGGGGATGCCACTCGGGGCATCCCCATGCTTAGTTGCTTGTTTCTCATTGGATAATATCTTGGGGGTGCTGTAGCATCCCCAAGCTTAGGCTCTTTTCACTCCTTATCCCTTCATCCATCGTGATCTCAACCAAAACTTGAAAACTTCAATCACACAAAACTCAACAAAACCTTCGTGAGATCCGTTAGTATAATAAAGCAAAGCACCACTCTAAGAACTGTTGCAAACCCATTCATATTTTATTATTGCATTATATCTACTGTATTCTAACTTTACCATGGCTTATATCCTTCAATATAAGCCATAGATTCATCAAAACAAGCACACAATGCAACGAAAAACAGAATCTGTCTAAAACAGAACAGTCTGTAGTAATCTGTACTCTAACCATACTTCTGTAAATTTAAAAATTCTGAAAAATTAGAAAAACGTAAAGAATTTTTATAGCAACACTGTGTTAAAATTTCAGCTCATTATCATGCTCCAGTAAAAAATGAAAATTCCTGCACTGGAGCCAAAGTTTCTATTTCAGATTCAGCATTGTTTCTACTCATCTTGTGAGCCATCCTAAAGGCTTTACTGGGCACAAAAACTAATAAAAAAATAAAAAACACAATCATAACAGTATCATAATTGTGTCAACACTCAAAACCAGGAAGAAAAAGATGAAAATAAATTTATTCATTGGGTTGCCTCCCAACAAGCGCTATCATTTTACGGCTCTAGCTAGGCATAACACATAGATTCAAGTATTGTCATCTTTGGTTTTTATAGAGATATTTTTATCAAGAGGTTTTGTAAATTTAACTTGAAACACATCATCCATAGAAACCTTAGCACTATCAAGTTGTCCATCTACGTACCCTCTTTGATTCCCGGCCACAATCCAAGAATATTGTTGATTAACATCATTGAAAACTTGTTGGATCATATCTAAAACGGGGACTTCCTTTTTAAGGTTCTCATAAAAAAATTGATTATTTCCAAGAAGATGTCTCAACATGTAGTCACTATTGTAAAGGATCTCCCCTATAACCGGTTTTTCATGGCTCATACCAAAAAAATCAAAAATCTCCATAGCTTCTCGTACTATGTGATCAAATTCATTCATGAGAACAAGGGTGGCTAACTTTTTAGCTTTGGGATCCTTTATAATGGGTAGCTCATAAAACAATCTTTGCAAGGTAGGATGGGTACGAATAAACCTATTTTCAAGATTCAGAACTAGCGCTGAAATAGCTTCCGCATAAGTTTTAGTTTGTTTCAGTATAGGAGCATCATGGAGAGTAAAATTTCCAACGCAATTGAAAAATTCTTGGATAGTTTATTTTCCTATAACGTTCCCTTTCCCCAAAAGAAAAGTTTTAGCATCCAAATTACCAGAACGTCTAATATTAGGAGTCCTGCCATCATCTGTTTCTGCCATACCAAAATCACTCATGATGACAAGCAAACAAGAGATCTGACGAGAAGAAGGGCAAACGAAAAAGAGGGCGAATAAAACGGCAAATTTGGTGAAGTAGGGGAGAGGAAAACGAGAGGCAAATGGCAAATAATGTAATTTTGTGATTAGGAACCTGATAGATGTTGATGATGTCTCCTCGCGCCATAGATTGGCATGTTGAAGAGAGACTGCTTCCTCCCCGGCAACGGCGCCAGAAATTCCTTTGCCGTGGCTTGAGACTGCATCGGTAATTCCCCAAAGAGGAAGGGATGATGCAGCATAGCTACAGTAAGTATTTCCCTCAGTTATGAAACCAAGGTATCGAACCTAGGAGGAAGACCACGCAACGCTGTGTAAAAGGTACCTGCACACAAAGAACAAGTACTTGCAACCTGACGCGTAAGAGAGGTTGTCAATCTCTCAACGATAAAATGATAGATTATATAGTAATAGATTGGATAGATAGATCGCACAAGAACACAAAATAAAAGAGGCAAATAAAAAGTGCAGCAAGGTATTTTTGGCTTTTTGGAACAATAGATCTGAAAACAAAAGCGGCAAAAAGATAGATCGGAAAGCAATATGTTGGAAAAGTAGACCCGGGGGCCATAGGTTTCACTAATGGCTTCTCTCATGAGTATAGCACACGGTGGGTGAACAAACTACTGTTGGGAAATTGATAGAAAATCAAATAATCATGACGATATCCAAGGCGATGATCATTATATAGGCATCACGTCCAAGATTAGTAGACCGAAACGATTCTGCATCTACTACTATTACTCCACACATCGACCGCTATCCAGCATGCATCTAGTGTATTAAGTTCATGGAAAAACGGAGTAATGTAATAAGAACGATGACATGATGTAGAAGATCTATTCATGTAGGAATAGACCCCAACTTGTTATCCTTAATAACAACGATACATGCGTGCCTCGCTGCCCCTTCTGTCACTAGGAGAGGACACCGCAAGATCAAACCCATCACAAAGCACCTCTTCCCATGGCAAGAAAAATCGATCTAGTTGGCCTAACTAAACCAAAGATTCGAAGAAGAAATACGAGGCTATAAGTAATCATGCATATAAGAGATCAAAGAAGACTCAAATAATATTCATGGATAAAAACTGATCATGAACTCAAAATTCATCGGGTCCCAACAAATACACCGCAAAAAGTCATTACATCAAATAGATCTCCAAGAGACCATTGTATTGAGAATCAAAAGAGAGAGAGAGAGAGAAAGCCATCTATCTACTGCCTACGGACCCGTAGGTCTATGGTGGACTACTCACGCATCATCGGAGAGGCACCAATGAGGATGATGAACCCCTCCGTGATGGTGTTAGATTGGATCTCGCGGTTCTGGAACTTGCGGCGGCTGGAAGTGTTTTTCGTCGACTCCTCTAGGGTTTCTAGAATATTTGGGTTATAGAGCTCAGAGGCGGTGAAGGGGACTCCCGAGGCGCCCACAACCCACCAGGGCGCGCCGGGGGCCTCTGGCGTGCCCTGGTGTCTTGTGGGCTGTCTGGGCCCCCTCTCGGGCACTTCTTTGGCTCTCTATGTTTCTTCTGGTCCAAAAAAAATCTCCAAAAAGTTTCGTCGCGATTGGACTTCATTCGGTACTGATATTCTGTGAAGTAAAAAAACAAGCAAAAAACAGCAACTGGTACTTGGCACTATGTCAATAGGTTAGTCCCAAAAAATTGTATAAAGTTGCTATAAAATGATTGTAAAACATCCAAGAATGATAATATAACAGCATGGAACAATCAAAAATTATAGATACGTTGGAGACATATCATAGCTACATGTGCTTTTCAATTCAAACTCTTTCTATTGTTAACGACATCACATTTGAATTTGGCAAAGGTAGTGATTTTCAATATATTAGTTACATGCAAGGAAAATTTCAGGTCAGTTATTCTTGTAGAAAAGAGGAATACAAAGCATCATTAGAAGGTGGTCTTACAACTTTAGGGTAAGGGGGTTTCTTCTTAGTTTTACCTTTGTCTTTCTCCTTACCTTTTTCCTTGTTCCTCGATGTCTGGTTGCTTTCTCCTCTAGTTCGATAAGGTGGTCTGGTGTTCCTTTCTACCCTTGGCTCTTTAGTTATTCGAGTTTCTGGTGCTGCTGGTTCTTCATCATTGTAAACACCCACCGTCTCAATATCGAGATCAACCTCTTTATCAACTTCTGCTTCGTTATCTAGTGCATCTTTATGAACTTGCTCTTCCGGTTCTTCATCTCGAAAGAGAAGTTCTTTGTTCTCCTGGGTGTGGCTATGAATCCCTTTTCCCCTTTGCTCTTGTTACTTCTCGAACCACTCTGGGCAGTTAGGTCAAGGTGTGCAAAACCGAACCTAAACCGAAAACCGAACCGTGAAAAGAACCAACCGAACGAAAATTCGGTTTTTTCAGGTTCCGGTTTCAGTTTCAGTTTTCAATTCAATAAATCATTTAACCTTCGGTTTCTTGGTTAAAAACCGATCGGTTTTCGGTTAAACCGATATAATCGAGTTAGCTCTAATGCGGGACAGTTTGAGCTGAGCTGAACCCTTCGCCGCCCCTTCCTTTATAGCGCTCCACCCACCACGTTGTTGTTCGATTGGCGAGGTGGTACTAAATTGCTACAGCTCAAACCAACGAGGGCACGTGGCGCATAAGCTTATTTGGGATCAAAGTATCCAGCCCATTACGACCGTTTGTTGAGCGTTTCACACGCGAGCGCTACACGCGTTCGCTTTTGTCAGGATTCGAGAGGATCTGCCTGGGTCCTGCCCTCGTGGCCGTTGGAGATGTGCAGGATTTTTTTCTATCCTTTTTTTGTTTCCTTTCTCATGTAATAATCAATCATATATCCTGCCATCTAATCTAATGCCTAAGACCAAATCGTGTGGACCTTCGTAACCTGCATAATCTCTCATATATGCTGCCATCTAATGCCTATAACTAAATCATGTATGTCATCTAATGATCCAATCTATATACACAGTTCATCACAAGAAAAATCTACATACATGAACCGAATCATGTGACCAAAAGTTAGTTGTTGTTTATAAATTCGCGTCAACTTTGGTTATTACGGTTATTACCGAAACCGAACCGAAATTAAATGGTTATTACCGAAACCGAACCGTATCTATGTATAAAACCATATAAACCGATGTATAAAAACCCTATAAATCAAAAACCGTATAAACCAAACTGAAGCAAACTGAAAAAACCGAACGCACACCCTGACCATTAGGGTCCTGTGTTCTTTTACCACTACAAGTTTCGATTTCGTTAGTAGAAACAAGGTTATCTTGATCTAATTGAGCAAGGATCAAAGATTGAGTTTCAACAACTTGAGAGCATTGAGTTTCTATCATACGAGTATGTTTATCAAGGTTCTTTTCCGCATGAATTAACCCTTCTACCTCACCAGAGAGGTAGGCTATGACCTTTTCATTATGATGGATGCAACTTCGGAAGTCTCTGTTGAAGTTGCCTTGATGAAGTTTGAACTTGTTCATTGTTTCTCAAAGTTCATCCTCCCGCTGATAAATACTAAAGAGATCCACTTTTTCATTGATAACTTGTTCAACAGGTTTACCTTTCTCTTCAATAACCTTTTTAAATTCTCCCATATCTTCAACATGATATATTTTTCCAGTGGGCTTGACTGGTTCATCGATATTCCACTGTTCTTTTGCAGTCATAATCTTTTCTATAAGTGCTCTTCCTTCATCAAGAGTTAATGACATAAATCGTCCTCCTGCACTTAGATGAAGAATATATTTTGATTCATCGTTAATTCCATGATAAAACATCTGAAGTATAACATATTCAACATAAGACTGGTTGGGACATAGATTAAAACATTTAGTGTATCTTTCCCAATCTCCATGGAGGCTTTCACCATCTTCCTGAGTGAACATGGTGATGTTTCTTTGTAGTTTAGTAATCTTTGAGCCTGGAAGAAATTTAGCCATAAATTGTTCAGCACACATTAGCCAGCTGGTTATACTTACTTGAGGTAGTCGATTATACCAATTTTCAGCATCACCTTTTAGAGAAAACCTGAAAAGTCTTAATAAAACAAATTCACGTGACAAATCTTTTAACTTAAAAATTCCACAAAGAATATCGAAGAACATAAGATGTGCTTGAGGGTCTTCCTCCTCGGTTCCTTCAAAGGCATGATTTTTAATTTCCATAATAAGATCCGAGTCAATCGAGTACTATGCTACATAATTTGTAGCATATACTATAGGAGATTGTTGGGGAACGTTGCATGGGAAACAAAAATTTTCCTACGCACACGCAAGATCTATCCATGGTGATGAGCATCTACGAGAGGGAGAGTGAATGTACATACCCTTGTAGATCGCTAAGCGGAAGCGTTAATAAACGCGGTTGATGTAGTCGAACGTCTTCGCGATCCAAATCGCCGAGCGTCCCGCGATCCAATCACGATCCTTCCGATCTAGTGCCGAACGGACGGCACCTCCGCGTTCAACACACGTACGGCTTGATGACGCCTTCACCTCCTCGATCCAGCGAGCGATGGTGAAGTAGTGGTTGAGTTCCAGCAGCACGACGGCATGGTGATGGTGGTGAGGAACAATCTCTGCAGGGCTTCGCCAAGCACTACGGAGATTATGACGGAGGAACTAGAGGGTTAGGGTTGCCGCACACGGCTTGGGGAAATCTTGATGTGTCCCGTGTGCTAGCCTTGCCCCTCTATTTATATGTTGAGCCTTGGGGTCTAAACTTGGAGCAAAAGCCTCCTCCGGGTCGGTTTTGCCCGCACAAGGTCGGTTTGGCCCGCAGGGAAAGAGTCCAACTCGGATCCTTGCCGAACCGTGCACAGCCGCACACAAGCGGTAGTACCGCTCACAAGCGGTAGTACCGCTTGGGCGGTAGTACCGCTTCACACAAGCGGTAGTACCGCTCGGGCGGTAGTACCGCTTCACCAAGCGGTAGTACCGCTTACGCGGCAGCAAAACCACTTTTGCACTTTCCAATACCTTGTGGGCTTTATCCCTTTGGCTCATATAAAGTGTTGCTGCACCCGAACACTTCGGTAAACATCCGGAACCCCTTCCGGTGAACTCCGGAACCCTTCCAGAGATCAAAACACTATTATCACATATATCAATCTTTACCTCCGGACTATTCCGGAGATCCTCGTCATGTCCGGGATCTTATCCGGGACTCCGAACAACTTTCGGTCACCAACATAATAACTCAATTATACTAATCGTCACCAAACGTTAAGTGTGTAGACCCTGCGGGTTCGAGAACTATGTAGACATGACCGAGACACCTCTACGGCCAATAACCAATAGCGGGACCTGGATGCCCATATTGGCTCCTACATATTCTACGAAGATCTTTATCGGTCGAACCTCTATGTCAAGGATTCAGTTAATCCCGTATGCTGTTCCCTTTGTTCTTCGGTATGTTACTTGCCCGAGATTCGATCGTCGGTATCACTATACCTAGTTCAATCTCGTTACCGGCAAGTCTCTTTACTCGTTCCGTAATACAAGATCTCGTGGCTAACACTTTAGTCACATTGCTTGCAAGGCTCATTGTGATGTTGTATTACCGAGTGGGCCCTGAGATACCTCTCCGTCATACGGAGTAACAAATCCCAGTCTTGATCCATGCCAACCCAACAGACACCCTCGGAGATACCTGTAGAGCACCTTTATAGTCACCCAGTTACGTTGCGACGTTTGATACACACAAGGTATTCCTCCGGTGTTAGTGAGTTGCATGATCTCATGGTCAAAGGAACAGATACTTGACATGCAGAAAACAATAGCAATAAACTGACACGATCAAATGCTACGTTTACAGTTTGGGTCTTGTCCATCACATCATTCTCCTAATGATGTGATCCCGTTATCAAATGACATCTCATGTCAATGGCTAGGAAACCTTAACCATCTTTGATCAACGAGCTAGTCAACTAGAGGCTTACTAGGGACACAGTGTTGTCTATGTACCCACACATGTATTTGAGTTTCCAATCAATACAATTATAGCATGGATAATAAACGATTATCATTAACAAGGAAATATAATAATAACCAATTTATTATTGCCTCTAGGGCATATTTCCAACAGTCTCCCACTTGCACTAGAGTCAATAATCTAGTTCACATCACTATGTGATTTACATTGTAATGAATCGAACACCCATGCAGTTCTGGTGTTGTTCATGTTTAGCCCTTGGAAGAGGTTTAGTCATCGGATCTGCAACATTTAGATCCGTGTGTACTTTGCAAATATTTATGTCGTCCTCCTTGATGTAATCGCGGATGGAATTGAAACGTCGCTTTATGTGTCTGGTCCTCTTGTGAAATCTTGGTTCCTTGGCTAGAGCAATGGCACCAGTATTATCACAAAACAGAGTCATTGGGTTAAGTGCACTAGGCACTACTCCAAGATCTGTCATGAACTCCTTCATCCAGACACCTTCCTTCGCCGCCTCCGAGGCAGCGATGTACTCCGCTTCGCATGTAGAATCTGCTACCACGCTTTGCTTGGAACTGCACCAGCTAACCGCACCCCCATTAAGAATAAATACGTATCCGGTTTGCGACTTAGAGTCATCCGGATCAGTGTCAAAGCTTGCATCGACGTAACCCTTTACGACGAGCTCTTGATCACCTCCATAAACGAGAAACATGTCCTTAGTCCTTTTCAGGTACTTCAGGATATTCTTGACCGCCGTCCAGTGTTCCATTCCTGGATCACTTTGAAACCTTCCGACCATACTTATGGCAAGGCTGACATCGGGTCTTGTGCACAGCATTGCATACATGATAGAGCCTATGGCCGAAGCATAGGGGATGACACTCATCTTTTCTCTATCTTCTGCAGTCACTGGGCATTGAGTCTTACTCAACTTCACACCTTGCAAAATAGGCAAGAACCCCTTCTTGGACTGATCCATTTTGAACTTCTTCAAAATCTTATCAAGGTATGTGCTTTGTGAAAGTCCTATTAAGCGTCTTGATCTATCTCTATAGATCTTGATGCCTAATATGAAAGCAGCTTCTCCTAGGTCCTTCATTGAAAAACTCTTGTTCAAATATTCCTTTACGCTTTCCAGCATTTCTATATTGTTTCCAATCAGCAATATGTCATCCACATATAATATTAGAAACGCTATAGAGCTCCCACTCACTTTCTTGTAAATACAAGCTTCTCCGTAAACTTGTATAAACTCGAACGCTTTGATCACCTCATCAAAACGAAGATTCCAACTCCGAGATGCTTGCACCAGTCCATAAATGGATCGCTGGAGTTTGCAAACTTTGTCAGCATTCTCTGGATCGACAAAACCTTCTGGTTGCATCATATACAACTCTTCCTTAAGGTAACCGTTAAGGAACGCTGTTTTGACATCCATCTGCCAAATTTCATAATCGAAAAAGGCAGCTATTGCTAACATGATTCTGACGGACTTAAGCATCGCTACGGGTGAGAAGGTCTCATCGTAGTCAACTCCTTGAACTTGTGAAAAACCCTTTGCCACAAGTCGAGCTTTATAGACGGTGACATTACCGTCCGCGTCCGTCTTCCTCTTAAAGATCCATTTGTTCTGAATGGCCTTACGCCCTTCAGGTAATACTTCCAAAGTCCATACTTTGTTTTCATACATGGATCCCATCTCGGATTTCATGGCCTCTAACCACTTCTCGGAATCCGGGCCCATCATCGTTTCTCCATAGCTCGTAGGTTCATCGTTGTCTAACAACATGACCTCTAAGACAGGGTTGCCGTACCACTCGGGAGCAGTACGCGTCCTTGTCGACCTACGAGGTTCGATAGCAACTTGATCCAAAGCTTCATGATCATCATCATTAACTTCCTCTTCAGCTAATGTAGGCTCCACAGAAACAACTTTCTGCGCTGCGCTACTCTCAGGTTGAAGTAAAGGTTCAACAACCTCATCAAGTTCTATCTTCCTCCCACTCAATTCTTTCGAGAGAAACTCTTTCTCAAGAAATGTTCCGTTTTTAGCGACAAACACTTTGCCTTCGGATCTGAGGTAGAAGGTATACCCAACTGTCTCTTTTGGGTATCCTATGAAGACGCATTTCTCCGCTTTGGGTTCCAGCTTTTCAGGCTGAAGCTTTTTGACATAAGCATCACATCCCCAAACTTTAAGAAACGACAGCTTTGGCTTCTTGCCAAACCAAAGTTCATATGGCGTCGTCTCAACGGATTTCGATGGTGCCCTATTTAAAGTGAATGCAGCTGTCTCTAATGCATAACCCCAAAACGATAGTGGCAAATCGGCAAGAGACATCATAGATCGCACCATATCCAATAAGGTTCGATTACGACGTTCGGACACACCATTACGCTGTGGTGTTCCAGGCGGTGTTAATTGTGAAACAATTCCACACTGTCTTAAGTGACTGCCAAACTCATAACTCAGATATTCTCCTCCTCGATCAGATCGTAGGAATTTAATCTTCTTGTTACGATGATTCTCAACTTCACTCTGAAATTGTTTGAACTTTTCAAATGTTTCAGACTTGTGTTTCATTAAGTAAATATACCCATATCTACTTAAGTCATCAGTGAAGGTGAGAAAGTAACGATAACCACCGCGCGCCTCAATGCTCATCGGACCACACACATCAGTATGTATGATTTCCAATAAGTCACTTGCCCGTTCCATTGTTCCAGAGAACGGAGTTTTAGTCATCTTGCCCATGAGGCATGGCTCACATGTGTCAAGTGATTCAAAATCAAGTGACTCCAAAAGTCCATCAGCATGGAGCTTCCTCATGCGTTTTACGCCAATATGACCTAAACGGCAGTGCCACAAGAAAGTGGTATTATCATTATCAATTCTACATCTTTTGGCATCAATGTTATGAACATGTGTATCATTACTATCGAGATTCAATAAGAATAAACCCCTCACATCGGGTGCATGACCATAAAAGATATTACTCATATAAATAGAACAACCATTATTCTCTGATTTAAATGAGTAACCGTCTCGCAATAAACAAGATCCAGATATAATGTTCATGCTTAACGCAGGCACCAAATAACACTTATTTAGGTTCATCACTAATCCCGACGGTAATCAAAGAGCGAGCGTGCCGACGGCGATCACATCAACCTTGGAACCATTTCCCACGCGCATCGTCACTTCGTCCTTTGCCAGCCTCCGTCTATTCCGCAGTTCCTGTTTTGAGTTGCAAATATGAGCAACCGCACCGGTATCAAATACCCAGGCACTACAACGAGAGTTGGTAAGGTACACATCAATAACATGTATATCATATATACCTTGTTTGTTGTTGGCCGCCTTCTTGTCAGCCAAATACTTGGGGCAATTCCGCTTCCAGTGTCCAGTTCCCTTGCAATGAAAACACACAGTTTCTGGTTTGGGTCCAGCCTTGGGTTTCTTCACGAGAGGAGCAACTGCTTTGCCACTCTTCTTGGAGTTACCCTTCTTACCCTTGCCATTTTTCTTGAAACTAGTGGTTTTATTGACCATCAACACTTGATGCTCCTTCTGAATTTCAGACTCAGCGGCTTTCAGCATCGCAAACAGCTCGGCGACTGACTTGTTCATCCCGTGCATGTTATAGTTCAACACGAAGCTCTTGTAGCTAGGTGGCAATGATTGAAGAACTCTGTCAGTGATAGCCTCTGGCGGAAGGGGCATCCCTAACTCAGCCAGACGGGTGGAGTACCCAGACATTCTGAGCACGTGATCACTGATAGACCCGTTCTCCTCCATCTTGCAAGCATAGAACTTATCGGAGATCTCATATCTCTCGATCCGGGCATTCTTCTGAAAGATAAACTTCAACTCCTGGAACATCTCATATGCTCCATGACGTTCAAAACGTCTTTGAAGTCCCGGTTCTAAGCCATACAACATTGCACATTGAACTATTGAGTAATCATCAGAACGAGCCTGCCAGGCGTTCACAACGTCTAGAGACTCAACTGGAGCGGGTGGATCACCAAGCGGTGCATCAAGGACATAAGCCTTCTGGGAAGCCGTAAGGATAATCCTTAGATTACGGGCCCAGTCCACAAAGTTACTTCCATCATCTTTCAACTTAGCTTTCTCTAGGAACGCATTAAAATTCAGGGGTGCTACTGCGCGAGCCATGATCTACAACATAAATATAGCAAAGACAACTTAGACTATTGTTCTTAGATAATGAGTTTAGTTAATCATATTTAAAAAACTCCCACTCAAATTGACATCCCTCCGATCATTCGAGTGTAACATGATCCAAATCCACCAACTCAAGTCCGATCATCACGTGAGTTGAGGTGGTTTCAATGGTGAACATCTTCATGTTGATCATATCTACTATATGACTCATGTTCGACCTTTCGGTCTCTTGTGTTCCGAGGCCATGTCTGTACATGCTAGGCTCGTCAAGTTTAACCCGAGTGTTCCGCACGTGTAACATGGCTTACACCCGTTGTATGCGAACGTAGAGTCTATCACACCCGATCATCACGGCGTGTCTCGAAACGACGAACTTTCGCAACGGTGCACACTTGGGGAGAACACAATTTATCTTGAAATTTAAGTGAGGGATCACCTTATAATGCTACCGTCGTCCTAAGCAAAATAAGATGCATAAAAGGATTAACATCACATGCAAATCATAAGTGACATGATATGGCCATGAACTTGTGCTTTTGATCTCCATCTCCAAAGCACCGGCATGATCTCCATCGTCACCGGCATGACACCATGATCTCCATCATCTTGATCTCCATCAACGTGTCGCCATAAGGTTGTCGCGCTGACTGTTGCTTCCACGACTATAGCTAACGTTTAGCGATAAAGTAAAGCATTACATAGCGCTTAATGATTGACACGCAGGTCATACAATAATTAAAGACAACTCTATGGCTCCTGCCAGTTGCCGTACTCATCGACATGCAAGTCGTGATATTCTATACATCACATGATCATCTCATACATCACATATATCTCATCATGTAATTGGCCATATCACATCACAACATACCCTGCAAAAACAAGTTAGACGTCCTCTAATTGTTGTTGCAAATTTTACGTGCCTGCTACGGGTTTGCAAGAACCGTTCTTACCTACGCAAAACCACAACGTGGTGTAGTGATTGCTTTTTGATCTTCTAAAAGAACCCTCTTCATTGAAATCGATTCAACTAAAGTGAGAGAGACAGACACCCGCTAGCCATCTTTATGCAACAAAATTACATGTCAGTTGAAGGAACCTGTCTCGCGTAAGTGTACGCGTAATGTCGGTCCGGGCCGCTTCATCTCACAGTACCGCCGAATCAAATATCAACTAGTAACGGCAAGCAATATGTATACATCCACGCCCACAACTCGTTTGTGTTCTACTCGAGATCTCATCTACGCATAGACCTAGCTCATGATGCCACTGTTGGGGAACGTTGCATGGGAAACAAAAATTTTCCTACGCACACGCAAGATCTATCCATGGTGATGAGCATCTACGAGAGGGAGAGTGAATCTACATACCCTTGTAGATCGCTAAGCGGAAGCGTTAATAAACGCGGTTGATGTAGTCGAACGTCTTCGCGATCCAAATCGCCGAGCGTCCCGCGATCCAATCACGATCCTTCCGATCTAGTGCCGAACGGACGGCACCTCCGCGTTCAACACACGTACGGCTTGATGACGCCTTCACCTCCTCGATCCAGCGAGCGATGGTGAAGTAGTGGTTGAGTTCCAGCAGCACGACGGCATGGTGATGGTGGTGAGGAACAATCTCTGCAGGGCTTCGCCAAGCACTACGGAGATTATGACGGAGGAACTAGAGGGTTAGGGTTGCCGCACACGGCTTGGGGAAATCTTGATGTGTCCCGTGTGCTAGCCTTGCCCCTCTATTTATATGTTGAGCCTTGGGGTCTAAACTTGGAGCAAAAGCCTCCTCCGGGTCGGTTTTGCCCGCACAAGGTCGGTTTGGCCCGCAGGGAAAGAGTCCAACTCGGATCCCTGCCGAACCGTGCACAGCCGCACACAAGCGGTAGTACCGCTCACAAGCGGTAGTACCGCTTGGGCGGTAGTACCGCTTCACACAAGCGGTAGTACCGCTCGGGCGGTAGTACCGCTTCACCAAGCGGTAGTACCGCTTACGCGGCAGCAAAACCACTTTTGCACTTTCCAATACCTTGTGGGCTTTATCCCTTTGGCTCATATAAAGTGTTGCTGCACCCGAACACTTCGGTAAACATCCGGAACCCCTTCCGGTGAACTCCGGAACCCTTCCAGAGATCAAAACACTATTATCACATATATCAATCTTTACCTCCGGACTATTCCGGAGATCCTCGTCATGTCCGGGATCTTATCCGGGACTCCGAACAACTTTCGGTCACCAACATAATAACTCAATTATACTAATCGTCACCAAACGTTAAGTGTGTAGACCCTGCGGGTTCGAGAACTATGTAGACATGACCGAGACACCTCTACGGCCAATAACCAATAGCGGGACCTGGATGCCCATATTGGCTCCTACATATTCTACGAAGATCTTTATCGGTCGAACCTCTATGTCAAGGATTCAGTTAATCCCGTATGCTGTTCCCTTTGTTCTTCGGTATGTTACTTGCCCGAGATTCGATCGTCGGTATCACTATACCTAGTTCAATCTCGTTACCGGCAAGTCTCTTTACTCGTTCCGTAATACAAGATCTCGTGGCTAACACTTTAGTCACATTGCTTGCAAGGCTCATTGTGATGTTGTATTACCGAGTGGGCCCTGAGATACCTCTCCGTCATACGGAGTAACAAATCCCAGTCTTGATCCATGCCAACCCAACAGACACCCTCGGAGATACCTGTAGAGCACCTTTATAGTCACCCAGTTACGTTGCGACGTTTGATACACACAAGGTATTCCTCCGGTGTTAGTGAGTTGCATGATCTCATGGTCAAAGGAACAGATACTTGACATGCAGAAAACAATAGCAATAAACTGACACGATCAAATGCTACGTTTACAGTTTGGGTCTTGTCCATCACATCATTCTCCTAATGATGTGATCCCGTTATCAAATGACATCTCATGTCAATGGCTAGGAAACCTTAACCATCTTTGATCAACGAGCTAGTCAACTAGAGGCTTACTAGGGACACAGTGTTGTCTATGTACCCACACATGTATTTGAGTTTCCAATCAATACAATTATAGCATGGATAATAAACGATTATCATTAACAAGGAAATATAATAATAACCAATTTATTATTGCCTCTAGGGCATATTTCCAACAGAGATCTCTGGATTAATATTGGAACACAATGATCTCTTACAGTCTTCTTTGGCTTCGTAGTAATCGACATTTCTACAAACAAAGTGTTAAGCTCAACCGTTTGATTATTTTTGTAATTTTCTATTAATGAAGCTTCCCCTGAGAAAACTTGCAATATAATCTAGTAAATAAGTTCTTACAAAATGAGTAGATCCCCTGTCACTTACAGGAAGCATCTAGAATAACAACAGCTGCAAAAACAGTTACGAAAAAATACTCTGCGCTTAGCTCCCCAGCAACGGCATCAGAAAATGCTTTGATGCATGCAAGCCCAAACAGGGTGGTGTAGAACTTTCGTGGAAGTATCCCAAGTATTTATCGTCCCAACAAAGAGCGGAGGAGAGTATTTATGTTGGCGCTTGTGACAAACACAAGTTGTCACAGTTCTTGTGTGAAGTAACTGCTTGAGCTTCTACAAATATTGTTACTATCATAGTGAATGAATAAACCAGAGTGACAAGTATAAAAGATTTGTACTAATCACGGTAATAACTATTGAAAGTAAATAACATAAATAAAAGTAGAGTTGTATTTCCTGCAATGAAGATATTAGGCACGGAGAGAATTCAGTTCATGGTAAGAATATATTGGGTGTGCCAGTGCGATGGTAATACCAGTTACCTTGTATCATACTCATAGTATTTGATATGCGAGTTCTGTAGGCGGTTCACCCTAAAGCTATGAACCTCCTCCCCGCAGGATTATATTTCATTCTATGGTCCTGTTTCGCCGTTGCCACAAAGTGGTCGTCTCCATAATTAAGGTCCTTGGACCGGAACGAAGCATTAAGTTTTGTGGTTCACTGTTATCTCGCATTGTCTTCGGTCCTTATAGATAGCGTTACCTATCACGTCAGAGGTCAAAGATTTTCTAAACAATATGTGTTATCTGTGTAGGTCTTGAGATCATGTTGCCTGGGCCTTAAATTGGAGAACACACATAGAGTTCACCATAGTATAACAACATACTAGACAGATCATACAACTACGAATATAAATGATGACATATAGATTAGGCACAAATTAATCTTACCACTCACCTACATATCCCACGCCTATGGAGAATTACACACACATCGTAAGAGAGAAACCAATCACACCAGAGATTAACCCAATGAAAACCATATCGATAATACCGTGAAGATCCACAATAAGATGGAATGGATAATCCAAATAGTCGTGATCTCCAGATGAGATTGAAATAGAGTTACAATTGTTCTCACAACATGAAATTCCTCTTACAACAGTGAAGGATGACATGATGATGGGGATGAAAGAAACAAAACCAAGAAGATCTCTAGAAGTTCTTCGGATCTTCTCTTCTTCTGTTCTGGTTGTGGCGACGGTGGCTAGGGTCCTCCTCTCCTCTAGGTCCCTTCACAAAAGTGTCTTGTATAGACGCGGTTGTGTTGTTGGCACTCCATACGACCGCTCATACGAGCGCTTGCGGTCGTATGGAAGGCCATCTTTTGATCTGCTGCGCCTGGTGGCTTGGCTCTTCACATGGAAGTTGCTCCATTTTACTTGATTTGCAGTAATTCTCCTTGGTTTCCTTTTGTATATGATATTTCCTGCCAAACAGTGGGAAAACATATTTTCTTCTCTTTTGGAGGATTAGCCTTAGAAACAATCGAGAAGTAATAAAGATCTGGTGAAAACCAAATGAGAATCACTTGAAAAATATCACAAATTCTCGATCCATCAGAAGCCTAAGCAAGTAGTGATCTATAAACTCTCTCAAGGGCTTTTCCAGCCGCTTCATCACTGCCGCCCACCCTGCATGCGTCAGGTGCATGTCGTTTGAGTAGAAAAAATTATTGAACTTGTCGCACACAGTTAAATAAGCTTCGATGCAAACTCTTGTTGTCCGCAGTATCCCATTGATTCCAAACTCTCACACCGCGACGATATCTTGCGCTTGAATTTCTTGAATAGATCTTCATCTCTTGTTTTTCTCCAATATTCCAGAGTTCTCGGTTGCTTGATTTGGCATTTGCGAGCAAGTCTTGAACAATTTAGACCTGAACATGAGTATTTATAAGTTCGACATTATGGTCATGAGATTCTTACTGTTCCTCATGTAATTGACATTGAACTACTCATAGCATGAAATTTCTATTTCATCTTTTTATTCTCCTTTAGAAAGTTAGACAAAGCATGTAAATTGAATGATCACATGATTTTACGGCATATACTCTCGCAAGATAAACAATGATAAGGTGGTTCTTAAATGACTTGATTAACACTCATCGCACACTTAGCTAACAAAACATGCATATACCCACACCCACCCGCTTCTTTCTAGAAAAAATAAGTTCAAGAACATAAAATCACACTTGTGAAGACTTGAGTGCCGTTCCGTCAGGTAAGATAATTCCGCTTGCTCACACATATATTTGGCATGGGCCATGCTCGACAGAAAGGCACAATTTTATTGTGATTTTCTGTACGAATGCAGGCCATTAGCATCCAAAATGTCAGTGTGGATGAGAGGTGGGAGGGTGTTCCTATACATAGCATAATGCAAGGTGGAAGGCAGCGTTGCGTAAAGGACGCATGTAGTGGGCCGGCCTAGTAGCTAGTCTATTGTTTATTTCAATTTCCGTTTGTTTGCTCTTTATTTATTTAAATTTTTTAATTTTTGAGAATTATTTTAAATAATTTTTTTTCCAAAAATTAGACCTAACATTTAAAAAAAATCGAAATTAAAAAATGTTAATGCAATGTAAAGCAACTATTAAATTATATTGAAAAAACATGTTGATAGCATTCAAAAAATTGTTTGGTGCATTAAATTTTTTAATTCATATTTTTTCAATAAATATGAAAAACAACACATATATTAGAAATATGTTAATATTTTATTTAAAAAAAATAAATGTGTATAAAAAATGTTTAAGATGTATACCAGAATGTACAACGTGTATGAAAAGTAGAGATCAAAAACATATATAAAAATATGTAATAATGTATTTTAAAATAGTGAAACATGTCTAAAAGAATGTTCATAGTGCAAGAAGACAAGAAAAACATATTCAAATAATATAGATCATGCGTTTGAAAAATGTTAAACGTATGTATATAAAATGTTCCAGACGTATAAAAAATGGAACAACACGTATGAAAAAAGTTTACATGAAAATATATATGTGAAAAAATGTTGATCATCTATTTTAGAAAATTTAGAGGGATATAAAATTGTTTGATATGTATACCAAAAATGCATAATTTGTATGAACAAGAAAATACACATCAGAATATATACTGAAAGAAAATTTAATAATGTATTTAGAAAAAGTTCAACATGTATAAAAAGATGTTTCAGATGTATGTAGAAAGTTCCATTTATTCGAAAAATGCTAAATCGCGTATAAACAATGTTCCTGTCCTAAGAATGAAAACAATGAAAACCTGGAAGAAAACAAAGAAACCAAGAAAGAAACAATGAAAACCGAAGAAAAAGTTACAATAAACAAAAAAGAAAAGGAAAAAAAACAGTAAAACAATATGATTGTTTTACCACAATATGATTGTTTTACTTGCTAGGCTCCATCCCGACGACGGATGATAGAAGCATGTCGGATTTCGGGCTCCGCAAAACCCTTAAGATTCGAACACAGGGGCGTGTGCGAAGATCCCCTGCAGCCTTGCCCAACCTAGCTCGCTACTTGATGAACACAACAACGAACTCGCACGAAGACGAGGAAGAAGAAGAACACAACAGTTTACCCAGGTTCGGGCCGCTGCGAAGCGTAATACCCTACTCCTGCTATTGGTGGATTGCCTCTCGAGGAGGTGAGGTGGATGAACAAGTACAGTGTTTCGGGGCCTCCTGAGGGCTCTCCAGTGGTGCTCGAGGCCCTCTATGGCTTGGTGGTGGATGAGTGTGGAATCGATTCTCCTCCTCTTCTACGATGCTGCCTACCCTCTATATATAGCGGTGGCTCGGGTCCTCTTCCCTTATCGCAATGGCGGGAAGGGATCCCACAACGGCCAATTTTGAAGGGGGACAAGGGTACGTGCTCGCCCTGCCCAAAGGCGGTCTTCGCCTGCAAAGTAGCTGTCGACGGCGCAGGGACGAGCTCAGCGATGACGTCCGTCCTGCGGGACTGGTGATTGCGGTCTTGTTACATCGGAATGGAAACATTTGGGGGGTGCTTTTGGAACCCGCGTACGTCCTTGCTCCCTTTGCACCAAAGGGGAAACTGCGCCGCCTGGCGTACTGGCGCTCGCCTGTCCTTCCTTGCGTCATCTTTGACTCCTGAGGCCGGGCCTAGCATAGAAATCTCCGCCGCTCCGGAGGGGGGCCTGAGGAGGCCCATCCCTTGCCGGTCTTGGTGCTGCTCCTCCTCGCGAGGCTTGGGCCCTCGCGAGGGCCTTGTCTTCAGTGGGGCCGCGCCCGGCCGCGTGGGTTGATGAAGTGGGCCATGCCCTGGGCCGCAGGCAAGCAGTTCGGGGTACCCCCGTTCCCAGAATGCCGACAGTAGCCCCCGGGCCCAAGGCGCGCTCGAGCTGGCCTCCGGGCAAAGCCTTGAGGACGGCCCGAAGCGCCGCGGGCCCCAATTTCCTGCAGGCCAGGCTTCACACGTGCCGCGTGCCCGGGCGGCGATGCCTCCGCTCCCCGAGGCGTCCGGAACCGCTTCCGGTCAAACTGACACGACATCCGGGTGCTGCGCCGGCCATCATTGCTTCTTATTGATTGCTGCCGCTGCTTCGGGCCTCCACCCCTCGGCCCACGCGGATGTGACCCTTCAGTTGGCAAGGGAAGCGACGTGGATGGTAATGCACCAACCGAACCACCTCGCGGCGCCCGAGAGGCGCACGACGCCTGCCCTCCCACGACGCTTGGCGGCTGCGGTTACGCCTATAAATCCGCCCTGCCCATGGCAAAGGGAGGGCATTGCAGTCTTGAGCCTTCTTCTTGTTCCCTTCGCTCCGCCAAGAGAACCCTCTCTCCTTCCCATCTCCTCGTCCTTCATGGCGTCCGGAGGGAGCGGCGCTGGTCGAGGGAAGCGCGCGGCTCCGCCGGCTCCCTCGTCCTCCTCCGGAGGCAGCGGTGGGGGGCCCTCAGGGTCGGCGCAAGTTCGCCGATGCTGGGCCCTGGTCGATGAGTAAGTATTCCGCCGCCTCCCTCTTCTCCTGTTCTTCCGCCCAACATTCCGGGCGTGACTCCTTCCGCCTCCCAGGGCGCCCGCGGCCAAGAAGCGCAAGCTTGGCGAGCTTCAGGAGGAAGCGGAGACGCTGCGGGCCCTGCTGACCACCGCCGAGGCCGCCTTCCAAGCCGCCCTCCGGGGCGAGGCGGAGGCCAGGGCGGAGCTGGCGTCCCTTCAGACCCAGGTCCAGGAGGAGGCGGACGCCGTACAGGCCGCCCAGGATGAGGCGGCGCACACGAGGCTGCTGGAGTCCTAGCGCGCCAAGCAGTTCTCAGGCATTGCCAGCCGCGCAGCAGGCGCGGTGAGCCGGTTCGTCGGGGACGCCCCCACGCTGCCGAACGTGCGCGGCGACGGGGGCTACCTTGAATTCTTCCAGAAGGTGGTGGAGGCGCTGGAGGCCGGCGTCTCCTGTGTGGATGCGGACAGCGCGTCCGACGCGCGCGACCTTCTGGTCCTTGCCTTGACGCTCGTCTTCTCCAACCTGCGCCGCCTCGCCCAGCAGCTCGACCTTCGGCGAGTCGGGGAGCCAGTGCCTGACGGGCTCCTGCGCCCTCTTCGGGACAAGGTGCGCCCGCACGTGGAGACCATGGTGGAGCGGTTCATCCAGGTGCCTATCTCCAGCGAGGAGGACGACTCCGACGCCGAGCCTGTAATGCTCGAAGGCGTCCTCTGTTCCCCCTTTTTCGGTTCCTGTAATGCTCGAAGAACAACTCTGCCCTGTGGGGCGTTAATCTTTTGCATGTTACCTTTGCCGTGTTATCTTTCTTCCTCGTATCGCTGGTCGCTCGTTGGTCGTGACATGAGTCGGCTTTTCGCGCGAGGCCCGCCGTCGCCATCGGTAGGGCCCTCGTGAGGCTCTCCCCCTGGAGAGGCGACTCACAACCGTCGCCTCTGCCGGGCCCTGGGTCTCGTGGCTCGTCGTGACCGAGCCCCTCCTCGTGCGTCGCCTTCCCTGTTGCTTCATTCTTTAGGGGCTCCAGCGGTCGCGCGCGGTGACCTTAGTACCTGCATCCTCATATTAGTGTGCGTAGTCCTTATCCCGCCCTCGGGTCGTTATCAGGTCAAGAGGTTCTTGCTTGGTTCGGTAGTGTACTTAGCTCGTATGACGCTGGCGATCCCGTACGCCGCGGGGCATGACTGGGCTGTCTAGTCAAACCGCGACTCCGTCGTGGATACCTCCTTCCTGTGTGATGGACGGTTTGGGGGCCCTTTCGGCACTCTGCATCTGCGGGTCCCAGTCCCGCGCATTTCCCGACCACCGTTGCGCACGACCGGATAACCAAGGACGCAGCTACGGGGTCAGGCCCCGACACCCCTTATGCCGACCGGATCACCAAGGACGACATCAGGGTGGCCGAGTGGCTAGATGACCGGTAAGGCTCCTGAGGCGTGCTGCTCAGGAGCCCCCTTTGATGCTCAAACCGCTCTACGTCGACAGGTCCCAGTCCCGCACATTTCCCCACCTCCGTTAGGTACGACCGGAAACCAAGGACGCACTTCACGGGGCGAGGCCCCGACACCTCTGATGCCGACCGGAAACCAAGGACGACATCAGAGGGGCGAGTGGCTATGTGACCAGTAAGGCTCCTGAGGCGTGCTGCTCAGGAGGCCCCTTTGACGCTCGAGCGATCCCCCATTCCGTTCCTCTGGTCGCCGCCCCAGGAGGCCCTGGGGTCTCCCGAGGCTCCATGCGGCGGTGTTGTGCTGCGGTCGGAGCCCCTGAGCGGGGGTCGACAGCTAAAAGATGCGTGCCCCTGAGGTGGCAAGACCTCGCTATCCAGCTCTGTGGCGCCCCGGGGCGGCGCGGAGCATTTGGCTCTTTGCGAAACACCATTCAGAAAGAGACAACTCAAGTTTGGTGAAATGAGAAAACGCAGAGAGAAAAGTTCCCGCCCCTTTTTGTTTCAAATGTAAAACTTCAAAATCCTTAGACTTCATTCCAAAAAATAGCAGCTCGAACACCAAAAAGAAGCAAGCAAACGCTGCATCCGGCCCCTAGGCTAGTCTTCGTCTTCCCCCAGCGCTGAGCGTAGGGCATCCACGTTGCATGGGCATAGCCTTTGATGGGCAGTGTTGACTTCTCCGCCAGCTCTGGGCTGTTGCTGCCACATTGCGTGGGAGGAACCCCTCCGCGTCCTCGGGGGGCTCCGGGCGTATACAGCCCGCTCATTATTACGTGAGAGTGTCACGGTCGTAGATAGCTGGGCGAGCCCCCAGGCGCACGGCCTGGTGGCTCCCAACTCCGTCAAGAACCGTCCCGTGCATTTCTGCCCGGTTGCGCGCCCTTATGACCCTAACCCGATTGCATCGTTCCTGCGCGACCACAGGATTGCGCTCCCGAGGCCCAAACATGAGCACGATGCATCGGCGCGGCCATAAGGGTGTTTTGTCGATGAAGATTGCCTCGTGAGGCATCCGTGCGCCCTCCGGACAAGGTCCCGAGGGCCTCGTGAGGCCCGGCCTTCCGAGGCCGTATCGGCGCCGTAGTTGCCGCGGGTGGCCCGCGCTGCTTGTGTCTTGCCGCTCCCCCCAGGTCATTACTCCTGAAGCCTGAGGGCTTGGTCCGTCGTCACTTGCCCGCGGGGGCGCCGGTGTGTGCCGCGCCCCGCGGCTTGGAGGCGCCCTCCTGCTCGCGCCGCCCGGGCTCGGTGCCCCGCTCACAGGAGCCCCCAGGCCCGGCTCGAGGAGGACGCCCAGGGTGTTCCTTACTCCTGGGGGGTGCTGGCGCCTGCGGTGGGCGCCTGAACCACCCCCCCGCCAGGTGGGCCAGGCGGTATGACGTAACATGGTACGTAGGGCTCCACGTAGGTGCTTGGTCCGCTTCCTGAGCCGTCCGCCGGTGCGCCGGGGGCGGTCCCTCCCGGCGGCGGGGGAAAGTCGCCCCGTGCGCGTCGCTCGCAGACCCTCCTGCGCCGGGCCTCAAAGCGGAGTTGCTTACCTCTGCCACCGCCGTTGGGTGGGCCGCGCGTCTCCTGGTGTAGATTGCCCCCTTGGTGTCCCGATGCGCCTCCGCCGCCGTTGCTTGTTCGTCCGGACGCCTGCGCCGCCTGCTCACTGCGCCGGATGGCGCGCTCCCGCCTGGTCAACCCGGGTTGCTGAGGGCCCACCGGGTCACGGGGATGCGTGTCAATGTGCGCGCGGGGCGCCCTGTCGTTCCCTCCGTGCGCCTGGTCATTGTCGCCGTGCTGCGCCCCGAAACCGGTCACCGCGATTCGAAGGAGAAGGAGCACAGCGTGCGGCGCGCCCCGCTCGGACCCGTCCGGCGTCGAAGAGGCCCTTCCGCCGGCAGGCTGGGGGGCGGGCGTGGCATGCGAGCCCCCGGCGCCTGGCGCCTGCGGCCTTGAAGAAGAGTGAGAGGGGATAGCGCTCTGGGCGACGGTGACCAGCTCCGCGATGTGATCTGCCCATGCGTCGAAGCCCCCGTGCGTTGGTCGGTGGCGGAGCATCTCGCTTGCCAGCAGTAGCGCATCGCGCGCGTCGAGGTCGCGACGCGTCGCCGATGCCGGGGGCGCGGCCCGCCCGCCATGCGCTTGAGCGGCG
This sequence comes from Elymus sibiricus, assembly GCA_039707655.1. Taxonomy (NCBI): domain Eukaryota; kingdom Viridiplantae; phylum Streptophyta; class Magnoliopsida; order Poales; family Poaceae; genus Elymus; species Elymus sibiricus. The sequence goes on along the minus strand of CM077675.1, from coordinate 394,861,215 downwards.
CGGGAGGCGGTAGCAGTGGAGGTGACGCTAGCGACCTGGTACTGACTGCTTGGTACCATGATGTCGGGGCGTGGGCCTCCGACCGCCGCGGCGGGGCTGACAGAGGCCGACCCGCCGCGGCCCGGGGAAGCTTGTTGAGCGCCGGCCATCAGAGCAGCGAAGCTTGGGAAGGACAAAGCTTGGACAAGACCTCGACACGCCCCCTACCTGGCGCGCCAAATGTGGGATTTCGGGCTCCGCAAAACCCTTAAGATTCGAACACAGGGGCGTGTGCGAAGATCCCCTGCAGCCTTGCCCAACCTAGCTCGCTACTCGATGAACACAACAAGGAACTCGCACGAAGACGAGGAAGAAGATGAACACAACAGTTTACCCAGGTTCGGGCCGCTGCGAAGCGTAATACCCTACTCCTGCTTTTGGTGGATTGCCTCTCGAGGAGGTGAGGTGGATGAACAAGTACAGTGTTTCGGGGCCTCCTGAGGGCTCTCTAGTGGTGCTCGAGGCCCTCTGTGGCTTGGTGGTGGATGAGTGTGGAATCGATTCTCCTCCTCTTCTACGATGCCGCCTACCCTCTATATATAGCGGTGGCTCGGGTCCTCTTACCTTATCGCAATGGCGGGAAGGGATCCCACAACGGCCAATTTTGAAGGGGGACAAGGGTACGTGCTCGCCCTGCCCAAAGGCGGTCTTCGCCTGCAAAGTAGCTGTCGACGGCGCAGGGACGGGCTCAGCGATGACGTCCGTCCTGCGGGACTGGTGGTTGCGGTCTTGTTACATCGGAATGGAAACCTTTGGGGGGTGCTTTTGGAACCCGCGTACGTCCTTGCTCCCTTTGCACCAAAGGGGAAACTGCGCCGCCTGGCGTACTGGCGCTCGCCTGTCCTTCCTTGCGTCATCTTTGACTCCTGAGGCCGGGCCTAGCATAGAAATCTCCGCCGCTCCGGAGGGGGGCCTGAGGAGGCCCGTCCCTTGACGGTCTTGGTGCTGCTCCTCCTCGCGAGGCTTGGGCCCTCGCGAGGGCCTTGTCTTCAGTGGGGCCGCGCCCGGCCGCGTGGGTTAATGAAGTGGGCCATGCCCTGGGCCGCAGGCAGGCAATTCTGGGTACCCCCGTTCCCAGAACGCCGACAAAGCACGCCTAGCTGAGGTGCATAATGTTTGGTTGGGAAATGTGGGCATGGAGGAAGGAAGGATTCGAGTATAGATTGTTATTTTAGGAGTAGGAGACTCCATCCAGGGGTTTACTTCGATGGATAGGGTATAGCCAGACTGGTAACTACAACTACCTTGTTTCATGCTTCCCTTACCCTTTTCTTTTTCTTTTGGTTGGCCATTGTATTTGTCAGTTATGACCTTCCTTCGAGTTAAAAAAAGAGACCATAGTGGCGCCTTCCTTCTTGTTAGATACATATAGGTTTTTAATTTAGTCAAGAGTCTGATATAACAAGCCAACTGTTGTGTTTCTCCTATGTCATAAACTCATAGTAGTATAATACCAGTGCTTACGCTTGAGAAAGGGTGAAATTTGAGTTGCAACTTTTGCAACCTTCTACCTCATGCGGTGTTGATTTCACAATAATATTTACCAGCAAAGAACTTGGACCAGTTAATGAATTGTTGCATTGTCATCTTCTCGTGGATTTGAATCCTTTTGCTCTCAATCCAGGAGATTGAAAAAACAACATTAGTGGTCGATTCTTGAGATGGATAATTGTCAGTATGAAATTACACCTTCACCTTCATTTGGAAATACGCATAGCAGTCTAAGTGTGTCAAATATGAGGTGTATTCAGTCAAGGCTGGCCAGGGAGATTCTCCACGTCGTGCGTTCTCCTTTAAGGCTTGTTCGGTTAATCCCAACCACAAAGGGATTGGAGAGGATTGGAGGGTTTGAGGTGGATTTTGACTTGCTAGGGATTTAATCCCTTCCAATCCCCTTCAAACCTCTTGAAATCCTAAGCAACCGAACAAGGCCTTATGATGTGTGTCATCGCTACCCATGATCATAGTGAGAATGGGTGCATCGAGACAGATGAAAGGCATCTTTGTTGTACACGTACGTGAAATATGAAAGGCTTTAATTACTTATTCTAAATATAAGTTTCACAAATGGATGCAAATATAATATACACTTTGAGACCCCAGGAAAGCTATAGCCTCGAACATTCTGGAAACCACCTCCCTTCCTTCCCAAATAAAAAAGAAATAACCGGAAGATATATAGGCTCTATGAAGATTATATGAAGCCTAAGCTAGTACTAATCTATAAACTCTCTCAAGGGCATTTTCCAGCCGCTTCATCATTGCCGCCCATCCTGCATGCGTGGGGTGCATGTCATTCGAGTAAAAAAAAATTTGTTCGACTTGTCACACACAGTTTAAAGATACTCCGATGAAGACTCTTGTTGTCCGCAGTATCCCAGTGCTTGCAAACTCTCGCAGCACGGCGACATCTTGCGCGTGAATTGCTTGGATAGCTCCTCGTCTCTTGTTTTTCTCCAATATTCCAGATTTCTCAGTTGGTTAATTTGGCATTTGCGAGCAAGTCTTGAACAAGCTAGACCTGAACGGAGGTATTTATAAGTTGGACATCATGCATGGTCATGAGATTCCTACTGTTCCTCATGTAATTGACATTAAACTACTCACTGCATGAAGTTTTCAGTTCGTCTTTTTCTTCTCCTTTTGGGAGGGTAGACAAACCATGGAAAATGAATGATCACATGATTTTACGGCATATACTCTCGTGTGATAAACGATGATAAAACGATTCTTAAATGACTTTATTAACACTCATCGCACACTTAGCTAACAAAAAAAAAATGCAAACACCCATACCCACCTGCCTTTTTCTAGAAAAATCGGGTTGAAGAACATAAAAGCGAGTCTACTGTTTCTTTCAATTTCCGTTCGTTCATTCTTTAATTTTTTATATTTTTAAAAAATATTCTAAATGCAAAAATTCCAAAACTTAAACTCATCAAGTTTTTCTTAAAAATCAAAATTGAAAAAATGTTGATGCAGCGTAAAACAATTGTTAGCTTCAATTTTAAAAAGGTAGATAACATGACAAAAACTGTTTGTGACATTAAAAAAATATTAATTTACATTCAAAAATGTTTTGAATAAATATAAAAATCAACACATATATTAAAAATATGCTAATCATTAATTTGAAACATATTAAATGTGTTAAAAAAACGTTGAACATGTATACTAGAATGTACAACATGTATGAAAAAAAGTAGGCATCAAAAACATATATTAAAAAATATGTTTACTGTATTTTAAAAAAGTGAAACGTGTTTCAAACAATGTTCCCGGTGCAAGGAAAAAAGTACAACGTGTACGGAAACAAGTAGACATGAAAAACACATTGTTGATCATGCATTTGAAAACTGTGAAACGTACGTGTGTGTGTGTATATATAATTTCCCAACGTATAGGAAAAATGTACAACATATATGAAAACAAGTTTACTTGAAAGTATATATGTCAAAAAATGTTAATCACGTATTGGAAAATTGTCAGGGGGGTAAAACAATGTTTGATATGTTTACAAAAATGTATAATGTCTATGAACAAGAAAATACGTATCAGAACATATATTGAAAAAAAAGTAACAGCGTATTTAGAAAATGTTCAATATGTACACAAAAAATGTGTCGGATGTATATAAAAATGTTACATTCATAATTTGTGAAATGTTCACTCGGACTATTTTGTTACTAGTAAAGGAATAATATTTTGTTACTATCGGCTTCTATAAGGGTGCGGCGCCCCAGCAGGTACCCTATAAAAACTACCCTAACCTATGGGACCCGCCCCACCCTGACCACCTCCATCGTCCGGAGACCACGGCGCCGTGACAGGTCGCTCCTTCGCTGTTGGATCCGTGCCCTCCGGCCGCCAGCAGCCGCCGCCTTCCACCTCCCACCTCGCCAGATCGGGACAACCTACAACAGCCGCCGCCTAGCAAACAACTCCCTGGAGCTCGTCGTGCGCCGGATCCGTGATCTCCGCCACCACCCGCGGCTTCGCCGTCCAAGCTCCATAATTTCTTTCTATCTTTTCATCAAGTTTTTGTTTGATCTGCCGCTATTATCACAATATCCCTTCTTTTAGGGTTAATGTTATCAATGGTAAATCGACCATTCGCTATCTTTTTTTTAATAAAAGCTTTATCGAATGGAAGAAAAGTAATGAAACCCGCGATGGCTACTGAATAACCTCCTTTTTTTTTACTTGTATAATACTTGTTTCGTTTTTCACGTGGCGTCGCCGAAGCCGGAGCCTCACGCCCTGCTGACTTCCTGCTGCTGGCTGCTGGCGCCCACGCTCGGCACGATGCTTCCCTTCTTTTATTATTCGCGGCCGGTGTTTCGGTTGTTGATGAAGGATAGTGGGGACTGGAATTGAGGTGGATAGTACGATAGGAGTTGAGGTATCTAGCAACCGATTCCAACTAGAACGCGAAGCAAAAAACTTATTCCAACTGGAAGATAACCCACCGTTGTCGCGTGATGATAGGCTGAAAATATGAATAATTAGGTTGATGACATGAATAATTGTAAGAGTTAATTATTACTTCCTCCGTCCCATAATATAAGAGCGTTTTTAGTGTCAAAAACGCTCTTATATTATGGGACGGAGGGAGTATGTGAAAAGGTTGCCCGCAAGGAAAAAAGGACTTAGTGGGATAATAGATTAATAATGTGGCAGCCATGCAGGGTTTATTGATGTGGATGTCTGGCATGCTTAGAAAAAATAGTTGGTGGCTTGCAACTATTTAAGAATAGAAGATATGGTACATCCCCGAGTCTCCTCCCGAGTCATCTCCCGCGTGGCGGCCGGGAAGCCCCCAGAATCCCATGGGCCGGACTCCCCCTCTCCCCCTCCTCCTCCCTCGCCGCCGCTCAAGGGCGTGGCCAGGCGAAGCCTTGCCGTCGCCGGCGGCGGCGGGGACTCGGGGTCCTCCCGCTCGTGTGGGGCTGGCGCGGGCCGGCGCTCCCGGGCCGGAGCGTGGCATCGGGCCGGTCGTCACGGGCGATTCCGTTCCTCCGCAGAAGGCGGCTTCGCGTTCTTGGCGTCGCGGTCGCTAGGGACGGTGGCGGCGGCGCGGCTGGATCTGGGCCCAGGTGTGGGCCTTGGTCCCTGGATTGCGGTCGACGCGGGGGCGGGGGCCGACGTCGGCAGCTGGGCGGATCCGCCGGGATCCTACCCTTGTCTGGTCCATGACAGCGCGGGCAACTCCGGGGGAAACCCTAGATTTCCATAGGATCGAGCGATGGCGGTGCTTTTGCGTCATAGTCTCTCTTCAGGGCATCATTTTGGAGTTTGCTCCGATTGAAGGGACCAATACGCCGGCGGTGCACGCCTGGTGGCGCGACTGCCGATGAAAATCACGCCGACTACGGTAATGGCGGACGATTGGTGGCGTCTTTGATGGCGTACCCTTGTCAAGGCATCGTAGTTGCAGTTTGCGTCATCAAGCTCGGGATGCCCCGGGGGAAACCCTAGATCCGGGTCTCCCGAATCAGACGATGATGATGTTCGCAGTATTGATTTTCCTCCTGGGGGCATCATTTTAGAGCAAGTGATGGTTGGAGGGACAAGAGGAGGAGCGGTGTTGCATCTACCGCAAGGCCGACGGCGGATCACGACAGCATGGCGATGCGGAGTTTCGGCGACAGGCACATGTGGATGGACACGTGCAGGATGGTGACGTTGTCTGGTGCCGTGGTGGCGTCGACGGCAGGCCAGGCAAGGTCGATGCGTCAGTTCCGGCTCTGGAGATGGACCGGTGGAAGATGGCGGCAGCAGCCTCTGAGAGTGCGCCGGACAGGTGTGGGACCCAGTCTCGGTGTGTGGCTGGGCTGGGGTATCCGGCTATAGATGTTA